>CM065382.1:4820000-5177500 GCA_033060915.1 Euryodendron excelsum
CTCTGTATCCTGAGAGACTACAAAATGCGGCTGAACGCTTCAAAATGTGTCTTCGGGGTCGGCTCAGGCAAGTTTCTGGGGTTCCTGGTCACGCATCGGGGTATCGAGATGGACCCCCGGCAGATTAGTGCAATCCAGAGCGTTCACGCTCCAAAGAATGCCAAAGAGGTTCAGAGATTGACAGGAATGGCCGCCGCACTTAACAGAATCATTAGCCGTTCCTCGGACCGGTGCCGACCTTTCTTCCAGCTCCTAAAGAAACAGGAACGGTTCGAGTGGACCCCTGAGTGTGACTCTGCCCTCGCCGATCTAAAAGATTACCTCACCAAACCACCCCTGCTCTCCACGCCTGTCCAGCATGAAGAGCTCTTCCTCTACCTTGCAGTGTCAGACCATGCAGTCAGCGCGATCCTACTCAGGCAAGAAAATCGGCAACAATTCCCAGTCTATTACGTCAGCAAAACACTACTTGGAGCCGAGACCAGGTATCTACCCCTGGAGAAACTGACGCTCGCACTGGTAGTCGCCTCCCGAAAGTTGGTGCATTACTTCAGATCTCACACCATTAACGTCCTCACCAACCACCAGCTCAAACCCCTCCTAAGGAAAGCCGACTTCTCAGGAAGAATTGCGAAATGGGCTGTAGAATTAGGAGAGTTTGACATCAAGTTCCAGCCTAGATCGGCAGTGAAGGGGCAGGTTCTCGCTGATTTTATTGCGGAGTTCTCTATCGAAATTTCACCAGAAGTAGAAGAGACCCCGGCCACGGGCCAACCGCAACACGAAATCCCCCTGGATCTTTGGGAACAATCTGATCATTGGAAACTCTACGTGGACGGAGCTTCCAATGACCGGGGGGCAGGATCTGGCATCGTACTCGTTACACCAGATGGTCTAACCATCGAGCAAGCCATCAAGCTGGAATTCACTGCTTCCAACAATGAGTCAGAATACGAGGCCTTGCTCACCGGAATACGTCGAGCCATTGAACTTCGAATTCCCGAAATCGTCATTTACTCGGACTCCTTACTTGTCGTAAATCAAATCACAGGGGAATACGTTGCAAAGAACGACAGAATGATGTTGTACGTAGCAAAGGCCAAGGAACTTCTGAGCCAATTTAAAAACTACAAGCTTCGACAGATTAGCCGAGATAACAACTCACATGCGGATGCCTTGGCGACCCTGGCCACGGCTCTGAAATCAAGTTCGAGAAGGACGGTCACCGTGGAAACCCTTGCCAATCCTAGCATTTTCCGCGAGGAGGACGAAGCCTTGACAGCGGAGAAGCTGGGACCATCATGGATGGACCCAATCATTTCTTACCTCGACACAGACAAGCTACCAGACGATAAGGCTGAAGCTCGGCGAATCAAGCATGCATCTCTCAGGTTTTGGCTGTCACCAGGTAAGGAACTTTACAGACGTTCTTTTACAGGTCCTTATTTGCACTGCGTTCATCCGGACCAAGTACAGAGCGTCTTGTTCAAAATCCATGAAGGGATATGTGGAAGTCACGTCGGCGGTAGATCGGTCGCACACCGAGCCATCTCACAGGGATACTGGTGGCCTTACATGCAGAAGGATGCAGTCCAGTACGTCCTGAAGTGCGACAAATGTCAGAGGTTTTCCCCCATTATCCACCAGCCAGCCGAAGATCTTGCTTCCATCACTAGTCCGTGGCCTTTCTCTCAGTGGGGACTGGACATTATCGGGCCTTTGCCTCGGGCTCCGGGCAACAAAAGGTTCCTCATCATGGCCACGGATTACTTTACCAAATGGGTGGAAGCCGAACCTTTATCAAACATCAGGGAAACTGACGCCAAAAGGTTCGTGTGGAAAAGCATTGTCACCAGATTCGGGTTGCCCCGTGCCATCGTATCAGATAACGGCACCCAGTTCGACGGTAATATCTTCAGATCATTTTGCGAAGGATTGGGGATCAGAAACTATTACTCAACACCAGCCTACCCCCAATGCAACGGGCAAGCCGAAATTTCAAATAAAACCATGCTGAACGGAGTCAAGAAACGTCTTGAAAAAGCCAAGGGGAAGTGGACGGAAGAGCTACCCAATGTCTTGTGGTCCTACCGAACAACCCCAAGAAGGTCCACGGGAGAAACACCGTTCTCCTTGGCATACGAGGTGGAGGCAGTCATCCCCCTGGAGATCGGACTACCAACTATCAGGTCGGCAGCTTTCGACACCGGTGTCAATGACCAAACGGTTGCGAGAGATCTGGATCTTGTCGAAGAGAAAAGGGAAGCCGCTTTGATCAAACTCACAGAGTATCAGCGACAGCTTAAACGCTCTTACAACAAGCGGGTCCGCCCAAGAAACTTTGCTTCAGGAGATTTGGTTTTACGCAAAGTATTGGGGGCAACCAAGAAGGTGGCAGATGGGAAGCTCGGCCCCAATTGGGAAGGCCCCTACAGAGTCACATCCCAGGTCGGCATCGGCGCGTACAGACTTGAGACCGTTGAAGAAGGGCGACCGTTGCCACGACCTTGGAACGCAACCAACTTGAGGAAGTTCTACCAGTAATATGAAACTCCAAACACTGTAACAGTCCCCAAAATGTATAAAGCTCAGCTGAAGAATCAATGAAAATGAAGATTGTTCAAACGACCCCACTCGGACCAAAGCAAAAACCAAGTGTAAAAACTTGATCCTGTCCAAGTTGGGCAGGTCGGCCAAAGAAGGCCAAAGCAAAAACCAAATGTAAAAACTTGATCCTGTCCAAGTTGGGCAAGTCGGCCAAAGAAGGCCAAAGCAAAAACCAAGTGTAAAAACTTGGTCCTGACCAAGTTGGGCAGGTCGGCCAAAGAAGGCCAAAGCAAAAACCAAGTGTAAAAACTTGGTCCTGTCCAAGTTGGGCAGGTCGGCCAAAGAAGGCCAAAGCAAAAACCAAGTGTAAAAACTTGGTCCTGTCCAAGTTGGGCAGGTTGGCCAAAGAAGGCCAAAGCAAAAACTAAGTGTAAAAACTTGGTCCTGACCAAGTTGGGCAGGTCGGCCAAAGAAGGCCAAAGAAGGCCAAAGCAAAAACCAAGTGTAAAAACTTGGTCCTGTCCAAGTTGGGCAGGTCGGCCAAAGAAGGCCAAAGCAAAAACCAAGTGTAAAAACTTGGTCCTGTCCAAGTTGGGCAGGTCGGCCAAAGAAGGCCAAAGCAAAAACCAAGTGTAAAAACTTGGTCCTGTCCAAGTTGGGAAGGTCGGCCAAAGAAGGCCAAAGCAAAAACCAAGTGTAAAAACTTGGTCCTGTCCAAGTTGGGCAGGTCGGCCAAAGAAGGCCAAAGCAAAAACCAAGTATAAAAACTTGGTCCTGTCCAAGTTGGGTAGGTCGGCCAAAGAAGGCCAAAGCAAAAACCAAGTGTAAAAACTTGGTCCTGCCCAAGCTGGGCAGGTCGGCCAAAGAAGGCCAAAACAAAAACCATGGGTAAAAACGTGGTCCTGCCCATGTTGGGCAGGACGGCCAGAGAAAAACTAAATTCAAGTGTCGATTCTGCCCAAATTGCACAGACCGGCCAAGAAAAGCTGAAGAAAGAAAAATTAAGTCTAAACGACAAAATCAAATGAAGGAGATCCAGTAGTAAACAAACAGACGAGTTCTTCTCATTAAAAATGTACTGACGGTTACAAAAATAGAGAAAGAGAAAGAAAAACTATGCCAACTCCTCCCCCGGCTCTGCAGACACCACCGGCGAGACTTCTACCACGTCCTCCGGGGGCACAGCTGTGATCTTCAAGCCTTCAACTCTCTCCTTCTCAGCAGCAGCAGCAGCTTCGGCCGCGTCCTTTAACCTAAGCTCCCGTGCATATTGGGCATTGGCTAGGACTTTCTTCGGACAAACGACGCCCTCCTCGGTAGTGTCGAAATAGTCCGGCAAAGACCCCACACATCGGAGGCCTTATCCAACTCTGCCACGATAAGGGCACCATTCCAGCCCTGTCGGAAAATGGTGCGACTGAGGTCCATCATCTCTTGAGCCAAATTCTTGGCTCCCCTCTCTTCACCCCGCTTCAATATAGCCTCCTCCTCCGCCTTCAGCTTGGCCACTTCTGCCTTAAGTGTCTCCACCTCCTCGTTGGCCTTGTGCAGATCCACGGACTGCACGTCAAACTTTCTCTCGAGGTCGGCGAGATCCTTGTCCCTCTTCTCGAAGTCGGCCTTCGTCAGCAAAAGCTCGGCGGAAGCCTGCTCGGCTTGCTTCTTGAAGGTAATCCGCTCCTTATTTGCTTCAATCCATTCAAGCTTCAGACGCCCGTGCTCTTCAATATGTTGCTGGTGAACCTCGGCAAGCTTTTGGAAGCGTGTCATCGCCTCCAAGGAATTTAGGCAGCCCTACACAAATTGGAGAAGGTTGTTGTTAGGTCGAGTGCCTAAGAGGACTGTAGTCACCGAAAGTCATAGCCGTCTTACCAGTACGGAATCATGGAAGGCGCCCATAAAGACGGCCGAGTCGCTTGCTTCGCCCAGCTTCGCCACGTCCTTTTTCTGAAGGACGCTTTTCAAAACACCAAAAGCGACCTCGGGCTGATCGATCATGGAATCTACTGTCGTCATTGGACGGCCCAAAATGTCCGGAGTAATGGTCACTGTCTCGCCGACCTCGTCCACCGTGGCTTTGCCTTTCATCTTCTTGGGCACATGAGTTGGAGTGACATCGGGCCTTCTTTTTCTTTGTTGCCGCGTCTCTGGCCTCTGTTGCACGGTTGTGGCCTCCTCCACGGGTGCTGCCACCGGCTCGGCTGTTGGAGTTTCCGCAGGGGTGGGAGTAGCCGACCTCAGCGGCTGTCCCGCCAGAGCAAACATTCTTTCCTTCAGACTCATGCCGTCCATCTCGTTGGGTGATGGGCTCGAATCACTCGTTCGGATGGGAATCACAACTCGGCGGTCGGGTACGGTGTATGGCGACGAAGTGGACGTCGAACTGTGTGATTTGGATCGCTCTTCTTGCCGTTCTTCGCCAGGCGATGCAGACGGGGGAGCAACCGCGACTGTCACGCCTGTAGGGATGCGCGCCCTCTCGATCGCTATGCCAGTAGGGATTTCTTCAAAGTCCCCTTCAGCGCCTTCGTCCGCCAATCTTGCTAGTACGCTCGGGGGGACTCCAGTCTCGGCAGTAAAAGTCGAGTATCGCAGCGGATAGGAGAGCAAGATATGTGCTGCCCGAGCTATGTGCCGTAGCTGACCTTCACCAACGTAGTTCAAGACCTTGTTGAGGTCGTCAGAGTTAACCAACCAGTCGCGAGCTTTCGACCGCTTCCTTGTGTCTGCAAAAAAGTTCGAGAGTTAGTATGGATGCGGGTTGAAACTTAAACTGATACGCAGTCTCAGAAGATCGGCATCAAACCTAGTTCAACGGGCTTCCTAGGGCACCGAATCGCCGGTCTATCCTTCTCGGGAACACTGCCGAACTCCCATGGACCAGTTACCCAAACCCTTACATCATCAACGCCCTTCCCTGAGGAAGGCAGACACTTCACTAACTCTAAGGACTTCTTTACTACCCGGAGGTAAACCTTGTAACTACCTCCGACTTTGCAAAGGGTGTAACAGTAGTCCAGTTTGGCGAGGCCCAGGTTTACCCCCAGTCGCCGATTTATTTCAAGCATACCGAAGAAGATCCTATACACATTCGACGCTAACTGGGAAGGTGACACATTACTTTTCACTATGAACTTCTGAAGAAGAGGGTGGAGGGGAAACCTGAGCCCCCCTTCGACGATGGCGATGACCGGGAATGGCACTCCCTTTTCGGTCTCGCCCATACGGAAGTCATCAGGGTCGACCAACTCTAAGCCGATCTCGTCTGGGATTTCGAACCTGGCCCTGAACGAAGCAAGGGCCGACGGACCATCTAACATTTTACGAAGACGGGATGCCATCGGGGGGCAATCGTCAACACACAAAAAGTACAGTGAAGAGCGAAAGAGTTGCGGGCTCGAAGAATACTTACAGTGTTGGGTGCCGAAACAGCCGACACACTCGTGATTCAAGAGGCAAGGAAGTAGAAAAAGAGCAAGTGTTTTCCCGAAACCAGTTAGGGCGTCATTCTTTTATACACGCCAGAGCCGTCGGTTCATACGCGGGAAAACGGCGTTAATCATGACGCTCTGCCGAAGCGTCACGTTGGCCGTCGATTCGATAACGCCTCATCAATAGATTTTTTAAATCCTCGCCGTTTGTGCAGTCGGGTGACCGTTACAACCCTTGGCCGTTTCAAAAGCTGAATCGACGCAATGGCTGGGGGGCAATTGTGGGGAAATAACCCCCGGCCCAACCCAATGGGCGAGGCCCAATCTGTTCGAATTAAAAGTTGGGGCCCAAACCAGTTATGAGGAAAGGCCGGCCCAAATTACCGACCTCCTCCCAGCGTGGCCCGGACAGCCAACGGTTTGCGCAAACCGCTGGCAGTCTTAGAGCATTAAATGCGGAGTTGACTTGCATTTAATGCACGAGTGGCCGCCCACACAAACGTCGACGTGCACGTCCGGTCAGCCGGAATCCCCCCACGACGATGCGCCAGACGCTGCAGGTGGCCAGGCGGCGTCAATGATGATGCCTAACCAGCAGACCATGAGAGCCAGCTGATAGGCCAAAGAAAAACTCTCCGAAGGACTATAAAAAGCCCGAGGAATCGAGAGCCAGGTATGAAAAATGAACCCCTGACTTACGCCACTCCCATTCATACTTTTCGACTAAAGTTTGCTGACTTAACCTTCGGAATGAGATCGACCCACCTAGGGTCGACCCATTCTAACCCATTCGTCTTGCAGGAAGAAGTTTGGACTTATCCACGTTGGGCTTGAGAGATCGGCCCAGCCTTCCCGAAGAATTCCACTTACAAGTACATTTCACTTTTAATTCATTTTGTTAACTTCTTCACTATTGTGTGTCGTCTCCATTTTGCTTGCAAAAGCAATTCCCACTTTTGGTCAGCAAATATCAATTCCTTAGTTTAAATTTGGATCTACGACAAAGCCAGCTGTAAAGGGAGGGTATAAAAGAAGTACGAGTCCAAGAAGAAGTGGATTTTCCTTTCCAATTATTCCTTTTTATTTTTAATTTTTGTCCCTCAATTCAGCCAGCCTCAAGTTAGTCTAACAAGAAAAAATATTTTGACATGCATTGGAACCCTTCCAGCTTTTATTGATCCAGACCAGACTGCTCTAGGATTTTAGTATGCCAACTTCTCGTTGAAGTTCGAAGTTCACTTAAAGTTACTGAAGCACAAAAATGACAAAGCAGAAAGGATGAAAAATATACAGGTCATCAATCCACAGGAAACTGAGATATTTATTCTCCTTACAAAATTTGATTAATCAAGGAAAGGTCATAACATAATCCTCAAAAAAATTAACTAATGAACAAGTAGGGGGAAAAAGAGGCCTGGTAGAGCACTCGCGTCATCTTGCACTCGTTCATTCTGATGCATCCAATGCCACACTTCAGTCCTGTGACCTCAGAAAGGATTTACATTATATAAGTTAAAAATGACATTCCAAGGTATAAGAGCTAAACCTCTTCGTAAGTTTGACAAGCAATAAGAATCAGCGATATACTCGGTGAGATCAACTGGCTGTGGTGTCCTACGACTCCTACTTGGGTTTAATCCTTTACAACCCTAACAACTAAGCCACTGGGTGTCTGGACAGTTTTGAGGTGACCTGAGCCCATCAGATCACGAAGATGGAATCTCATATCCAGTGGAGACAGTCGTAGTCGTTTCTTCTCCAAAACAGCCAGCATCATCTCTTTGTATTTCTTACGGTTGAGAAAAGACAAGAGTTCCTTTCGTCCCTAAAATAGAAATAGAAACATTAAAAAGTAAATGCTTTAGGGAGAAAAGATTCAAAATTTCAAAAGTTTGATCGGCCCTGAAGAAAACAATTCTTAATCGTAGTTTCAGATTTAACCATAACATAAACTAGTTCCAAAAACTTCTTTTATTTTTTCATTTTTTCCTTGTTAATTTTTTATTATTTTCCACCAACACATATTCTAGTTTCAGAATTCCGACAGACCAACTTGAACTACTTAAGAAAACTCCAACACCTTTTTTGATATCATTTTTCTTTAATCATATATATATACAAGTTGTGTTCACCCCTATATTTTGACTCTCTCCTATGTGGTGCTTGGGTGGCACTCTCTATACTCTTATACTTTTAAAATGCCACATCACAGGGGCAATTAAAATGCTTATCTAATTAAATTCCTAATTTGTTACACAAGTCCTACTTTAAAAAAAATTATATGCAATGAAAATCGTTATTAATTGTTTTATACATACAAATATATATGAGTTCCGTATTTGAGATTATACGTAGAGATATATATGATTGGATATTGTATTCATTTATACTAATCTGATTAAATTTTCAATTTTAAAAAGAAACTCATTAAGTTTCCGATTAAGTTGTTCATTGCATTTAATTTTTATCTAAAATTTAAAATAATAGTTGATATGGAGACCCACCAAATAATTTTTCATAGTATATTTAAGATATTTTTATGGATTAGTTTTCAATTACTCAATTATTTCCTCAACACCCGCCACCGCCGCCGCCGCCGCCCCCCCCCCTCTTCTTCAAGCTGACAACCACAGCTCACAATATTTAGTTAGAAGAATTTTTTTGCCCAGTTTGCTACCTTATACTCGTTGTGTTTGTATTAAATGGCAAGACGCTATGTATGTGTCCACAGGAGGTAGTCATGCTAGACCCTTCATACCTGTACCAGATAAGGCCATCTGTGCATGTGTCCTTGTTACATAAGGAATAGAAAATCCACAAGCAAGTATTTACCTGAGAGAGGCCCTTGAGTAATGAACCAATATTTGGTATTGCAAACCAGTACAGGTTTGGATCAATAAGTTGTCGAGTCTAAAATGGAAATGGAAGCATTAGAAAGAGCGGTAATGATAGAGGACTGTCAAAAATATGATATACAAACAGAAATATTTAAATAGCATAAAGCATTGACAGAGCTGAAAAGCAACAAAGAGCTTGCCTAATTTATGAAAGAGCAATATTATTGCTGCAAATTTTCAAAAGGATCATAAAGTCTAATATTGTTTTCCACGTTGTGTACTATATAACAATAGAATATAATCATGAAATAAGTAATTTGCATGCACGTGCTTAGAGGCAGAAGTTTATGGTTTTAACCTATAACAATAAAAATATCTCATCATAGGGGTTGGCATTTTGGGCAGGCCCCGTAACTAGGCTTGACAAAACATCAAATCCCTGCCTGTAGCAGGTGTATAGGCAAGATTCTGTAACATAGTATTTTGCATGCAAAAGATTTACCAAATAAGCCCAAATATTTAGTGGCCCACTTGAACGTTGACCAAAGTCAATATACAAATACTGATTCTCAGTTAAGTTTCAGGTTCAGAGAGAGTATTGCAGTCCAAAAACAAGTCATGATTAGTTTAAATCAATAACTTGTAAAGGGTTCTATGCTTATTTTAAAAAATAAATGAATTAACTTGCAGAGGGTTCTCAACAAGAAGGCAATATATAAATAGGATGGAGTGAGATTCAAGAAGCTCAGACTTGGGTGATAATAGACAGCCTGAAGGGAACAGAGGACTCAAGGGAACAGAATCCTAGCAAAATTCATTCTCATATAGGGTCACAAGATAATTATCCAGCTGGGCCTGGACCCAAGGCCTCACAAAAAAACACCTAAACCTGCACCCTGCAAGTCAAGCTGGTGCAGCTATGCCAGCGTGTTGAACACCAAATCAATTCTAGTATTTATTCATTTGCAACAAATTTTCCCAAATACAAAATGTTTCTTCTCTCCAGGCCATCCAAAACAAGATCTCTCCTCAAACCCCTTTCACGGCAGGGCCGACCTCCGCTAACTCCAGACTCCAAACACCCAAGGATCCCACGAAATCAAACATGTCAGGCCAAGGTCGTCCTCCTGAAGCATGCCAAGCTCTAAAAGCTCCCTACATCCTGAGCTCATGCAGGCACTCATACATTAGGGCACATACACCATGCTACTGGCTTAGAGTGCCAAGCCTACAGTTAAGGCAGTACAAGCATGTTAAATGCAGCTGCCCTCAGGTATTCCGATTAAGCACTTAAAGAACCCACATGCAGTACACTCATTATGATTGTGCGAGCACTTTTGTGTGTAGGAGGGTGGGTAGGGAGGGAGTTTGCACTGTGACGTTGCAAGCACTGGTATTGCCATCAGGTTGCAACCAGGAATGATGTATGACTGAATTTTCATCCCTACATAATCTTTTGTATTTAGTGTACAGAATGCAGATGCACAACTGCCATCTTTTTCAAATTTGTGTGAATTCAACATAATAGCCAAGCTACACATAATATAATAGAGCATATGATTCAAACGACTGCAGTCATTCAATTCACATATAAGAATAGCAAGTATACTTACGAGGAGGCCTGCATTGATTAAGAGAGAGATGTGCAGATCTTTCACCTTCCCCCCTGATGATAGAAGCGAACACTACAATGGAGCAAAGAGTAGGCAAACTATGAATAGATGTGTGAAAAAATAAATCAAAGTTGCATGCATTAAAGCACGTGAAAAGGATACTTGATCTAATTTTAATACCACATAAAAATTTAAAATGAGCTTTCTGTTCAGCAACCATATTTATGCAAGTTAAGTGACTAAAGCAAGTGCAACTACATGTTCATCAATAAGATACATTCAATGAAAGCATTGACATTAATACTTATTCACTTCAAAAAAGTCGATAGAGCAGGTCAACAGATTCAAGAGCCCAACAAAATTTATGCATACAAAAGTGCAGAGTGCATAGTAATTTAAGTTCCAAGTCTCTGCACAGTATTAGATGACAAAGGTCAAAACGAAATCCCATGGTAATGCTTAAACAGTTGCAGAATAAGGATATCAAGAAGGTATTCAATTTTTTTCTTTTTCAATATAATTTTTAAGGATCAATTTCCTCAAGATGGTCTATCTCAGTATAAATTAAATGTCAATAGAGCAGGTCAACAGATTCAAGAGCCCAACAAAATTTATGCACACAAAAGTGCAGAGTGTGTAGTAAGTTAAGTTCCAAGTCTCGGCACAGTATTAGATGACAAAGGTCAAAACAAAATCCCATGGTAATGCTTAAACAGTTGCAGAATAAGGATATCAAGAAGGTATTCAATTTTTTTCTTTTTTAATATTCTTTTAAGGATCAATTTTCTCAAGACAGTCTATCTAGTATAAATTAAATGTCTACATTTTAAGTGTTAGAGACCTGGATTACATAGAAAAGCATCATTCTTAATGTACACATAATGATTCCTTGAGGATGGTTCTTGGTAAATCACCCAAGGTGCATTTTCAATCACCTAGGATTAACCACAAAAGTTCTGTTGTGTCAATGATCAATCAAGTTACCCAACTCAAAGAACTATGATATACAAAATTCCATTTGTGACAATGATAATTGAGCTCCTTTAGAAGCTTTGCGTAAATTCTCCAAGGTTAAAAAAATGCAAGACCTCTAACCTACAATTAAACATCTTCTAATAACAGATAACTAACCCAAGATTTGGTCAATAGGTAGACCACCAAGGGTGGATTTCTGATCACTCAAGGTAGATCACACACACAATTATGTTTGCTAATAATCAATTGGGTTACCTGATTGTACTCTAAAAGTGCAATCCTTATGCCTTAACTAGTTCCTTTTTAGACCTAGAGTAGGATTATATATGTAATTTTAGTCCTATATCATATCTAACTTAGAATGTTTTATGTTAACAGGAATCCGGGCTTAAAAAGGACAAAATTGGACAAAAGAGCTTAAAGGCATTCGAATGGACAGCATGGCGTTCGAATTTGAACGTGGTAGAAGTGCATTCGAACGGCCCTGCAGGCGCCGTCAGAAGTACCGTCAGAAGGGCGTTGGCCAATGCATTTGAACGGTTTCCGGGATTTTGCAGTTTTCATATCTAGCTAAGCTGAGATTGAAGCCCGTTTAAAGGTTGTTGTTATTTTGGCAATTTCTAGGTTTTAGTTGAGAACTTTAGAGAGTTTTAGACTAGTTTTTACATAGCTTTTCATAGACTTTCAATGCTTCGTAATTGGATTCATAGTTTCAATAGATTTCAATACGTATATTTGCGTATCTATCATGGCGTTGAGCAGCTAAATTCCATTTTGAGATCAATTCTGAAGATCAATTGAAGATCTCGAAAGAAAAATGGAGGTAATTAGGGTTTCAATGTTTCTATCTTCTTTTTCTTAATTTTTTGGTTATCAAACCCTAGATATTTATGAAAACTTAAATTTTAGACTAAGTTTAGTAACATCTATGCACAAACCCTAGTTTGTATAGATATTGCACCAATTGATAGCATGAATCTATGACTCTAAATTGATTACAAATCAGGGGTTGATTGTTAAAGAGTTCATGTTCCTATTGCTAATCTCTCTCTCTCTTCTCCGGCGTAGAAGCATCAGTTTGATCATCCAGTTCTGCACTTCTTGCTTTTCTTGCAGGGACTCTTCTTTTGGTCGTCTCCTTGAGATAGTTTGCTCTCGAGACTCCTTGCTCATATCTTGCTTTCTTGCAGTCTTAAATTGTTATTTTTCTGGTTTAATCTGGTAGTGTTAGTAGGAAGTGGTGATAGATAGCAGTAGAGGTCTTTCTTACTTACCTGATTCCTTTCTGATGGCGGTCCAAAGAGGAGCTAGCAGAACAATCAACAATCTTTCGAATCAAAGACTCGTGACGTAGTCAATGATTTGAGTTATCAAAAACCTCCATTGGAATTCCAGGTAAAGCAATTGATTGGAACAATTGGTTTCAAGACTTTTCTTTTATTCGAACAAAAACGTTTTCGATGGTTAGTTTAGTTAACTCAAACTCTTCAAACATAAACAATTTTTGGTTTTCTTTTAGAAGTAATTCAATAGTGTTGCAATTTCTTGGAGGTGAGTGTTAGTCTTTTCATCATCTTTTCAAGTTTCCAAGTGGACTTGACCCTCGACTTACCGGGATATACTACTTCGCGGCTTCGCCATCCTACACTTGAGATTATTTGAAGACACTGTTTGGTGCAAACCCATAGAACTAGGGATGGCAATCAACCCAAAAATACAGGTAACCTGCCCTAGTGCAGCAGATACTGGAAATGATAAGCAGACCTGAAATAGGTTCAGGGCAAGGTCAGGATTAAGGGTTACTGCCCTGCCTGACTCAACGCAGCATGTCTATCTGAATGTTGTATGATAGGGAGGGGCATACATAGATCAGATGATTGAAAGGCATTAAGTTTGTTCTAAATGTCAGAGTGATTTTCTCTTATAATTCAAATTAATTATTTAAAAACATATTTCTAAGTGTATCCTATATAAGTCAAGCTATTGATGCTTTATGGCCCCTCTTCTAAGATTCTTCTCCCACTAAAAACTCCACTCTTTCTAGAATATAATTCATTACAGTATAAGATTTTCCCTGAAAGGATAAACAAAGAAAATAAGCAAGAAAAAAATGTTTGAACCGCTTTGGATCTCTAAATTTAATGTTCTGGATAGAAAGTTTATCCTATCTTAAAAAGTGTGTTCTGAAGCAAGAAAAAATGTTTGAACCGCTTTGGATCTCCAAATTTAATGTTCTGGATTGAAAGTTTATTCTATCTTAAAAGGTGTGTTCTGAAGCACAAGTCACTAGGGAATTAGTGTTTTCCAGTAACTCTATATGTTTTTACAAGAATACGCCTACTGAGCTTAAAAAACATTGCATTTGAGCGCGACACCAGCTACAAGGAATTTGTAAGATTAAACTTTATAAAGGCTTAAAGTTTTGGTGGTATTTTGACATGAATATAACAAGGCCATCCAACGAATTAAGACTTAAGTCTTCTCAAGTCAGATATAGCTCATAAAGACAGCATCATAAGTCTCATATGGATGAAACTACATATGCTCCGTAGCTTATTACAAGAAATATGTCATCCCACATCAGAAGTTCACAGCTTACACTAACATGTGATAGCCTCATGACAGCAAATTAATCGATTTAGAAATTGTCAATATATAATTTAGACACATCATGGAACCCATACTGCAGATTTTTTCCTTTTCTCTAGCCATTCTGCCACAGATATAGGACTGGTCAAGGATATGATGTTTTCCTCTTCTTGCGGGTTCAGGAAGGGGTGCCCTGTCCCAAACCTGATCTGCTACCGTCCCCACATGGTACTGGCATATACTAATCTCATTTCAAATACTATCAATTAAGTTCCTTATAGAAGCCAGGTTTATATCAAACGGAGTCTTTCTTCTCAAAAGGAGAACTATCCCCAAAGGGTGGTCTTTGTCACTCATACACTCAGTTTCAGTTACCCAGGATTGACCACATTGTAGAATTACATTTTGCTACTTAACAGTTTAGTTATCCACATTATAAAGCTATCATAACTTAAAGTCTTAAAGTTGCCGAATTGAAGCTCAAAAAGGATAAGTCATTGTAAAATGGGGGATGGTGTTAATGCTATGTGACATGCAATTATTTCCAGGAAACTTATACATCATTAAGACAAATGACCCCAGCATTTAAGTCACATAAGCAACAGAAGACATTGATGAGGCCCATATCAGAAAGGGGCATGCTCAGAGAACAATATTGCTTAACATATGTTGAATGAATGAATGTTGACTATGATAACTTAGATGCCTTATGTCAAGTCACAAGACCATTGCCCTATCAGGAAAAAAAATCAGAAAAAAAAAAAAAAAGCAGACCATGTTAGAGGTGTAAATAAAGAAACAATCGATAATCTGATATAAAAATACAACTGTGTATACACAAAAATATATCATACAAGATTTTTCAATGTTAGTAGTTATTGCATCAGCTGAAATTAGATTTAGCAAAGTGGCATAAAAGGAAATAAAGTTAGTTTAAATGTGAATTACTCAAAATAAATGAAATAAAGTTAGTTTAAATCTGAATTACTCACGAGCTCTTCATGTCCAATACTGGGCTCCAGCTTGGAATGGATAACATGTGTTTTGAACCACTCAAAAACTACAAGATCATCTTGCTTCTTTGCTTTGAGTCTTTTCACAACGCGCTCAATCTAGAATTAAACATTATACACAAGAAATATGTTAATACACCTTCATTTCCTTGTGCACAAAAATTTCTGCATATGCATAATTATAGTACATAATGAGGGTAACCTGCTATTGAAGTTTACGAAACAAGCAGAGAGATCCCCCTTGTTTCAAAAGTAGAAATGGACCTCCCCTACCATTAACAGCCTTATGTGAAGGATAGTTGTTGATTGCATTGACCGTCTAAGACGACCACTTTACCATTACATGCAATAAATTATTCTCACTATAAAGGGTCACATTGTTTAGCACCACAAGTTGTTGTACAACATGTCATCATTTCTTTAAAATTTATTAAGCCTATAAGTAAACCCTGTTCCATAGCTTCTTTAACAGCGTCGACATTTTCCGACAACCAGAGCAGCTTGAGTGCACGGAACTAAGAACTTGTGGGTAAATCACGTCTCAACAGAATGGGTCCATCCTCCTGGTACTTCTTTTCTTTGCAAAAAATCTCCAAAAAGAAAGTGTCCTTTAAATTTGTATTAACAAAAAATCCAGACACTAGTAATGGGCACTAACAAAACTAGTAATGGGCTATGTGCTGCTTGGGGAAACATGCATCAGTAGTGGCACAGGATGTAGGGAATGCCCAATTGGAGAGGAGGTCATGTATGAGTGTCAATTTGGGTTCGAAGGAGGAAGAGCCGAGAGGGCAGCAATTTTGTTGGTGGGTGTATAAAGAGAGAGTGTAAAAAGAGGGGGGAAGCTAATGGATAGAGTGAACCAGTAGCGAGAATAAATATAATAGACAATAAGAGAGATAAAGCAAAAGTGACTGAATGAATGGGAGTGAGAGGGAGAGTGACAGTGAGAGAGAGGACAAGTCACGTGGTTCTCTGCCAATGATTCTTTGCCTCCTTTTTTTTTTTTTTTTTGCTTCATTATAAAAAGACCAAATTGCCCTTGCTCCATTACCTATGTCTAACAGTAGGGAAGGATTTTGCCCAATTTTATAACGAGGCTTGTAACACTAATCTCAGAGGAGGTCCCTGCATTTTACCCTGCATAATAAACTGCAAATCACAATTACAAAAATCAGAAAGCCTAAATGACAAATTTGATCTGCATAAACAACTACTAAAACCTACACATGTACATATGTATTGATCAGCCTTCATCATGTCAAAATTGAAATCATATTATATATCCTCCGTCAACAAAATTTTACCAAAATTTTAGATACAATTTACCTTTTGAATCCAATTGATATCAAATAAAAACAGAAGCAACCAACCTGATTCAAATAGTCATCCACAAACATTATAGCATGATCATCTTGTCCAGTGTTTAATTTGAAAATGCGCAGAACTCTCTCCCTCCTCAATGACTGCGCCAAAAATAGATTAGAAAGTAAATCACGTTATGGTCTCAGTCGATCATAAAAACTCCATGAAACCAAAAATGATGATCCAGCAAATATGTTGAAAGCAAAAAACTCATTTTTTTTTTCCCATCAATTTAGGGGGAGATTTGCAAGAATTATCAGAGATAAGTAAATCTCCAACAGACAAGTACAGAGAAGGCATATACACATATACAATTCAATGAAGCTTAATCCTTATTATTTTCTTCACCTACATAAATCCTACTGCATTGTTCTTCCCCATTTAAGGGCATATCTAAGGCCAAGTCATTAAAGTACAAGTGGAGATTTGGGGTGAATTTTACTTTAAGACTTTGTAACCATGTGATTTTTCGAAGCAAATAAACTATACAAAACTTAAAAAAGTTTCATCAAGCTAAAAGTGTTTGTGGAAAAAGTTTCATCAAAAAGTCTCATGACTAAAGGCTCTTCGTGGAAAAACTGTTTTAACTTAATTTTGACAACTTTGGATCCATTTGGTAGAGAACATCTTATTGATTTTTTTTGGGGGGGGGGGGGGGGGGGGTTGTGTGTAAAGGGGAATAGCATATAAGATTTAGCTAATATCATTAGAAGAAATTTCAAAATGTCATCGTCACAGACCTCCAGTTCCCTATCCACTTGCGTTCTGTCCTTTACGCTGCTATACAATTGTGACCGCAAAATAAAAGGCTGAGTTGAGACCTGAAAACAAAACATATTAAAAGAAATGAAAGATCAGCACTGAGGATAAATTAATATCTGTTTAAAAAATAACACAGAAACAAAGACTCCACATGTTATTTTTAAAATCATGGCATATCTTTAGAGGAAAGAAGGATTGAGAGGTTTTCTAAAGTTAAACTAGTATATTAGCTAATCCAAGAATGCAGACACTTGATTAGCTAAAGAGTAATCAATATTTGTATACAAAATTGGAACTTGTGTTACTAGTGCTCACAAAGCTAAAGGTCAAAACAGCATGAATTAAAAGCTAGTAAATCAACACTCAAGACAATTTGACAATGTCATCACATTGGCACGAGAAGCAACTGATAAATACATAAAAACATGATCAACTACAGCAGTTGTACATTGAAAAAGTATCAATATCGCCAGGAGAAGATGCCAGCTTTTCCCCAAGGGCATAAAAAATGCACGAAACTTGGTTAAGTATTTCCAATTTGATTTTATTCAATGAGTAATCCCCAAAGTCTCTCTCTCTCTCCCTCTCTCTCTCTCTCTCAGCTAGTCAAATTAAAACAAAAAGACAAATGCTAACCACCATAGACCAAAGCAACCACTTATCTTTGGAAATCAGAGAAAGCGGTGATACCGATTAAACTCATGTGAGCACACAAAGCAATATCTTTGGAAATTACTGCCACTCCTTTGTGATTTTATGCATTGAATACATGTATGTAGTGCTGCATGTGTCACATACTCTTTACTTTTTTTTGCTCGAGCGTGTGTCTTAGACTTGAATGCTCTAAGCCGGACTAGATACAGGCCCACAAAGTTGGTGAGAGAACCAAGTTAGTGAGACAAATATATGCCAAAAGTAATGCTCTAAGTTGGACTAGATACAAGCTCACAAAGTTGGTGAGAGAACCAAGTTAGTGAGACAAATATATGCCAAAAGTGAAATTCACTGATCTCTCTAGCAAAATGTTACAAACTTATGAAACAATAAGAAATTAGTAAAACAATCATTTAAATATAATAAAACATTGAGCCACGAGCGGGGAAGGACCAAGGTAAAATTTCTTGAATTTTTTATTTATTTTAAACTCTATATTTTACCTCAAATATCCAAAAAACTATAGGGGGTAAACAGGATTTTGAAAACTTGGGGGGGGAGGGGCAACACACCTGCCCCCATGTGTCTTCCATTGACTATGGTATTTGAGGTGCTCGAACAATTTCATCTGTTAATCCATTGACTATGGTATTTGAGCTGCTCCAACAATTTCATCTGTTAAATGTTTACTTTAAAGATGCAACAGTAAAAGTACAAATATAATTGGTTGTTAAAAATATCAGAAGATGCCTGCAAATGGCTAAATGTTTGTCACTAATGACTTAGGTTTAAATCTTTCATTGACAAGACTAGTGAGATGTGGTCACCAAGTAAGAACTACAGTATCAAATGATGTTTCAAGATCAACATGTGATGGGTTAAACCTACACCAAAACAATTATATGGCATGTAACTTAGAGAATGTATTGGAGATAGAAATTGATGACCAAAGACATACCCAACAAAGAACATCTTCATTCTTTGTAATAGCCATCGATAAGAGAAAAGATTTAAAGATACTACACCCCCAAAATCTTATCATTAAATATCAAAGTAGTCGTAATAAAATAAATAGTCAATTAATAATAAGAAAGAAAACATCGACATAAGACCAACCTAGATTTAGGAGGAAACAATTATGAAGAAGCTAAATAAGTATTTAAATATTGCACAGCAACAAAGTATCTTGGAGTGCATGAGCCAAGAGAACAAAGCATTAATAATAGTCAAGAAAAGTGGTGCATGATACAAATTAAGGATGAAGAATATGCCACCATACCATAAGTATTACAGTATAGGAATTTCATTAAGGATTTTATACTAAGCAGTATACGTTTCTTTAATTCATGAAAAGAAATTGGATAATTGTGAAAATTTGAGAACAACTCAAGAATTTAGTAGTTCGAGAACAAGTTGAGACTTTAGATATAATGCTACTAAACAATGAAATATGACCGTCTAAGAAGCACGGATACGGACACGGGTACGGATACGGACACAGGACATAACATTTTTAAAAAATAAGGACACGGATACGGCAGGGACACAGCAAAAAAAATATTTTTATACATTTTTTGTTTGTTATGTATGTGAACATAAAATTCATAAATCACCAAAAATAAGATGAAAATAACTAAATAAGTTCGCAATTATAATACAACTACTAACAAGTTAAGGATTTGAAGAACTGGATTTGGGTGTTTTATGTTTTGGTATTTTAAAGTTTTGAAATTTATAAATTAGACTCTATTTAATACTTTTAACAATAACATTTTAACTCCAGCGTGTCCCAAAATGTGTCCAATAGTTGGACACTTGTGTCCCCGATGTGTCCGATAAGTGTCCAATAGAAAAAATATTAATAAAAATATTAGACATGCTAATTGGCGTGTCCGACACGTGTCCCGGTGTGTCCGAGAAGTATGTGTGTCCAACATGTGTCCGACACGGACACAGCACCCTAAACGGAGTGTCCGTGCTTCCTAGATGACCGTTAAATATGCCTTCCAGCTCAGTTGCTATGCTAGCTATAAAGAGGTACTACAATAAACCTCTATTGATTTTCCACAGATTCTTTAATCCTTACAATCCTTCTTAATAAAGGACAATAACTGAGTTTAAATAATAACCAAGTAAAAAGGACTAAAAGCAGTCAACATGATCAATCAAGGTGGTTTTGACCAATCCAGTGATTGAAAATGGATGTGAGGTGTGACAAGGAAAAGAAGTATTACGCAGCAAAGTGATGACTCTAAGAGGCCAAAGGCAGGGCCAAACAGAATATGGATTAAAATAGTAAGAATACATTCAGAAGAATTTATGACTTTGTTGAACCTGATCCAAGATAGAATTAGAACATTCTCACAACTGACCAAAATATATCCCTAAAATATGTTGTTCTGATGCCTAACACATAAGAAACATTGAAAAACTCTGTACATATCTAGAAACACACAAACATGGATAGAAAAAAAAAAAAGGCCAATGGTAAAATTTCCAGCATTTTTTATTTATTTCCAAACAATTAAAAAAACCATTGAATTTGACAATCAACCCGTCAACAGGATACCTTGAGTTCAAATCATTATACTACTCAACCAACATGCCATTGGCTAAACATTGCGAGCATAAGTTAATGAGCCACCGGATTTTAGCAAGTGGTGAAGCAACTAGAAAGTGGATCTGGATTTTCGGAATATAGACGTTCTTTTACCAAGGGTGATTAATTCTGCACTTCAACACATGTTTTTTCATCTTGTATGTGTTTAACGGTGTATCAATCTTCTTTCTAAAAACCAAGCAATAAACCTACACTTAGAGCAAAATTATACCAATTTCAACAACTACTCTCTAGATGAACAGAAGTAAATCCATATTCTTGTTACAGGAGACGAGTCTTGCACATTACAGCATTGGATATATGAAAACAATCTCACGTATGTATACATATATAGCCCATTTGTGTGTGTAATCATGGGGAAGAAACAAGAAGAAGAAGAAAAAAGATTCAAAGACAACAAACCTTGTCGAGGTGAGGAAATTGAGCACGCATTATGCGAAGAGCGACCAAAGTATCGCTAAAAGTCAAATTATCTTCTGCGTACAGATAAACTCTCTTTGTCATCTCATGCAACAATTCAAATTGAAGAATGAAAATTAGGGATGCAAAAAACGAAGCATTGTACAGTCATTAAGACTGTCGGAGAGAGAATATACCGAGAGAAAGAGTTTGATCAGAGTCTTCTTCGCTTCCGGAAACTGTCTCTTCCTCTCTTTCACGTTTTTTGCCTGTTAATGATAGCGATCCTGACGAGGTCTTTTCCATTTCTTTGTGCCTTGCTCGACCGGATTCCAATTTTGTTCGACAAACCCTACTTTCTCCGGTTCTTAGTCTGGACTCAGAGCAAAAGCCTCTAGAGTTCTTGGTCAGAGACGCCGTTTGTGAACTATAAAGTTATTCTCAACCAGTGTTGTATTGGATCTATAAATAAGGCGGTTAAGGTTCGAACTGCGAACAAATGGGTATCCTTTAGCTCTTGCCAGACCCAGAGCACCGTGAAATTGACTTTCTAGTTTACAACGTAAACCTTTACTTCGGTATTTTTATTCACAAAAAATACAATAATAAATTAGGCCCGTCAATCGGTCGAATATAGACCAGATCCAAAAGATTCAGTTCCAGGTTCAAATCCGATCCCAATTTGAATTTGATGGCTAAAAAAATTGAGATTTAGACCCGGCCCATTAACAATCAGGTTTGACCCTATTACCCGACCAGATCTGTTTTTTTTTTTTTTTTTTAAGTTTTGCTTTGGTTTGCAATGATTCTGCTTTCTATTCTAACATAATTGACTAACAAGAGACTCAACAAATTAAAAAATTTCCAATTTTCTAATTAAATTATATACAAATAACATATAAATGGTTTCTTTCTGTTACTAAAAGCTTATAAAAAATGAAACAAATACAAAAAAAAAAAAAAATTCAATTAACATAGATCATTTGGTTTTAATTGGAAGCCTCAGATACTATATTTTATCATATTATGATTCTACTTCAACAAGAAAACTACATGTGTTAATGAGTTCATTCAACCATGAGGCAACAATATATAATATATACTAAACCATAGCAAAATGTAGAAAATGTACATGCCTTCAACCCAGGAATCATGTAAAATTCACATTTGTTTGCAATTTCACTAGACTAGCATGGCCAAAGCCTAGATTTAGCATGGAAACTGTATCATAGAAGTTTGATGATTTTCCATTTCTAACTCAAATTAGCACTGGAATTATTGCCCTTAAGTCAATATAAGGAGCTAAGCATCCATTCTGTCAACAATTTGATCCAAAATATGAAGGCTAACATTGACTATAAACTACTAGATCAAAATATCAACAACTATTCAATTTAGATCAAAATTGCTGGAAAACAACCTACCATTAGCTAGACTATACAGCATTCATGTAGAAATACAATGCTATGAAATAAAAATCATCCTTCATTAATTGTCTCCTCTCTATAACAACAATAAGTACATGGTAAATCAATACTACAAATCCAACAAAAAATGATTAACTAGCAACCTTCCTCCTCCAAGACTGCACCTGCACCAAAAGAAATTGCAAGAATACAATTAGAGATTGGCCCCTTGTGTACACCTTGAGAAAATGAACATTTATACAGTTATTGCCTCCAACTCCAACCTAGTTTAAATTTATAACTCTAAAAATCCCCTATTTCTCTGCTACTTTAAAGTAGAGAAAAGCAGAACCAAAGACAGAAAAATGTACATGATCATATCATCTCTATCATTACACAGCAAATTGAACACAGCTCCTGCAAGATTAAGTAAAATTATTTACAATTAGCACGCTCTCTCTCTTTCTCTCTCTCAAAGAGTGTCTTGGGTTTGTGAGGATGGGGTCAGCTATTTTCTATTATGGGGTCAATTGCTCTCTCTTTTGTTTTAAATGCACAATACTGAAAAAAAAAAAATAAATAAAGGGTTTTTGAGGGCTGATGGGGTCAGCTGACATAATTGTACGGTGCATATATAATAACACAACTCATGGACTATTAGTACGGTGCATATATAGCACTGAAATACCAAAATACATCACACTCACAATACCTAATAAAACACAATTAAATCATACCAGCAACAACCTACCTATAGGACACACAAAAGCAAGACTGAAGTTGATCCAAAACTTAATCAATGACATCCTAAATGTGATCCATTGAAATTTTAGGTTCACGCTATTTTCTTTTTTGCTTGTTCTACATCAAAAGTAGAACTTATCTTGCCAATCCCCAAAGGCATTTCTATAATGGAAACAAGAAATATGCCAGACATGAACAACTTCAGGGGCATTACACCCGAATTGTGGCAATGCTAGCATGTTGAGCAAACTTTTTGAGCTAACAGCACACTTCAGAATTTTGGGTCTAATTGAACCTTACACAAATCCAGGGAGAGATCGGAGAAGCTTCAATTCCCTAAGCCAAATTAACATCATACCTACAGGACATCAGCATTTCCAAACTACCAACAGGACAATGTGATTCTATCCAGCTGGCTTGCACATTTTACAAATTAAAGCAACTTATACCTATCAATTTTCACCACTTGCTGCCAATTGGTCCGGATGCAATTTAAGTCTATAAAGTAAAGGAGTAGACAAAAAGCAGCAGGACATGAAATAGTGAGCAAAAAATCAATGAAAATATTCAGCATGGTTACTCGGATAAATCGAATCTGAATCTTACCAGATCGGGTTCAGTCCGGATCCGAATTAGACCCGATCAGTTAACAAGCCTAATAATAATTTCTGACATTTGTCAAGAACTTAGGACTACTCTTGACTAATGTTATACAAATAAAAAAATTTATACCAAATTTATCAAAATAATATAATTAAATAAAAATTATTTAGTTTAAAATAAAATATTTTAGTTATAAAAATATCACTGTCACGTTATTGTAAAAAAACTTTTTATATAATTTTTCTAGAAGAACAGTATTTTTCTTTTTAAAATGCATCCCCACGGTACACTTGTGGTAATCAATGTAACTATTTTTTTACAAAAATCAACTCAAATCCAGTGCCAATTTTGCAAAGATTGTCCTATAAGGATTACCTTCTTTTTTTTGTGAAGGGTGGAAAAAACCTCAGGAAAAATCCTTTCTCAAAAGCCTGTCTCATTATTCTTTGCTACAAATACTATGAACCCAACAGCCTTTCCCTCCCCCTTCTTGTTAGCTCCTATTGCTCCAACTTTTCCTCTTCTCATTGAAAAATAAATGAAGAGAAAACACAAAAACAAAAAAAAAAAGCCTTGCTGTCCCAATCAGATTGAGCAATCACGGAAATAATCCCCAAGTATAGCTTGATGTCGAAAAACGAACTGAACACCTGCCAGAATGAATCCCTAAGCACAGCCCGAAGGGGCAAAATGAACTAAATACCTCAGCTTTTGCAACACATGGTGCTGGGCATCTCTTTCACCCACCAGATCTTTTGCAATACATTGCTTTGACAAAAGCTGCCACGTCTTAATAAATTTTCGGGTCTCTTTGGTGAAGCGCAAAATAAAAATATAGTATAAGTGCTCTCCAAGTAACTACACCAGCTCTGCAAGTCTGTCAATTCCATGTAAGAGCTGCAATGCTATCACTTGTCTATCTTGATCATACAGTTCCTAGCTATTTAAAAATTCAAAGGCCAAAAAGCTCGAGCTGCCAGTTCAAGCAATTCCTGAGACAAATGATTCAACAAGTCACCAAAGTTATTCTCCAAAACACCAGAAAGGATGACAACGCCTCGTCATGGATGTATGTAATCTCTCCAATGTGATTTTGTACTAACTTCTGACAGAACAGTTAGCGTCCTACAACAAAATTGAATCAAGATGACCAACCCACCATCACGCCTTGAGAATAGTATATTTCCTCATTCTGAATGTTGTCCTTACAAACACATTCTCTTATTTTCTCAGGCAGACTTCAACTTGGCTGATGTTGAAGCAATGTGAGAAAGGGTCGTGTGTCCAACAGAAATCAAGAAGATCCCCAAGAACCCAAATGCTTTCAACGTTGTGAATAGATCCAACTGCAGAGAAATGACAATAATTAGAGTCAGCGGGAGCAAAATGGTTGTCAATATCCATCTCTTAAGAAGTTAACTCAAGAAGTCATTGCTACCCTAAACTACCATGTAGTAAAAAGGTAAAGTTCTAGTAGCAAGCCTGATGGCCAGGGCGGATCCAAGATTTTTGTTCAGTGGGGGCAAAACTTATACAGAATTGTACATGAAATTGTTTCTTAATGGACATTATTTTTTCTTTGATAAATAAAGAGATAATTGTATTAAAGGCGTCAAAAAAGGGGCTACCGCCTCTGTACAAAAGTTGTAAACAAAAAATTATATTCCTACGAAAATCCTTAATTCAAATTTGGCTGGCTACCGTTCGAATTTCCGAGAAGAGATTTTGGGATTTAGGTAACCAATAGTCTAAAAATACAATTAAAATGGTGTATGGGTACAAAAAGTGTTGGGATTTGGGTATTTTTTTGACCTTTTAAAATATAGTAGATAGTTGATAGATAAATTAAATATTAAATGAGTAAGAGCATTTTAATTTAATATTAGAATAGAAGGTTAAGAATTAAGATTGTGTTGTTTATTTGGCCACATAATGAAGGGTTAATGATATATATATTTTATTATAGGTATAGTGATATACAATAGGGACAAATGTAGATGGTAGTAAATTCAAAGGGGGCAACTATAGGTGTTAGTTTTTTCAGCGAGGGCAAAATATACAATTATAACCTATGATCAAATAAATACACATAATTTTTAAAAAAAAAATAGTGAAAGTTGCTAAGTCAGTGGGGGCAGCTGCCCCAACTGGTCCCTTAATAGATCCGCCCTTGCTGCTGGCAGGCAGCCAAGGGTCGAAGAAGGGTAAGTAGACGTGCAAAAGTAAGAAACAGACCTTCAACCAGAAAAGCACATAGAGTGATAGAACTGCTGCAATGCCAAGATGGAACAAGATAGCAAATGTGGCAGGTATAGTTGATGCCGGGAAGTTCTTCAGGTTCACGCCGAGACGCAATAGCTGTCAAAGATATTAAAAAGTATACAATTTAACTAACACCCACAAGACACATAAGAAGAAAGAGCTTTTTTGTTCTTTCTCTCTCTTGTTGGGAAGGGGAATCACTACTGTGATTCTGACCTGAGTTCCCAAAATGATTCACCATAGTACTAGAGCACAATCCAAATAATTAGAACTATACCAAGCCATTCGTGAACTCAACAAACATGCAAAACAACTTGCCTCAGCCAATTATCAAGCATGCACTGTGTTTTCCTACTAATTTTCAGTAGTATAAGTAGTCTAGCGTTCAAAAACGTCTGGACTAGACGAGAACAGTAAGAAAGGCTCACCCCACCCAAGAATCCAAGGAATGGCAAGAGAACAAGGCCCAAGAAAGTAAGAGAGAGCTCTTGAGGTGGACGTTTCTCTGGGGTCCTGAAGATGTGTGTTATCTCAGCTTTGGGTCCATATCTCAGGTAAGAATCAACAAGTTGTGGAGGAGGGGGGGCAGCCTTCTCCGGTGGTTCTGGCAGATCCAATTCAATAAGGCCAAGCTCTTGTAAGAAAGAATTCTCCTGTAAATAAAAATTTGAAAGAAAAAAGAAAAAAAAAAAGATTTAGAGGAGAGAAGTAAGCTTTAAATGAGATTACAACCTGTAGATCCCCCATCTCCCCCCCCCCCCCCAACAAACCCCCCAGGGAAGAAAAAAATAAAACACAAAAAAGAAAATAGATAAATAACAAAATTGAAGGTGAAACAAAAAAATTAGTGTTTACCATGACAGTATCACCAACTGTAAGCTGAATGTCATATCTACCAGAAAGACAGAAAAACTTCTCAACCAGTCCGAGAAAATCCTACAAGACAAATGCTGCTTATATGAGGAAACTATTTCATGTAACCATCAGTAATAGGTAATTATTCCATTCTTGAATTCATAATTAATTTTCTTTTAAAGGTCAGTATGTCAGACCAGAACACATTGCAATTATATTAATAAACCTATGCTGGAGTAATTGTTACATAAGTCTGTAGATCTGTGAGTTGGTAAACTAATTAACTTATATAGATCCTAACATGCAACACTGTGGGTTTCATTTGAAAAAGGGAGGGAAAGAATGGAATTTTGATATTTTGATTGATCAGAGGAATCTTAACTAGTATTATCTCAAACTGTTTCCCAGAGTTCCCCAAGACAAAAATGTGCTCTACTTTGGTCTCATGTCTCAACTTAAGGAAAGCCTGCAGGCAAACAGAGTATTCAACAAACTTAGTATGGCAAAAATGTCATTTAAGGAAACAAACCAAACACAAACTTCTAACCTGATGTGGTTTAAATGGATGCCCATGGGGCATGATCAACTGAAAAGATAAACGCAGCTTTTGTAGATGGTTTGCAGATAAAGAAAGAGCATTCTCCCCGGCTAAATGTAGCCTGAAGAAATAAAGCATAGCATGGGCAGATATTACTTGTTGAAGTCAAAATAATTATGAATAGCAGGCATTATATATGGTGAAATAGCACATTAGAAAGATCAATAAGATGTATTTCTTTCTATTGGCACAGAGGCGTTATTCTCTCACCATTAATCATGTGTCACAGTTGAAGTCTGAGAACAAGTGATTAGTTTTTAAATTAATCACAAACATCTAAAAAACTTCCAGCAGGGAGAGGAATCCATGTCTTATGTAACAGGTGGTTGAGCAACAATAGCATTTGAGAGAAATGATAAAAAAAACAGTGAAAAATTACATCAAACTAAGAAAACAGAGGAAAAGTGAAAAACAAATCCAAGATCAAAGAAAAAACAAGTGGTGTACTTCTTCTGAGTTTCTATGCTCCCAAGATCACTGTCCAGTACTGCAATTTCTGCATTGTCAACTTTCATAGCTCCTGTGACATATATTGGTACTTTCATTCGACCTCCAGTCACATAAATTTTCTTATGCTCGGGATCATGTAGCACAATCTACCAAAGATGACAACAAGAAAAAAGAGGATGCACATTGAAAGCAGATGAAGATGAGCTTCTTTTAGGCATGAGAAAGAGAAGAGGATGGGATTGTTGGTGTAAGATAAGAAAAAAATCACCGCAAATACAAAAACATAATTGCCAACGTCAACACTCTTTGGCAATGCATCTAAGAAATAGAAATCACTTTCGGGATCAAACTTCAGTTCCTGCAACAAGTAAATGACAAGATCAATAGGCTATAACTCAGGCAAATGATGCAATAATCTGGTCGTAAGCATCTGATAAGAAACAAAACAAGTCCATGCAGCACCTGGCTCTCAATTACAGAAGCATCCTGTGAACCAGAACTGAAAGCTTGCATGAGTTTTACTGATAGAGTAGGTGCAGTAGATCCCAGTACAGTGCTCACCCTAACCTGACAAGCACAACCATATCAAGATCAAAATTTGATAAAATCTATAGCTAGATGAATGAAATTCTGCAAAAATGCTAAATTTTTTTAGAGCCATATAAACAGAATAAATATGCAAAATGAAATAGCAAGAACAATTTTGATCACGTGCAAGTCTTTATTGCAGTTGGTCAATGAATGGACTAGATCTTGGGAAGGATCATTTACACAGGGTTATCAAGAAGAAGATCACACCTGACAGCTAAAAGTATTAAAGCCACTTAATGGAACTTGAGTACATCAAGAGAGGGGGGGAGAGTGTGTGAGTATTTTGCACATACAGCATATCAGTATCCTACCAGAAAATTAAGATACATCAACATGCCTGCACATGACCATAATGTTTTTCTTGGAAGGAGAATCAAATATGCAAAGAGAAATGGAGTTTTCCCCCAAAAAGAAATGTAGTTCCATTGCTAACATCGCAAAAAAAAAAGTTTCAAAACAAAGAATTTTGTTCTTCGCTAGTGTTCGGAGTCATATAATTTGATTTTAACATTTGTACTTCTGTGCTCATGGAGCCCTGTAAATGTCCTGTCCATCCTATCATAATGAAAGCAGGAAAATATTTTATCCAACTGAATTAATATGTCTCAATACTTCACCTACCAGCCCAAAAAAGAGAGTTTGTTGTTTCTTGATGAAGAACTCATCATAAAGTATATATACGACATATGCAGCAAGGAGGGAAAACAACGTAAAAAGATGTCCACATGCTTAATAATTAAGATTATGTTGACAATAATAAATACAAAGAAATTGAATAGAGGTGAAACACCTTGAGCTGGTCCTTTTTAGTCAGTGAAAGCACAGTAGCTGGAAGTGATAAGATCAGCGGAATGGACCCCCTGAAACAAAAACCAAAAAATGCTCCAGATAATTTTGGAAGAAAGTTAAAAACATAGAAAAGTTGCTAGTGAATTAAGAGACAGACTAAATTAATTTAACAAATTTCATGATATATTTGGGTGGAGAAGCTGCCACATTTGACTCTTTACGTTTCCCTATATCAAGAAAAATAAATATCAAAAAAATACTAAACACAAAAACTTGCAAGCATTAAATTCAGCAATAGAAGTTGCATCTCCAAAGGCAATTCTTACTAAAATGAAGTCCTCTCACACAATCATACAAATTGCAAATGCGGTATCATGATACAGAGATAGTTCATGATAAGGCCAGAATGGTGCATTTAAACAGTTACCTATTGCTTTCCAAGCAAGCTAATGCATCAATTTGGTTGTATAAGTCTTTGGCATGGCCAGGAATTCCAATACCAAGAAAAAATTTTGCCACCCTCAATATTTTGTCCCCTGGAAGCAGCAAATTCAAAATCAAAAGCTTTGGAGTGGGTTTTTAACAAATCAAATATAAAGAAATACAATAAAAGCACTAAATACACTCCACAAAATTGAGTATGCTCCCACAGACATGTGAACTTCCAGAAGTAGCTGTTGCAAAAGCTGTCAGCCCACGAACTACTGATGACGTAGCTGAAAGAGAACCCTGATGTTCACGATTATCAACAAGTTTCTCATCAAAGTAGTAGGCCCCATCATCTACAATAGAAAATGGAGTTACATTCAGACTAGGAGGAAACAAAAATAACATATGGATTTTTTAAATCAACAAGAGATTAGAAGCCACTTACCATAATATATAATTTCAGCAAGATTATGACAAAGCAAACCGACATGTAGTAATCTTTATTTCTCCTTCTATCCTTATCCAGTTATTCATTTTTTTGGTATATCAATTATCACAGTATTTGAGACAAGCATTTGTTGTTTAGCGTGTTGAGTAGTGGATCTGCTAGTATATATTAAAAACTGGGAGAAATCAAAGTATTATAATACAAGAGATGCTAAGCAGACCAATCCACATCCAAGATATCTGAATTCCTTCTAAATAAAGAGCTAAAATGATTATTTTATACAACATGTATAGACTGAAGAAATGAAGGAGATGAAGAAAGAATTTTAGTTTAGGTAGGATTAAGATTAGGATTTATTTTATTTAGGATTGGATTGGAATTTTACCTTCATTTTAATTTTTGTTTCCTTATTGGATAAGGCCTCTCTAGTATATATAGGCCAACTGTGTAAGGATTTGATTCAGTTTTGATGATTTGATATCGAATATTGAAATTCTCTCCTTCTTGGTGTCTCTCTCCTCGCTCTCTCTTCCTCTGTCTTCTCTCCTCCTTCTCTTTCCACTTCCCTTCTTCTGGTTCTATCTCTTCCTCTCTTTGTTCTCTATCTCATCTCTCTGTTCCTCTCCTCTTCTCATGAAATCTGCTTCCTCTTCTTTCTATTCTCCTTCTCTTCTCTTCCTACTCTTTTTCTCCTATCGGTCCCACACCAGGAAGCCAAAAAGCCAAATCTAGCATTCATCAAATCATATAGAAGGAAAATCATTTACCTAATAGCTGCAACCTGAGACCTTTGGCACCTTCTTATATAAAAGGGGGGGAAATAAAAACCTAAGGGTAGTGGCAGAGTGGGCAAATCTTACAAATAGAAATGAGTATAAATCCCACATACATTAATTGAAGTTAATACAACAATCAGAATACAAAGAATTAGGAGGGAGAAACAACAATAGATACACATACCATATTTCTCAATACTGTCAAAAAGCTTCACAATATCATTATTTAGCGTCCCAATCTGGCATTAGCAAGAAGTGTCAGATCTAAACATAAAAATAACCCTAAAAACATTTGATGCAACAATTTAGAAGTGATATCAACAAGACACCAAGTATGAAAACCTAAGATCATGCACAAATCATCTTATCAAGCATCAAGGGTTCATGCAAGGTGATCCTTTATCTCCTTTCTTATTTCTTATAGTGATGGACGCTTTGAATAGGATGACTAGCAAAGCAGATCAGGGTGGCATGATTGAGAGTGTCGACATAGGAAGGGCAGGTGGTTCTTTGATGTCGGTACCCTGCCTTTTGTTTGCTTGCTGATATTACCATTATTTTCTATGATGCGGATGGGAAGAAATTGAGGCTTCTTCAGTGTGTCATCATTTGTTTTTAAGACAGTGTCAAGTTCACAAGTAAATGCAGGAAAAAGTGAGCTTATCCTAGTCGGGAAGGTGTCCTGGTTCTTCTTGCAAAGCTACCTCAGTGTTAGACGGTATTATTGAGCATTTCAGAAGAAGATTTATTTCATAGAAGGCGTCAATACCTCTCTAACAGTGGTAAGCTTACTCTTATGGAAGGCACATAATCATGCCTGCCTACGCATTTCATGTCCCTTTTTACTGTCCCTGTTTCCGTAATGGAGAGATTAGAAAGGCTACAAAGGAATTTCTGTGAGGTGGGCTTGGGGGCAAGTTCAATATCACCTTACAGAATGCTAACTTTTGCACTGATAATAAGCTTTATGAATTTTAGTCTGTACATTAAAAATTTCTTTCATAATTCATCTCCTTACAATGCATAGGAGAAATATCAGTTCTTAATTAATAAATGTTTCTTTTTTTCTTTTTATGGGGGAAGGGGAAAGGTGTCAATAAATCCTAACTAAGTATAAAAGCTTTATTCCATCATTAACCGCCGAAAAAAAAAACTAAACAAGAATAGTTTCCAAGTCCAGATATTGTTCTACCAAACCATGTGCAACTACCAAATGAAACGACATGCATGCCTATAGTGGTGATGCTAGACTAACCCTTATTTTCCACCCAGTTCACCTTTCTTCAGAGTTAGACAATAATTCAGCTAAGCATGACTTTAACAAAATAACATGGCAAATTTAAAATGAATGAACTTCTCCATAAGCATCATTATAACAGCTCAAAGCACAAGATTGTAGAATCGCTGAAAATCAGAAGAGTTGAACCAACAAATATGGCATGTATTTTCTTTTGATAAGTTCAAAAAAGAAAGATGCTGCTTTAATGTCAAGAATAAAATATTTTTTTCTAGAGGGGAAGCCAAAGTAGAATTCAACTGACCAGAGATTGATCGATCTCCGAAGTTGCTAATGAGACAACTCCAGCAAGTGTTTCAAGTGCTACTCCTGAAAGAGTTAAATAAACTCAATGTATGAACTAGGTAAATTAATGCAAAGCCAATATAGGAAATTTTCAGCAGCCTATGGCAGATGTTAAAATATAGGAGTCACCACAACTAGAAAAACGTGATAATTATACACATTGGAGACAAATCATTACCAGCAGCATAAGTACTCGACCCAGGGTTTTTGGAACCATAGCGCCACCTTCCATCACTTTGGCTGAATACCTGGCAATATTTTTTAATATGAATTCAAGCATTCACAAAACAACTTTAACCTTCTAGGTAAGACATGGAGAACTTCACATATGCACATGCACACACCCATCCCCAGATATGACCACAAACCCACCCACCCACACACTGCCAGCACTAAAAGAATATGAAATTTAACACTGTGTGAGGCATGTAGTGTTGATACCAACCTTTATGGATCGGAAAATTTGATCAGCATCAATGAGAAGCACATCCAATGCGGCAGATCGGTGAGAGTCCGATATCGGATTAAACATCGCAGCCTCACAGATCATCGTTATACATAGCATCATAACCAGAAATCCCAAATTTCTGGCCATCCCTGGAAAAGAAACCAGAGAAAGAAAATTGGGAGTAGAGGTTTTTCGAAACCCTACAAATTTGATCGAGATGATATCGTACCGAGATCTTCCGAGAGTCGTTCACCCTCAGAGTGTTTTGAGTCACAGTTTGCGCCAGAATGAGTACCACTGGGGACTGGGGAGTGACTGCATAGACTGATACCGTGCTACGTACTGTGAATGAAGAGCGAGACGGTTTGTCAGTTTGTACTCTGATTCCAAATTTGGCCTTCGTTTCGGTAGGGTATCCTGTCTTCTCTTAGAGCGGATGGCGCCCATAATAACCTACGCAACACAGGCTTCAACCGCCCGTTTAGTATTTTTTTTTTTTTTTTTCTTTTTTTTTTTGACTTATAAATAAATGTTTTTATAAACTATGACTAGTAGAAAAGCATAAAACAAAGAATAAAAAAATTTTGAAAATTTTGACATTTTTGCACTTAAAATAAGCCTCTGCCAACTGGACTCTAAATTCTATTCCATCCTTTCCCGTTTTGTTCTTGTTTAAGATTTTTTAAATTCCTTTTTGAATATTCCTCAACGTCCAGTATAAGACCCAGCATGAATGGAAGTGATTATACCTTTAATTTGACGTGCAATTTGGTGTGGGAGCAATTATCGTCTCTCAAAAGTCTAAAAAATATAATATCATAAAAGTAACGTTATGAAAACTCTTGTAATATTTTTTAAATATTTAATAAAAATGCTTGAGCAATGTCTAGAGTGGAATTAGCTATAGGGAGAGAGGTGTCATGCGTCACAACCCATAAAGATGGCACACTTAGTAAGGCCCATGGAAATTCCATAGAATTTACATTCTAGGTTAGTCTTGGGTACTCTAACACATGAGAGCTTTTTGGAATATTTTAGAGCCTTCTACACAATTGTAGATAATGGGAGGGTGTAGGAAATTTAAGAAGGGAAGAAAAGTTTTTTTAAGAATCTTTGTATGTAAATATCTTAAATATTTACACCATTGAATCAAGTTAATCCTCACGATCCATTGAGTAGGTAGGCAACTATAAATAGGTAAAGGCATTCATTTAGAAAGTATCTAAGTTGTGAATACAATCAAGTATTCTCCAAGCTTTCACTTGTGCTCTTTTGCTTTCTTGTTTTCTCAGTGTTGCTCACTTATTCTCTTAGCCTTTTGGTTGTTATTGTGTTGATTCAAAACTTACTTAGTCAATTTGTGGTGCAAATGTCTAAAGTTGCACGAGTTCGAGATGTTTAAGATTCAGACCCGTGACAAGTAATATAAGAGCAGTCCAACTCTTGATCTAATTCTATATCAAATACTCAGGTAAAGTAGGCATGGTAATTCGACTTACAACGAGAGCATCGCAGATTCAAATGGAATGGTATGTTACGATCCCACATCGAAAATGATGAGAGAAGTCTTGGGCCATACAAAAGGGATAGGCAGCACCACTTAATGACTTAATTTTTTTGGTCATATGACAAGCGTCCATCCCATGGCACACGGCAACTCCACCTTTCGGATAACTCTCTTTTCTTTTATATACCCCAACCCAATAAAATTCACAATTTGCGAGTTTTTATAGTGATGGTGCTTATGCTTAAGATTTTAGTTTTAATGTAATTACAAAATGATTTTTTCCAACCACGAATATTGTCAAAGCTAGACTTTGTAATAAAAGGAAAGATGAAATTTTCACGAATTATTTGATTTTTCTACATTGAAAAACAAAATACCGTGAGGTATAACATAATATCAATCATATATAGCTTCAAATTTTGATAAAATGTCGAGTCCACTTTAACAGATGATTGAGTTCAAAATGAAATTGGAAACAATTAATTGTTTTCCCCAAATTTTGTTGAAGCAAAATTGAAATTGCTGGTTTTATTTTTTTATATAGAAATTTAATATTGCATATGCTTGAATTTAAACTTAAAATATAATAATTACATCCATAGGTAAATTTGTGTTTCAAATTTTGATACCCTTCAAAATAAAATCCTAGTTCCGCCCTTGAGAAACGTTACGAAAATTCTTAAAAAATTTTATGGAAACTCAAAGTATTTGTTTCATATAATTTTTTCATTTTCAACTAACATCTATTAAATTATTTATATAAATTTTTTTAAAATTTTCTTTAAATTTTGCAAAAATTTTTGCTAAAGATTCTTGTTAAGTCTCCTCATCAATTCCTAATCGTTTTTTCGTTTCCCATTTTTCTTAGATTTTTTGGCCACTGTTTTCCGCTTGACTCAATTTTAACAAAACGAGTCGGAAACAGATGTTTTGTAACTTCCAAAACACGTGTTTGGTTTTTTTTAAACTTAATTACCATATCTCACTATCTCTCTGTCTCTGTTCCACCACAGTTGACATTTCAAAACTCAGCTTCGTGCCGACGTCTATCTGCAACACACACATTGATACCTTCGGCTTCGGACTTCCTATCTTCCTCCAAGCCCGCGTCGCACCCGCGTGACTCCAACGCTTTGGAAACTCAGCTCAAATTCACCCCACCAAATTATCTCAAAACCCAAATTGGCCTCTGCATTTGCCTCAGATCTCAGCAAAACCCTAGCTGCTGTCAATCTAACAGAATCCCAATCTTTCTAAAAAAGGACTTCTCCATTCATTGATACACAGCTCACATTATCGGGTCAAATTGACCTGAAACGATGTCGTTCGAAGAGGAGGAATCGTTCGAGCACACACTCCTGGTGGTCCGCGAAGTCTCCGTATTCAAAATCCCGCCGAGGACGACCAGCGGCGGGTACAAGTGCGGCGAGTGGCTCCAGTCGGACAAGATCTGGTCCGGCCGCCTCCGGGTGGTGTCGTGCAAGGACCGGTGCGAGATCCGCCTGGAGGATCCCAACTCCGGGGAACTATTCGCTGCTTGTTTCGTCCCTCCGGGCCAAAGGGAGACCTCCGTCGAGTCCGTCCTCGACTCTTCTCGGTACTTCGTGCTCAAGATCGAAGACGGGAGGGGCAAACACGCGTTCATCGGGTTGGGGTTCAATGAGCGTAACGAGGCGTTCGATTTCAATGTGGCGTTGTCCGATCACGACAAGTACGTGAAGAGGGATCACGAGAAGGAGGCCGGCGAAGCCAGCGACGAGAACCACATCGATATTCACCCCGCGGTGAATCACAGGTTGAAGGTGTGTAAACTATGTATAATTAGCGTTTCTTGGACATTTTCGAGTACTATTCTGTGTGTGCGTTTTGGTATGTTCAAATGTGCATGTTAGACTAGGATAAAATAGCAGGTAGAAATATATTAATTTAGATGATAAAGAGCATGGAGTTAAGTATGCTGTATTATTGTTATTATACTTGGTTTTTGTCTACATCTGTATTAGGATCATACTGGCCACATGATTAAGTAGGGTATATATATATATATATATATATCTGTATATATACACATACATAGGTTTTTTTTTAATTTTTTATTTTACATATACACATACAGAATTAAGAACAATGGAGTTGTCAGATTGAGAGGAATCTAAGCCAAAGCTTTTACTGAAACATCCCACCCCTCTTATGGATTGTGAAGTTATAGCTGGTCTTCTCTTCATGAACTTGACTGTTCTACGTTGAAATGATGAACATCTGTTCGTCATGAACTAAGTGATGTATTGTTGGAGTATGGCCTTTTATTGTTCTCAATGGTAAGATTCGTTAGTTATTGCCAATGTAGTGATAAGTGGAAGGATTCTAGAGAGAACTGAAAGTCAACGTTATTCCCTGCTAACCACAACATAGCAACCAATACAAAATGCACTGAATTTAGTTTGTTAATGGGAAATTTTACGAAGAACATGTTAGCAATAGCAGTGAAATACAATCACCATAGGTGTATTATACTAGACATAAGTTCCTAGGTATTTGTTAACCAATACTTGTTTAACTCATACATGGTTGTTTTTGTTTTGTTACTTCGGGATTAGAAACAACAAAAGGATACCAGACTAAAGCAGTTCCTATGCCCAACATATCCCCCACCAATAAAGGTTTCAGTTGTTCAGGGGTCCTCAAGAATCACAAGCCTTTCAGTCTAATCACTCCCCATCTTGGCCAACATGTCTGCGTAATTGTTCCCGAAACTTTTTTGTGTGCTGGATAGTGCTCCTACATCTCCTCGGGATATAAATTGAGTCTTCAATTACTGCTCTTTGGAGAGAACTTTGAACTGATTCCTCTTAAATAAGTTTAATAGGTTCCTCCAATTGCAAATGCGCATAATTGCTTCTTTTGCTATGTTAACTTGGGGGCTAAAGCTACAAATGCACTAAACTCTAGACACAGAATATATATCTATAACTATATATGTCTTAGACGGGGTTGGCCTTTAAAAAATCGGTCGAGCATCTGATGATGTTATACAAGTTAAAACAAGTAGCCTTTTGGAGCCCCTCCATTTGATTTGTCACCGAAGTGTGGAACAGAAGCTTCAATCTCTTGTCGTCATCACTGTCCTGCCAAGTGTCTTGTCTGTATTTTTCGGGGTACATTGGGCTACACTAATGCTGTTGATTAAAACATATACTTATTAAGCTGAGCATTGTTCTAAATATTTCAAATGTGTACTTGTGTTGAATCGTGATCACAGACTAAATTGAAATAAAAAAATGCTTCACTTGTTAATTGGTAAAGCCTTCTTCTGAACTGTTAGTCAATTAATCCGTTTTTTAAATTGCTGCTTTTGTTCTTATTCTGGGAGGAACTAACCTTTTAATTTTTGGTTTGCAGGAGGGTGAAACCATACGAATAAATGTGAAGAACAAGCCATCTAGTAGCGCTGGCATGCTTTCTGCTGCTGGGTTGTCAGGAGGGGTTTCTGGAACTGGAAAGTCTAAAACTTTAGTCCTTGCCCCTCCACCTACAGGGACTGGAAAAATCATGTCTCCTCTACCACCCCCGCCTAATGATCCTGTTGCTGCTCGGATGACTTCTGCCAGCCACGGCATTGGTATCAAGGGGCCCACGGAAAATGTGAGACGTTCTACGGATCCTCTCTCAGATCTCTCTCAAATTGAGGTATGTCTCTATTTCCTCTATTTTATACCTGCTCTTGTTAAGGTGGTTTGTTTTGCATGTTTTGAAAATTTCAAATTCAAATTCCTGTTAACTGTATGAACACAGATTTGTGTCATTGTGTGGTCTTCTTTGTTGCTTTTCTCTAGTTTAAGAGATCAGATACTCTGTCTTCCAATATACCTTGGTACCGAAATTTGATTGCATAGAGAAGATGACTCCCTCCATTGACCTTATTCTTACTTGAGTACATATATCATAGCTCCTTTTGGTCTAGAAAACTCTTCTTGTTCTTGATTTGAACTTACAATATGGGTGCTCCTATCGTTTTTCTATTTGGGTGCTACTGGGGAACTCAGCAATATCTACCAAATGAACTACTTTGCATATGTCCTGTGTGGGTGCATTCAAATGAACATTCATTTGTGCTGTGTTCACCAGATAAGTGTGAGTTTCGTTAGCCTATTTTATTGATACCCAGAAGGTCAATGTGATGGCTGCTAAAATTTCAGTTTGCCATGATAAAGAATAGTTTCAATGCCGCATTTGCCTGTTGACACAAGTCATTCTTAACTTTCTTTTGTGACATACTAGAAGTTCTTGCATTTGAAAGTGAACCATTAGTTTAGCATGTTTGCTTTTTTGCATCTGCAGAGGAATCTTCCTTCCACAACCGGATCAGGATCAGCTAAGACTAGTGCAGCTGGATGGGCAGCATTTTGATTGTTTGTGTGTTTTGGAAATGATCGAGATCTTTGTTTGCTGTTATGTTGAGAAAAACAAGAAAATGAAAAGGGTAATAAAAAAAATGAAAGAAAATTCAAGGTACCAGATATTCCATTTTTGGAAGTCACACTTGTTGGAATATGTTGATACACTTCTTTTAAACCGCTTGAACTTTTAATTTTTATTTATATATAGTAGAGAATACTCATTTTCCTTCCAATTTTTTGTTGGATGATCACATTGTTTTTTTCTCTCTCTGATTGCATGTTGATTGATGCATATTGTTGACTGCCATGCAGCATGTATTATCCGAGGTGGCCTATCTTTTGGGCCCAAGTAGTCCCCGATTAGGTTTCACTGATGCCTAAAATAGGTTAATCCAAACATCACAGGCAATTCTGTGCGCTTCCTGTTGTAGCACAGTAGTGGTTATTATTGGACGAAAATATCAGTATCTAGATGTGCGCATTAGAACTTATTTCTTTTCCCCAATTTGTTACTGTTTCTTTTAAATCAAATGCTGAATGTATGTGGAAATGCGTTTACTCCATTATGTGCCGTATTTCATTTGCAATTACTTGGCTGCAATTGTTGAACAGTTTCTTAAAAGAAGTGGGCGGCAGTTTAAATTTTTTTGAATATTTGGGCTCTCGTTGGTTAATAGATTTAGTGGAGGAGGGAAAGAAAATGCAATGGAAATTTCTTTTTCATTGTTTCGCTGCTGTGGAAAACAAGGGGAAACATAAATATGAGATCGATGAAGGGAATGGGAAACTTCGTAGTGTTAAATGTCATTTTCTCTTCGTCTTTTTCCATTGATATTCATTCGTCCATTCCCAAGAAATTGTTGGTTTTTATGTTATTTATGCAATACAGAAATGACAGAAATCCAACTAAATTAATAGCTCAATTAGTTCCATTGATCAGAACAACAACATGCAGTGAAACAAAATAATGGGGCAGATTTCATTTTACAGAACTATCAATTGCCATACCCAATCATGGAGACTCACTCAGCCCTACCTCCGCATATAACCTACGGAGCCATGGTAGGCTGCTTTTGGAGACCATTTAGAATCTGAAAATAGACTTCGGTCATGTCGAAACAACAAAATTTTTTTAGCTTCAGCTTTTCATTATCCACTGAAGACGAAAATTACAAATATCAAGGGGCATCTACTCTATACAGCAAAGGGTATGCATGACCTGTGTTGTGTAAATCTGAACAAAATGGCAGAAGTTTTCTTGTGCTCAAGAAAGTATCCTGCTTGGAAAATCTGTCAACTTCAAAAATTTGCAAATAGCTAAGAACATTGCAGTGTCTCCAAAACAATTCCTTTAGACTCAAAAGAGTAACAACAAATTAATCAGCACTTCCACGGCAATGAATCTGTAGTGTGGATGCTGACTTCAATGTTGTTGATACTCGGCCTTTAAAACCCAAGAAGACCCATTTGCATCTTTCTCTAGAGTGGCTATTTCCTTCAAAAGATTCTTAAATAAGGGTAGATCCTTTGAAGGTACCCTTTCCTTGAAATGCTCCACTATGCTGGCAGAATTAGCACTTCCACCTCTTTGTTGTATGAAGGTACAGATCTGACGAATCATCACTTCTGGCTGCACCCCGGATAAGTTGTGGGATGACCTAGAAGGTGTCACATTATCCACAGATCTTTCTCTTCTGGCAGAGCTTGAAGCCAAACCAAATTGATGTTCAATCCCATCACCGGCTGCTCTTTCTTGGTTCCCTCGTATTCTTGCTAGTAATTCAGCTGACGATAATGCTTTACCAGCAGTTGCCCCAGCTGCAAAGCCATTTGGAATGCTTGCTCCATTGCTGGATGATTCTTCCCGGGGTTTAGAATTATTGGTCAATTGAGAATTTACTGTTGAGCCAAATTTCTGGCGAACAGATGAAGGTGCACCAGCTGCCCCCGATCTCCCGGTCCAGGTTGGAACAGATATACTTTCCCGGCTTCGAAGCATTCGTGACTGGCGTAATGCTTCTGCTGCTCTCTGAGCAACTTGGGAAGCATGCTCCTCAAGTCTCATCTTTTCTTCATCAGGGGCATTCATTATCACATCATGGTTCATGGCACTCTACAAGAAGGATGAAAACAAGCAGTGAGAGAAAACCGTAAGGGTAATGCTACAAAATTAGAAAATTTATGCAGAAATCATGAACAGAATGATGCCGTTGAAGAATAATGACTCTTAGTTACAAAAATGCCATTAAAGAATAATTACTCTTAGTTACATAATGACTCTTAGTTACAAAAATGCCATTGAAGAATAGCATTTTCCAACCAGTAAAAATTGCATATATGGCAGATAAAGACAATTGAATGATCCTTGATGGAATAATGTCACTGTTTAATTTGCATTTTCGAGAACATCCTTCAGACAGAAAGATGCTTCAATTAAAAATGGAAACAAAAAAGAGAACTTAATGCTTGTTCGAAGGGCCTTTTGCACACAACTGAAATTGTTGGTAACCTCAGGATTAGCTGATAGGTATTTAAATCAAAAGGGTTCTTTGCATTCGGAACCTCAGGATTAGCTGATAGGGATCGAACTCTAAATGATTCTTTCCGTCTTGAAAACACATTTATTCGCCCAAAAAAAAAAACCTGATGCAAAGTGTGTTCAACTGACTTCAACAAGGCTAAATAATTAATAGGGGTAATTACACTTTACCCTTGTGGTTGGTTAAAAGTGAACGCATAACCCCCTGTAGTTTGCACTTATTTTGCAAAATGCATAAAAATTTTAGATTTAACGAAAATTCTATCACAGGAGTATTTTCGTCATTTTATATCTCCAAAATGGAGCATCAAAAGACGATTTGAACAACCTTTATTTTGACATAAAAGGACCAAATCGTCTTTTTAATGTTCTAATTTTGCAAGATAAAATGACGAAAATATCTCTATGACAAGAAATTTTTATTAAATCTAACGATTTCTATCCATTTTGGAGGCAAGTCCAAACCACAGAGGGTCATGTGTTCACTTTTAAACCACAAAGGGTCATCTTATTTTAGCTCAAACTATAAGGGAGTAAAGTATAATTACCCTTAATTAATAATGTCGTTCAGACAGTCTGGTCCACCTTCCAAAATTCAGGACCTATCCCTACTGGGAATAGCAAAGCAAAAAGTTTCTTTCTCAAACATGTCCAAAATAGTTTCAATATCTGCTTGTTAACAATTTTCTCAATTGCAGCCAAACTTGAGTCGACACAAAAAACAACATTTTCCTACAGTGTCTGACAAGAACAAATTTTCTTGATAGAAATGCAAAACACATCTTATATTCAATTCTATGGCAGCAACCAAAGTTGAAGAAAAAGGATGCAATCTTTCATCACAGATGTGACAAGGATAAATTTAAGGCAAAAACTAACTTCATTTAAGGCATTGTAAGAAACTTACATGAATTCCATGAGCATCAAAAAGATTCCGAAGAATGTTTGCTTCTTCATCTACTTCACCATCACTATGATCAGCTTTTTCTTTACCCTTCCTTTTCAAGGGTCCAATTTCTGAATTGTTCCCTTTGTCGACTGCAGCATTATCAACATTTGGTGCTGCAATTTTCACAGATTTCTGCTTATCCTGGTTATCTGTATGAGTCCCAACAACAACATTTACATCTCCAGGCAACTGACCGAAGATGTTAGATGTTTCGGTAGAGCCACTCCCTTCATCATCATGCAAAGTAAAGAGATCCTTCATATCTCGGGCTTTGAAGAACCTTCTCTGCTGTGGATTCTTCAGTATTTTGTTGGTAAGAAAATGTTTATAAATCTGTCGGTGATACACCTTCTCTTCTATTGTTCCACGAGTGATCAGTCTGTACACCGTTACTTCCTTCCTTTGACCAATACGCCATGCACGCTCTCTAGCCTGTCATGAGCAACAGGTGGCCTCAATATACTAAAGGTAGTGTTTTCAGAGGCAAGCAAGATATTTGCAGTCCTGACCAAAATTCATGAGGAAATTCAAGCAGATTTTGCGTAAAAATTACAGAGATGTCTGTCTTGTTCTGCTAAGCAATAAAACTTTGTAATGATAAGCATCCTGGCAATCAAATACAAAAATACCCGACCCGAAGCAAGAGAAGAGGTCAAACAAGAAACTATACACTCCCTACACCTCACTCTGGTATGGCATAAAAGGTACCAAAACAAGCCAGAACACAAATTTAAGTAAATTACAATATAAAAAAATAAAAAAAAAACTATAATAAAAGGCCAAAAGTTCTGAAATCATTATATTTGTGGGTAAATCTACAAAAGGACAAGTATAATCTTCTTAAAGGAAAACGTAGATAAAATGAAGAGTCAGTCACAAACCAACCTGCATGTCGGTGGAAGGGTTCCAGTCAGGATCAAAGATAATAACCCTGTTTGCGCCAGTTAAATTTGTACCTAAACCACCAACTTTCGTGGTTAAAATGAAGATGAAAACATCATCCGAGTTGTTAAATTCATCTATCAAGGGCATTCTCTGTCTTATAGGAGTGAGACCATCCATTCTCCGGTAATCATACCCACCAGCAATCAGAAAATTCTCAAGAATATCAAGCATTTGTTGAGTTTGGGCAAAAAGAAGAACACGGTGACCTTGTTCCTTCCACACCTTCAGCACTTGGGCAACAACTTTCATTTTTCCGCTGCGCTCAAGATTCCCATAGTCCAGATTCTGGTAAGAATGTTCTCTCTCAAGCAGATCAGGGTGGTTGCAAATTTTTCGCATCACATCAATCCCGTAAAGAGAGTTTCTGTTCCCGTCAAAGATCTGTTCCACCTCAGAGCTAGCAAGAAAGGCTCGGTACGCTGATCGCTGCTCTGTAGTAAGGCTGCAAAAGAGGACATGTTCAGTCTTCTTTGGAAGCTGGGCATTCACATCGACCTTCATTCTCCGGAGGAGGTAAGGCATGATCAAGTCACGAAGAACCACTGCACACCTGCACAATATCAAGATTACTAGCAGGAAAGTATTTGGCATTGGGAAGGGTTGGCATATTGAAAAGTTGGGAATCTAATGGTAATGACCCTAAGTCCAATAAATTATATCTTTGACCAAGACATTAAACAATTTTGCCAGGCCTGCTAGTCAAACATGGGAGGGGGGCCGGGGGGCGGTTTGGTCGGTCATTGGGCGGGCACAAAAATTGACAACTTATGTCAAACGTCTCACAAATTATGAGCTTCATGCTTTCAATTCACTTTATTGACCAATACGAAAAACAATCAGGCAAAATTGATGAAATTTCACTTAGGATTTAGAACCCTGGAAAAGATTTCAGAGGCACTCTGATGCACACCTGTATGCTGTGGATACTTGTAAGGGTGAAGCATTAGCATAGCCACCAACGGATATGGGAACAGCAAATTCAGACTCAAAAACAGGCAAGACACCTAACTTTCCTGGGAAAACAAAATCAAACAAAGACCACAATTCAGTAAGCTTGTTCTGAATCGGTGCACCAGTCATGATTATGCGGTGAACTGTCTGTAGCTGCTTGCAAACTAGAGTAATTTCAGCATTGGGATTCCGAATTCGGTGTCCTTCATCCAGTACTGCATAACCCCATTCAATTTCAAGCAGCTTTTCCCCTAGCAAACGGAGTTGCTCATAAGTCGTAATCAGCAACCCAGATTGTGATCTCAAAACACGATTTATCAAGGAATCCCATTTTTTTGTGTTTTTAGAAGGTAAATTTTCTTGACTGTCACTGTCAATCAAGTCTTCACTTTCATAATCACTTTCATAAGATTTGGCTCTCTTCTTTCTACTAGTCAGATCCTGAGCAGAATCATGAAGTATCTCCACATGGAAGCTTGGATACCACTTTTGTGCTTCCCTCTTCCATTGACGCAGGAGTGTAACAGGGCAGATAATTATGCTTGGTTTGTACATATTACTGAAATGCAATGCACCAAGAAAAGATAAGACCTGAATGGTTTTACCAAGACCCATCTCATCTCCAATGATCCCACCTGCTCTTTGACAATGGAGTTCCCATAACCACTGCACCCCCACCTTTTGATAGTCGAAAAGTTCGCTGAAAATGGTTTCTGGGATATTCAACCCACCTTCAAGCGTCACGAATGGAGGTCCAGTATCATCCACATCTTCACCATCTTCTTGGTCTTTGTCGTAACTGGAGGTCACCACGTCACCGTTTGCATATTCTGTAAAATAAACAAGAAGTTCAATACCAGACTATATTCTCAGATACAACAATTTTGAAAGAACAGATGATAATGCAAATGGAACAAAAGCACTAAATGTACAAAAATCACATCCTTTCCTAGCATTATGTCATATTTCACATTGGCATAGCCTTCATGGGACAAATTTATCATGAAAAAATAGCAAAGAAATACAATAAATCCATAAACAAATGGATGCAAGAAAATTGTAGCTAGTGCAGCTAAGTAGCAGTTTAAAGAAGTGCATGTCTAGGTTGCAATCGGGTCAGTGCCAATATACTGAGTTATTGAGAAAACTTCACAGTGCATGAAACTTTAGCATCGGTTTTGTAGACAAAAAGAGGAAAACAGCATTTCCATAAACTATATACCTAACCCACATAGTGTGACATGGCAACCACACTCGGGTAGCAGTCTTCTTAGGCACATTTTGTCAGCCATCAAGTAACATGTATTTACTCACAGCTGTAGGGTATGCCTATGCAACATGAGACTAGGCTACCCGACTTCCAGAAGCATTTCCTCAAATCTCAACCGATACCTATTTGCCACAACTCAAACATCATGCCACCTTCAACTACAATTGTGGTTATCAGGCCAAAACACAAATGTTCACAGAATTGCAGATAGTCATCACCCAATCAAGGCACATGTACTTTGGACTAATATGACAGTCAATTTTCTTTTTTTTCTTTTTTTTTTTTTTTTGGGGGGGGGGGGGGAAGGGGGGGATGATTCACAAATGAGATTGAGATCTAAATCCACAATATAGGAATCCTGGCAAATGTCTTGCAACCATCAAAGTAACGACAAAAGCTCATCTAATAAAACACTGCAAAATCACACAACTAGACCTGCTCCTCCAAAACAAACAAAGGCTACAGTACAACAAAGCTAAGCAATTCATAGAACTGCCTGAACATACCAGTTTCTTGCAAAAGTTCTCCCTTGCGAGAAGCTAACTTTCTCCATTTCTTGCCAGGTAATGGCCTTTTCTTTTTCCTTTTTATACCTTTGTTCTTTTCAGTCTCCCTTTCCGGTGATCGGGGGATCTTCAGCGGTGTTTTTAGTCTTTGAAAAGGGCGAGTGGGTGCTTCAAGTTTTGGTAAGGACTCTGAATCAAGTAGCTTGGTCGTTGGACGAGCCTGGGCAGCCTCTGATATAGACTGGACAGCTCTAGCTATACTGGTGGAAGCAAGGTCGTCATTCTGGTCTTCTTCCTCAAGTACATTCTGCCTATTAGATGGCCCAGGTCGTTGAATACGACGCTCAAATCCTTTAAGCTTATGAAAGGGGGTTAAAATTCCTTTCCGAACTAACTCATCCCTTTCCTAAGACATAAAACATACTTGGTTAGCCGTTATAACTCCAAATTCATTTGATACTTTAAGCAGCTTTAAAAGCTTTAAACATCCAATTACAATCATAATATAAACTAATTTTTCTATAGAACAATAAGAATATAAGATCAAGCATGTAAACCTCTTCTATCCAACTGTAATCTTGTTTATCCAACTCAATGGAAGCAAACTAGAAAACAGTGTTTAACTCACTGTTTCAACAAATCCAGCAGAGGCTGCATTTAAAACTGTATCAAAATCATCATCTTCATCAAATGAAATTATTTTCTGACGCTTCGTTGAATTCTTGTTTGATTTTTTAACTTCTCTCAACCTTTGCTTCGGCTTTCGCTCTTCCTTAACAAGATCTTGTATCACTTTGTCATGTTTATTACATTTGGAAGGGTCATCCTTGCACAAATTTGAGATTTCTATCTCGAGCTGAGCCTTCGTTTTATTCAGGCTTCTTAGTCTATCATCAGCTAGGACATGCTGTAGGCTTAAATCAGTATGAGAACCCCAGACAACAATCGGTTCATCCTCTTTATGTCCCCGTTCATTGCCGTCAGAGACAAGGTTTTCATTTCTTGCAAAGTTATTGAACTGTTCAACGCTGGATGCAACAGCATCTATTTCAATTTCTACAGCCCTTAATTTATTACGGAGTTCTGCCTGGCTGGTAGATGACAATTCATTGTTTATTGAACTTTCAAGAAGTTCCTCCTCTGTGCTTCGCCCAGCTTCACTACTTTCCCCAGCATTGTTTCTTGCCTGCAAATGGATAACAGCTACAATCAAAATGCTTGAAAAAAGATCAGAGGCGTATAACAAATACGTGCAATTAAAAATGAAATGGCCTCCTTTGGACCAGAACAATTACAGATTCATCAATTAAGCTAGCAGCTCACCCCATGTTAGCTTGAGTACTGGGTAATATCTCCAGACACTCCTACCAAAGGAAAGGTGCAAGGTCCAATATACAATTTGATGTGCAAATGCACAATTTGCAAATGGTCACTGTTTTCAGAAGTTCTAAGTTGATATGTCATCTTTTTTATTATTTGTTCATACTGTTAAGAGTATCAGTATGACCAAAAAACAAAAAAGATATTCCTACTAAGCATGCCCATGATCTGACACAGCTTGTTCTCAACTAACTGTGAATTATAAGAAGGCCAATAGCATGGAACTTTTACAAACTTTGTTGGCAGAGGCAGAAGACATTGAAGATTATAGTTTGAGAGCTAGGAAATTGGATACTGAAACATTGAATTCATAACGTGCAAGACCGTTTACACATTACATATTTAGTCTTTTTTCCCTCAAATGCTTGCTCTCAGACATCTTTGTGGCGGTGGCTGTAGCTGTAGCTGTTTGAGTGTGTTGCAAGTTCTATAGCTTTTACTTCTGCCATTTACATGAACTTGTTTTGATAGTGAGGTATGTTGAAAATTAGTGACTTTGTACATTTATGGATTGTATCCAAACTTTTTGAACTAATGCACCGAAATTTCGATATTCTTTTTCATTTTCTGAATCATAATTTTTTAAAGTAGTAGATAATTTATCACATTTTTTCCAGTGTTGTCATTTTATGGCAGAATAATATCCATGATTTGACAATGCCAAGAGAGAGTTCTAAATTTCTGATCATAAACAGGAACAGTAAATATAATAATCACTAAGATACGTCCTGTCATGATCATTAATGACATGGTTAGCACCAACAGATTACGAATTCAAAGGACAAAGCTGCGTCAAGAAGAAAAATATGACTCTCACTTCATAAATAGTCTGGACCAAGATCATCTTTCACTATAGATCAACCACACGTCCTCCCTTAAGAACATGACTAAATTAACAGTGATATGAATTCAAAATAGGAAGACAAGAAAACGAAATGCAACTGATGTTAGATCCATTACAAAATCAACTAACCACTTCACTGTGCTTAACCCTAAATTTGATTTTGCTATTCACCTTAACTGCCTGAGGCACAAAAAAAATGGTATCATGGTTCACTATAATAGCAACTAATACAACCATCTGCAGTTAACCTACTACTCTTTAGATGCCAAATGGAATTATAAAAATACTTATCCACAACAGTCAATCTTGATGCCCAATGGAATTATACAAAAACCTATTCACAATTGTCTAGAGTCAATCGTAAAGCCATGTAATGAGTATATAGTGCTAGATAGGTCTTCATCCAGTTCAGCAAGCAAATATGGCTACTTGACACATTAATCTATGCAAAGGTGCAAATAAATGAGAAGGTGGCAAAAAAACGAGCATGAAAATAAAGTAACAACCTCCGCTAATACGTCTCGCTCAATATCTTCAGGGTTTGCAGATGTGACACCCAAACTGCTTAACAGAACTCTGTCTTCCTCTTCTTCTTCCATTTAGCAGTGTCAATTACTTTGCCTGAATGTAGTGTTAGGCCCAAGAGAGCATCTGCTAAAATCGCAAGGGTATGATATCAATTATTCACTAAAATATCAATAAAACTTTTTAAGTCACACAATTGTTGTCTTTGTGTTGTTCAGGTATGATAAAAGTGTATAACCACAGTTTTAGGTAGTGACTAGTGAAACATCTATATTACTGAGGAGCCACTAATACTAGGAAAATGTCACTGCATAAGCACTACCCACCATGAGAAGCTACACACAACCATCATAATATGGCATATTCCGAATAAACCTAATTAGTGGTCATTCAAATTCAATTATCAAACAAGAAGCCTGAATTCAGCCTTTGCTTACCCACCACTGAAAAACTACGCGCACTACTACCCAATACGGTATATTCCACAGAAACCAAACTAGTAGTCATTCAATTATCAAACGAGAACAGCCTTCCACATGAGAATCATATCCGTCATATGTTAAATTCTGAATAAATCTACTTTCAAAAAGTAACTCTAGTGACCACATCAAACTCTTTCAATATGCATTACCAGTTTACCACTGCAATGTGATCATACAAAACATGGTTCTTAACAAATTAATTCAATGCTACATATGATAAAACCACAAAAAATAAGCGCTAAGAATCAGGGATTTAACATTTCAGTGTTTGTTTCAACCGTTTACATGCACACGTAACATACATGGCGGGTGTGTGTATATGTATCATATATTATGCACATGCGTAAAATAAATGAATTCGTGAACGGACTGATAACGTATTGTTGATCAAGAAAGCCCGATTTCTCACCGAAGCTTGTGAATCAAGCCTTTAGGGAAATTCGCCTTTGTCTGAGTCTTTCACGTTTGGGATAATATTTGAATCCATGGATAGAGAGGCTCTGAAGATCCAATCAGTAGAAACCCTAGATTCAAGGAACCTCTCTCTCTCTCTCTCTCTATCTCTCTCAGCTTTTTCTTGGTTCTCTCTCTCCTGAAGTCCTGACCTGACGATCGTAGTTGAGGAGAGAGAGTTGAACCTTCTGCTGTTTCTTGCTAACGTGCACACCGACTCGCGCTTAATAGCCTGCACCTCCTCTTTTCTGTGCTTTTTTTGTTGTGCGGGGCCGAATAGCCCGGGCGCCTTGCCCAAATGGCAAATGAGCGAGCGAGACTGACTATACCGCTGTAAACTTTTAAAACTGAAACAAGGTTGGATACGATTCCCAAATATACTAATCACTAACTGAATTCGTATAAAATTTTGTAAAGCATATTATTTCATATGCTTATTATGTATTTGTTAAATATTTAAATTGTTATTTATTAAAATATGGAATATTTTATAGTAACTATAAGGATGTCACCCATTCCATTAGTGAATTGGTGCAAATGGAGGGAACAAAATAGGAAATGTGTAATGGGTAGTTACAAAATTATTTTTATCAAATCACTTATTAACTCTCGTGTGATTCAAAAAATCTCATATTTCTAGTGAATTATTCATTTTTTTTGTATTTTTTCGATAATTAAAAATATAACATCAAATTGACTTCACCAAATTTTTAACTTCACCAATGCTCTTATGTTTCTTTTATAATAGAACACATAGATTAGTACTACATTATCGAGTTCTACTCTTCTCCAAACTTCTATATAACGTAGATCCCTTTGTATCACGTGCATTAGAAAAATATCAAGTGTAATAAATTGTTGACACTTTTAAGATATTTTAACCTAAGTTCTCTGTTTACTTTAAATTTGTAACTTTTGCTATAAGTAGGGAGAGCGAGAGAGACTATTATTTTAATGTCTTCAATTTATGAGAGAGAGGGAGAGAGAGAGAGAGAGAGATATCATGATTTTAATGTCTTCAATTTCTAAAAGATAACACAGATTAATGAAAAGAAATGAGTATTGAAGTTATTTAACATGAATCATCAAAATAAACGTTTTTTAAGTGTGGATGAAGAACATTTTAGTTTTTTTAGTATGGATTAAATGCTCTCAAGGTTTATTGATATCAAAAGCCAAATGGATTGATTATGATGGAATTCATTAAGATCATTTTCCTCAAAATATCTGAAAATACTTTTTTATGACAATCATAGTGTATTTTTGAAAATATTCAGGTTACTTACACTTTGTTTGGATTGAGAGGTTGAAAGAGAAAGTGAATGATTTGGAATGAAGAAATTAGTTATATCATGATTTGGTAATTTTTAAAGAGGGGAGGGGAAATAGATAGAGGGGTGAGAGAGCTATTTTTTAAAGTATTTTTCTTCCCGTCCCTTCCCCTCCAAAATTAGAAGGAACACAAGAGAAGTGAAGTGCTTGCTATTATTTTTTTTTAAATACTAATTATACTCATCAATTTATGATTAAAAAATATTAAGGTTTCATACACAAGATATACATAATAGTAAAATTATAATATATCATTGTCTTTACTTTATTAATTTTTGTCAAACCAAATAAGAGGAAGAGAATGTCTCTCTCTCTTTTATCTTAATTATCGAAACAAGATATGAGTACTTCTCCTCTATTTTCTTATCTGTCCTTTCTAACTAATACTTCCCTTCACCTGCTATTCCTTCCATTCAAATAAAGCGTTGGGCAATTAAACTTAAAATTATTTGAATGGTACTTTTAGATGATTTGTGCTTGTTACTTAAATCAGTACTCCACACATTTTTTGGAATTTTGCTAGCGTTTGAAGCTTGTTCCAAAATGACAAGGAATTTCCCAAGAGAAATACTAGAGATCTATTTTCAGCATCAAGTTTCCTAGGGAAAAAAAATGGTGTAACAAAATAGAGAATTGGGTGGAATTACGACGAGAAACTACACGTAGCACATAAATATTTTGTAGTCAACCATTGAAGTTACCTCTCCTGATTTGGTCACTGTTAAAATTTTTACTTTGTTCACAAAATTATTGGGGTTACATTTATAAATACTTGTAGGTCCCACTTTTTATGTATCTAATAATTAATATTAAACACAACATTTTTTTTTTACCTACTATCGAACTTCAAAGTATTTGAACCATAGAACGGCTGGTGGTTGGCTAGTGTTAAGCATAAAATTTTAAGTTTTGATATTTATTTTTTTTGCTTAGTTATTTTAAATGTAAGATTTTTACATTTTTGTGATAAATTATCATTTAATTTTAATTTAAAAAATAGTCAAACGAATACCGAGTACCTAATTAAAAACAACAAAAACATAGACAAAGTTGAACTTTGCCTAGTGAATTTTTGTTTGTTACAATTTTTTGAAAATATTATTTTTTTAATTTATAAGTAAAAAAATTATTATTTTTTAACTTATTTGCTTTTAATAAGATAAGATAAAAAAATACAAAAAAAAATTCAAAATCTTAAATTTTTTTTGCCTATACACAAAAAATATTAAATAAATAAAACCCCACTAAACATGCCTGAGTCAACATTAATAAATGTGGCCGAGACTTGAGAACCTGGAATACGTATTGACACGTTTAGGGGATCCGAGCCTGGAACTCCGGCCCGGTGAATCGAACACGCGTCAAGACGACATTAGCTGGAGTTAGCTGGAGTTGGCAAACGGGCAAACTCGACGACGCGTATAAAAGGACCAGAGAATGAAACCGGAGGCCCCTACCTAATTTCGAGAGAGAGAGAGAGAGAGAGAGGGAGAGAGCACCAAAATGGAGGAGAAGAATTCGAGCAGTATTCGAGTGAGTGGTATGCAATACGCATACGATGGCCAACCGCCGCTATTCGTGGACTTCAACCTGAATATCTTGCCCGGATCTCGATGCCTTCTCGTCGGCGCTAATGGATCTGGTAATCATATCACACGCATATATATATATATATATATATGTATGCATGGCATCTTCTGACTTTGCTTTCATTAGTTTGTTCTTCCCTGAATTTATATACCTTTTCGTTTTCTTTCTTTCTTTTCGTCAATCGCCCGCTGATGCTGGTCTTCCTGCTTCGTTATACGCTGTAAAATGTTCACAAAATTTTCTTACCGGGTTTGAAGGGATTTAATTCGTTGAAATTCATCGTTGCTGTAAACATTCTAATTATTATACCCCTCCACGTTATTGTTTTGTATGGATGCCGATTTGTACATGGATAATTTATTTATTTTTCTGATCTTATCTATAGTTTTAGAACCAAAATTAAATTACAACGGAGCCATTAATTTTAGTATAGAAAATGACATAATCGAGGAAGAAAAATTATGAAAATTGAATGAGAAATGATATAAAAAAAAATTATAGAAAATCTTTATATTAAATGATGTGGCTGAATTAAGGCCTATCACTTTAAAGCAAAACAGCTGACAATATGCCTTTTAATTGCAAAAATGGCATTGCCACATCCTTCTGGTGGGTTTTATGTATAAATTTTCTGTAAGATTTGAATTTTCTAAATTGAATAGGTTGTCACTTCCAGCAATTAAACAACTTCGCTGGTTCAAGAGTTGGTTACTAGTAACAAGAGTTTCTATCAGGAAAACCTCATTCCAAATGAACCTCTAGTGGTGGTCTGGTCTACTATTAGTTTTGAGCTATGTAGCTTCATTCCTCCAATTCCCAACCCCACCCCAAAGGAAAAAAAAGAAAGAAGAATGCAGAATAAAAAAATATTTGGGCAGACAATTGTCCTCACATATTTGACAGTGACACAATGTTAAAATGATATTTGTTTTAGACATATATGAACGAAGAAAGTTGGTTTTCAGTTTGAATGTGGCATACCTGAATATGGTTTTGCCAGTTCCATCGGTTTCTTTATGAGTTCTAATTACGAGGGTTTACACTTATGTGGTTCATTTGCATCCAATTGGCCAATCTAGTATCTTGTTTGTTGCTTTGTCTATTACATATAAGAAAAAAAAAAAAGTTATAGTTCGGAGGGCCGTTCAGATATTCTTGTTACGAAAGAATGGAATGGTGCAGTGGAGCTGTCACACTCATTTAGGTCAAATCACAATATCGCTTCACATTATTACTTCACACTCCTGACTGTACCGAGCTTCAAAGTTGTCAGTGAGAAATGCCATTTCTCTTTCCTGACTCCCATCCGTTACTGATATTTTGTAGGGAAGACCACTTTGCTGAAGATTTTGGCTGGGAAGCATATGGTTGGCGGAAGAGATGTTGTGCGGGTGCTAAATTGTTCAGCTTTTCATGACACACGCCTAGTTTGTAGTGGTGAATTATCATACTTGGGAGGTTCTTGGAGTAAAACTGTCGGCTCTGCTGTAAGTTCTTTACCATGCTCAAAATATAACCCATGAGCAGATCTACCTTTTCTCTTTTTCCTGGCATAATAGAATATACGTTCATGAATAGAATGTGAAAGCTTATAAGCCTATAAGGTGAAGTGCCATGTAAGAATCTTGCATATATTATTATTTGTTAGGGTTGTTAGACTTTGGTGTTTGACCAGGCTGTTTATGCAGTGTAAATGGTTTTCGGCTGGATGGTTCTAATTAGCAATTATTAGTTATGTTTTGCATGGCATTTTAATACTTCCCTAGTAACTGAACATTATCAAATGTTAGTAACTTTAACGAATTTCTAGATTTATTTTTAACAAAAAGAAAAAACAAAATCTCATTCTATGAACTCCTAACTAATTTCTACTGTTTAAAAGGCCAATGCCTTAAAACAAAGGCTTACAAGGTATGGCATAGTTTACAAAGGCTAATATCTATGTATCTGAGGGCTTTTATTCTCTCTTCAACAATTAAGTGTATATGAACCATAACCCTCACAGCCATGTATCTAATGAATTAGTCTATTTATTTTTCATCCATTCTGTGAGATTATACGAATTTGTTTGATGGGTATGGTTTGTGAGCCTCTCCGTTTTGTGTTCAGTTAATTTTTGAGTTTCTCAAAGTGGAGAGACATAGCTAGAATGATAACACAGTTAGCATTTTAGTTCTTCCATATTTTTAAGTTTACCCTTGGTTCCATGAAATCTGATTGTATTAATAACGACACTTGTTGGTTTCCTTGAGAGTATGCATTGCAGGTGTTCTGTACAAAAACATTCTAAATTGCACTGTCTTTGTAACGTTCAGGGAGAGATTCCACTTCAGGGAGACTTCTCTGCTGAACATATGATATATGGAGGTCAGTAAGATCTTTAATGTGATAATTGCTTATTGATTATTTTTTCATGCCATTACAATGTTCTCCTCCCATCCATTTATTGAATGAGGAGTACCTAACAGGCCCCCCTCTCTTCCCCCTTTTCAAATGGCATGCATTCTTTTTATCCAAAGCTAAACTTGGGTTTGTCTAAAAAATCAATTCATATCTTTTGAATTTACATATAATTCTTAATCCCCGATTATGCTCCACATTTTGTCGGAAACTACCTGTCTCTTGTTGAATCTGCCGTGTAAGCTGAAACTACATTGTGAACATCTTCGCCTTCTCCTTTTTGTGGTCCAGTTGAAGGGATTGATCCTGTAAGACGAGAGAAGTTGATTGAACTGCTTGATATTGATCTACAGTGGCGAATGCATAAGGTTTCTGATGGTCAGCGACGTCGAGTCCAAATCTGCATGGGTCTTCTTCTTCCTTTTCAGGTGTTTTTCCTTTGATGTGACTTATAATCTTCAAATTAAAATATCTGTTACCTACATGTTAGGTTAGCGTTGCATGAGCTTCGAGTTATGATATATTAGCAGGTCAAATTTGGTGAATATCTGTCAAGATTGATGGATTCTAGAACCCTAAATATCTATAATTCAGGTTAGAATATTTATGCACCCAAGTCAATCCTTTCCATTTGCTTTACTCATGAATGCAGCCACTATTTTTTTTGGGAATTAAACATAACATGAGATTGGGGTTAGTAAACAAGTTTTACTCTACTTCCAGGAAGGCAAAAGCATACTGCATGACTCCTTTCTATTTTTGGTTTTATTTTTTCCCTTACCCTCCTTCTGGAATCTGGTGGATTGATTTGTGTATATGTGAATATTGTTGGTGTTGTCCAAGCGGATGTGGGTCCATGAAGGTGTACGTGGGCATGCACTTGTGTGTTATAAGGCTACAAGTGCATGCTTCTATTTGGTGATATCATTTTGCATTTGTGATATGATTTTAATGGAAGTATTAGCATGGTTTTTTAATAGCTAGAAACTATTATTGTGTAGGTTCTTTTGCTGGATGAGGTTACAGTTGATCTAGATGTTGTCGCTAGGCTGGATTTGCTGGACTTCTTTAAGGAAGAATGTGAGCAGGTATGGACTTTCTTCACGTACTGTTAGTTTGTTTCACATGTACATGACAGAGGAAGATTCTAAACATGGGTCTTTAAGTCCCTAAAATGGGCAAACACTGCGTGTGCATACTAATGCTGGACGGATCACTGATTGGTCCTGAGCGTGACCATCAATTATTGGCTCAATCTTCTAGTGCAAGCATGCAAAAAAGGTGCTTGAAATACCAGGTTCTTAACGTATGAAACATTTATTTTTCTTCTGTTTTTGTTCGTTTTGAATGGCAATTATGTAGAGAGGAGCCACAATTGTGTATGCAACCCACATTTTTGATGGACTGGAAACATGGGCGACAGATCTGGCATACATCCAAGATGGAGAGTTGAAGAGAACCGAAAAATTATCTGAGCTCGTTGAGTTGAAGAACTCTGCCAATCTGCTTTCAGTTGTTGAGTCATGGCTTCGTTCTGAAACAAAGCAAGAGAAAAAGAAACTGGTCAATCCTCCAGCTCAAATCCAGAAAGCTTCTCCCTTTGATGCCTCCCCTTTTAGGTCATCCAGGCACATGGCCTACTATCGTTGATCTCTCAAATTTGATTAGTTTTAGCTGGAATTTCAAATTGAAAGTCATCTAAACAGTATAAGAAACAAAGAAAAGGTGATGTCGGCTGGAAATCACCAATGCTATGTCCATACAGTTTTTTTTTGTTCAAATTGCAGAGTAGTTCAGTTTCTTCTCTACAACGTTCTGTAGAAACGAGGGTTGCAATTACTGCAAGCTTTTGGAGTTACTTTGTCACGTTTTGCAACCAGAGAATCTGCCTCTGCATTTATTGTTGTAACTTGTAATGGAAACTGTTTTTACTATATATCATAATTACTTCTATTTGCGTTCTGTGATCATTGATGATAGCTTTGACAATTTATAGAACCTGAAAGATGTCCTTTCACCTTGCATTCGATGAAGTAATTTGCAGATGATGATTGAAAATGTTGTGTGCCCTTAACTGACTGCTGCTCTAGAGTTAACTCTGTTTGTGCAGCTCGAATGTCAAACCACCATGATTCAGCTTAGGAGGGGGATGTGATCGCGACCAATACAGACAGACGCAGGCACCAAGTCTGATAGCAGGCATGCCAACTAATACTTCTGATGGCTATGTCTCTCCAGTTCCTGAATGCAACTAACCAATCAATGTAAACATTATCCAATAACTCCCAGTTCTTTTTGCTTGCTTCCTTCTGATTGCTTCTTGTTAAATCATCAGAAAAGCAATAGGAGTTGAAAATGTGCTGCCAAAGCCAATTAACACAGGCCCTTCTAGTGGGTTTTTAGGTGTTATTCAGTAGTTGTTGTGTTCCATCTAGTGAGGGAGGCCATGGTTTTGAACTGTAAGGAAGCTGTCCCATTGCACTGATGTCTGCTCAAATGGACATATGAATGGTCCCATAATGCCCTAATCGTAAGGAACCGGCAAGGGGCTATGTTAAGCTAAGTACTGCTTGCAACCTAACTTGTCCCATCTAGGGTCCATATTTTTTTTTTCCGGCCCCTATAGCTTGTGCAGTCTATGTTAATTTATGTATTGAAGAATGATGGCTAGCCACATAGGGAGTAGGAAGAGATAAAACTTAAGACCTCGTTAGGTCAGCATACCTTTGGACCATCCGTGGTTGTCCCGTCTAGGGTTCTATCTTGGATACGAGTTTAGAATATTTGTCGGCATGGATAAAATTACAACCCAGTTAAGTTAGGGATATTTTGATTTAGACTTTTGTTTACTATAGATCAACAAACCCAACAAATTACCTTCACTCATATTTAGAGTAATTTTACACAGACATAATTTTTATATAAAATAATATGGTTGTTTGTGATATTTTTTATTTCACAACCAAAGGTCTCTAAAATAAAAAAAAATTAACTATTTTTATGTGATGTAAATGGCTACAAACTTGAGAAAGTTATTGGTGGGCCCGGATACTATGTAGTAAAAGAAAAGAAAAGCCACAAATTCAACACAATTCAATGAACATTTAGCCTAATTACTTAAGATTTGTTCTAAATGGCCGTAGACACATCAAAATTTTCATGTCAATTATTCAAATACGTAAATATTAAAATATTTGTATGAAAATATTTATTTTATTTTAGCAAATTATGCAAGAACGTGCATGTATTCATGTACTTAAACTAGGGGACTCTAGAGTATAAATATTCTTATTTTGTAAACAATTTGAAAAAATTCAGAAAACAATTTTATTTAATTTCTTAAAACTTGGGAAGTTGACAAACGCATTGTTGGCAATTCACAGAAAAATAAAATAAAATTAGAAAGCAGGAATCGAGATAATCAAATATTTAAATTCACTTTAACCGTTGTACAATTAGTACTTTTAGACCTTTTTCAAACAGGGAAAAACTATATAAAACGGGTGCGGGAGTTGGGTGGGAAGCACGCTAAACAAATGAGGGAATCATGGGGACAACGAGGAGAGGAGAAGAAGAGGAAGAGAACGAAGAGGGGAGAGAGAGAGAGAGAGAAAAGTCATCGTAGGTTCCGAGAATTGCCTGCGAGCGAAAATGGCGGATTAACTGTCCGGTCGTCCCTGTTATGTCCTATGTAGCTATGATCTCCATCGATTATTTAATCGATAAATAGTTATACATACATATCCATAGTCCATACATCAATCATTATTATTTATACATACATAAATCCTATATAGGCTTTCGCTGATCGAATTGTTCTTTTCTCCATCCGTGGCACGGCAATTACACGGTAATCCGACTTTTCTGCTTGTCTTTTGTAGATTCAACCAACTCTTTGCCTTCCGATCTGTTTCTTGATTTCAAGGGTTTAAGTCTTAAAGATTTGAATGTTTTCTTTAAAAATTTGCATGTTCTTTTGCTTTGGTTTCTTGATTTGTACATGTATCTCTTTGCATAGCTTATCGAGTTCTTTCCAAGAATGGTGGTTGAATTGTAAAGCCTGGCGATCTTTATTGTTGTTGAATCCAAAAATCTTGTTAACAGTTTTCTGTATATTCAGCTATTTTACTTTGACGATTTTAATTTTTAATGTGTGAAACTGGAAATCTCGATTTTAAAATTTGTTATTTATTTATTTTAATTTTTTTCTCTGCCTTCAGACATGGGATTCCCAAACGCGAGAGTATAAATCTGGATTTAGCAACTTGTTCGAGGAAATAAAGAAATTATTATTGTGAACATGGATATTCTTTACTTTTAAAACTATATATATCTATACACGTTGGGTTTGTAATTGTATGTAATTTTGCTTATCATTGCAACAATGGATGGAGTTCGACTGTGTTTATTTTTGGGGAATGGATTGTGTCAGTTCTACAGGAGATTATTACTGTGAACATGGATATTCTTTATTTTTAAAACTATATATATCAGTAGATATACATGTTGGGTTCGTAATTGCATGTAATTTTGCTTATCATTGCAGCAATGGATGGAATTCAACTGTGTTTAGTTTTGCTGAATGGATTGTGTCAGTTCTAAAGGAGATGTTTGTTTGGTGCACTGCTTATATAGAGCAATTTAGAGCAAATGATTGATAGTTGTTGAGGTGCCTTTTGAGTAATGGATTCTGCTAGGAGTTGGTTACAGAAGTTTCAGCCGCGAGAGCGGTTTAGATCTTCGTCTAAGAAAAAGGAATGCACGACCATGGGAAATGAAGATTCAAAACCGTTATCAGCCGAAGAAGCTTCAAATATTACAAAACAGAAGGTTGCAGCGGCAAAGCAGTATATTGAGAACCATTACAAAGAGCAGATGAAGAGCCTGCAGGAGCGGAAGGAGCGGTAAGTCACATGTCCTTTAAAAGATATGAATAAGTGGTTAGGTCATTTATGTTTGAATCTGTATATATTCATATATGTATATATATTTTATTGTTTTCCTTTTTCTTTTTCTTCTTGATGTCTTTATTAATGGTTTCAGATGACTGTCTATTAAGAATTTTCTTCTATGATGGAATCATAGTTTTTCATTTAAACAAAATTGGCTATTGTCTCTGAAACTGGAGATACGGGTATCTGGCATGAGCTTTTACACGTTCGGTAGGATCTTTAAATCTTGTATATTTTTTTTCATAATTCTGATACTGAATAACTACTTCATACTTTTGCGTGCAAAATACAGTTAACATTTGATATCTGTTATTAATATTGCCATACTTAATGTACATTTTCCCAAGAAAATTATTTTCATGCTTCATAGGTTCTCAGATAGTATCTCATTCATTTAAACTTATGTGACAAAATTTTCAAGGATACTGTTTAAGGTCTTTATAAGAAAAGTGGTATTGTGGCTGTCTCATTTATGCAGCTGCATCACATTTTTCATTTACAAAGAAACTGAGGAAAGATGATGTGCCACCATGTACATGCAAAGCATACTGATATAGACAAGCACCCAATATACTAGACGAAACTTACTTCACCAAAACAACTGACTAGATTCTGAAATCTCCCAAAAAAACCATGATACGGTGTATCAAATCAAGATACAAGGACAGAGAGTTCGACTGAGTGTTTTAGATTCTCAATAGGTATCTCAATTTTTTCAAAAGGGCTCATATTCCTGTTCTTTCTCACAATTTGGCAGAAACATAAAGGCAACACCAGCCATACTATTCCAACACTTGCAGCTTTGACTTGATCTCACGCTCTGAAGAAGACACAAGTCATTGAATCCCCAAAAAAGAAACAAAAAGGAGATCCCACATACATCTAGCAATTAGGCAGTGAAGCAAAAGTTAACTTTTTGCTCTCCCTTGAAGATGCAATTTTACTTCGGGAGGAACTAGCCCCTCTTAATTATGATGTTCGCCTGTTGACTCTGCCTTCAATGATACAACTCATGTATTATTTAAAAAAGTTGATAGGTAACATTTGGGTCAATGGATGAAGTAAATGCATTGAGGGTATTTATGAGCATGATGTGGGATTTATGATACAAAATTGTCACTTCTTTTTTAGGGTTGATGAGAACATGGAATTAAATATCACCAATATTTGGCATATATCTGTCCATGTACCCTATTGTAAAGACTTTGATATATTGATATTGTCAGCAATGTTTATTATTCTGTATAATTTCTTAGAGCTGGTTCACTTGTAACATCTTAGAGCTGGATCACTAATACCATCTTAGAGCTGGATTTATTGTGCTTAGAGTGCAATAAAATGTTTAAATGCATCCCCTTTTTTCGTTTAATCAGACGAAATTTACTGGAGAAGAAGTTGGCTGATGCTGATGTCTCTGAGGAAGATCAAAACAACCTACTAAAGTTCTTGGAGAAAAAGGAAACTGAATACATGCGTCTCCAGAGGCATAAAATGGGTGCTGATGATTTTGAGTTACTGACTATGATTGGAAAGGGCGCATTTGGAGAGGTACGGTTTATACGATGATGGTTTTGCCCATGTGAACAAATTCTTGGTTGTGGGGTATGCTTTCATGTAGTCTGTTTTTGCAGCGTTTAGTGTTCTAGTGCTAATGTCATTTGTCCTTTTTTTTTCTTCTTTCATGCTTTGTTTCAGTAACTGCTAAGGTTGGTGATTGGATACTGTTACTGAAAATAATAGCAACTGACAAGTTGCTCCTGGCTTTGCTGGGATTCTGAACTGTTGCAGCTATTTGCTCCTGTGAGCAAATATTGTCTGATAACTTGTTGATCCATCAATAGATAATCAGCAATTTAATGTTTTACGTTTACGCATCTGCTAATGTCCCAGTATATGATCATTTTTATGACATGCAAGGATGTTCACTATTAAACATTTCTGAAAAGATGTTTGAACATGAGGTTCTGAGTTGTTCTTGCGTTCTCTGGCTTTTCTTTGTCTTGTATTCTTACTATTGCTCTTAATCATAATGAATAATTTATGCCATGAAGTATATCATCAGCAGACAGCATGAGTTGTAACTATTGTATGTATTTTAGAGGAGAGCGAAGTATGAGGTGGGATGGGTATAAATGAATTGGAAAATAAATTCAAATAGTTAGAAATTTTCTGAATAATGTATGGGGATTATGTAAGAGTTATTTTCTTTTTTAACAAATGAAATGAGAACAATTAAGGAAAACAAAATCACATTCCTTGGGCGTGTATGATATCTTAAGTTGAAAATAGAGACTGAATGGTCTAAAATTGCTCAACATGAACCGAGAGATTATTTAGTCGCAAGTAATGAAAATTGCAGTAGTGTTGCAATATACCTATTACATGGCTTGGGCCAAAATCCAACAGGCGTCTATTATTGATTTTTCGGGGGATGGTTTGTAGATGACTTCCCATGCTTTTTTTTCTGCATTTGCTCTCTTAGGTGCTAGTAATATTATGTATGGTGACATTTTACGATTTAAATTCGGATTGGACTTATTGTTAAGGAGCCAAAGTTGTATATATTTTTCACTCCATAGGATGCATTCTTTTATTTGTATCTTTGCTTTTGGATTATATTTTCCTTTTGAGTTTGCGCAATCAATCATTTTTTTTATGTTATAATACAATTTTTTTTCTCTGTCCATAAATTTGCCAATTAATTTGATTTATTTTGGATATGAGAAAGGAACTTTATTGAGTCATTGACCCCCATTGTTCTCATTTTTATGGTTTCATTATGCGGTACTATTTCTACCTATACTCTCATAATTATATCTACTATAGTGCTTTTTCCTCCTTTCTTATTGCAATTTTTGCGTCGCACCATGAATTTTTTTTATTTTTTATCTTAATACTGTTCTCAATTTTGAAGTTTAGATTTTGGAGCCCCCCAATTATTTATTTTTTTCCTTGTTTTTCTTCCTCAGTGATTGTGTCATGGCATGAAGGTGCTTCAATAGTGTCTTTTGGTAGGAAGAGAGAGAGTGAAGAAGGAAGCGTGGTGAGGAAGATTGTAGGGATGGATTGAGCTTTTGTTGTTTGATCATAAGAGAAGGGAAAGAAAAGGAAGAGAGTGGGGGTCAGTCATTAGTGTTCCCAGAAAACACTAATTGCGTAATAATTTATGTTTTGGAACATGCTCCGAAACATGGTACATTTTAATTCCTAAATGTTGGATTTAGTGATCCAAACAATCCCAAATGTTTTTACTATATTTATTTCCTTAGATGGTGACGAAAGAGGGGGGAAAATGAACTAAAATCTAGGGAGAGTGGAGAGTTTTGGCATGGCAAAATGTAAAAAAATTGGACATAATGCTCCTAGAATATTTTTGTCACGATTATTTGGAAAAAAAAAGATTGTATTTTATTAGATGTCTAGTTTTTTTTTTTTTTTTTTAAAAAAATTGGTCTAGAAGTACTTTAGATTCTAATATTGTAATCTCTTAACTTATCAAAAAAAAAAAAAAAAACACTAAGGTTCTAATCTCTATAAGTGTACCTTTAGTCATGTCATTTTCCCACTCCTAACAGAGCATAAAGGTTTTGGAGTTTATACTTTTGTTCAATATTGATATCATATTATTCTCTGATTCGTGTGAAGATTGTGTTTTCCATACCACCTTCTTAGACATGTTGTTATTTTTTCCCTTTATTTTAGTGGCTTTTAATTTTTAACACAATACACACATACAAACTGATAATATAGATGAGATTGATGCATATATGAAACGTCCAATAATTTGGCATGTGCACACTCCACAGCCCTATACAACTTACATGTGCACACTCCCAGGATTTGAATCTTTGAACTGGAGTTTTCTCAAACTTGCACAGTTCTTTTTGGCTTAGATGCTAATCTGCCACTCATGCTTCTACTAGGGAGAATAAGGTTGTGGGGTTCTGATTGCAAAACCAACAATTCTTAGCGTGAGTGATATCTACTGCATCCTTGAGGGAGGAAGGTATAGGTTCAAGTCTTGATTGGGAGGGGGGCATGTGCTCTATAGGATGCTTTTGTCTATGTTCCAAGTTGCATGTTTAGCTATCAAAACTTAGGATTCTCTGTGCACGTGCGCTCTTGTGCCCTAGGCAATGATTAGTTGTTAGCTGTAGTGTTAGTAGCTTAACAAGGCGTCCAAGCTCATAGGCATACTTGAACCCAAGTTCCTGGCATGACCTTCAACAAATTTTACTAACTGAAAAGGTGGCTGCTTTGCAGTTTGGTTTTCACAACAAACATGCGTGTGTATGTGTACATGTTTGTGCGGTAGAAAAATATAAAAATGTTGTTTGTTTGAGTTTCCTATTTAGGAATTCAGTGAAGGGCATGCAGCTATAAGCTTTAGCTGATGGGGTTGAGATTCAATTCTTTTTCCACCCTCTCTTAGGTTTGTTAGGGACAGGGTTTTGTTAGTCTTGCTCCTGAAATATAAATATCTATCTTTCAACTACTTTTAAAGAGAAATTTGGTACTTTCTTTATCTTGTCATCATTGGACTAGTAGAAACAGGGGGTTGTCAGTAATAGTACCGGTGAAAAGAGTTGGGTATTAAATTGAAAGTGATTGGCTTTTCAAAGGGTGTAAGTCGGTGCTTTGTTTTTCCATATTACTGAAATGACACAATTTTGTTCATTGTTGCTAGTTATGCAAAAATTTGACCTATTCTGTTATCCCATATTGATTGTTTAAGGGAAAAAGAGGAGTTTATGCCTTTTCAGAGTCTGCTACCTGCCTTCTGTAAAGTAGTGATTTTCTAGTAATTGCTCTCCAAGTTACAAGTTGTTGCCAGCTCAAGTTAAAAACATAAGCATCTTTTAAATTTTTCCTGACTGCGTTCTTTCTCAATGCGTTAGAGAGGGGGTGTCCTCCCTAAACCCGCCCAATGGCCATACCCATGTCTTGATTTCAACACTATCTAATGCTTTGTTTACTGGCTTCCTTATATTCTTGGTACATGATAAAATTTTCAGCTGCAATCTCTCAAATGATTTAGCAGAAGAGAAGTTTCTCAAATATAACAGTGGTTTGCTTCAAGAGACTAGGACTTAAAAACATTGTTACACTGTGATTACATCTAGCCTCTTTTATTTTTTTTGGTTCCTGAGATTTTTCTATAAGTAGGCACTTATAAGAAGAATACGATTTTTTTTTTTTTTAAAATGTAGGTAATGTAGAGTTGTTAGCTGATAACTTTGTTTTATTTGGTTACTTTCTTGCACAGGTCAGAGTTTGTAGGGAAAAGGCAACTGGTCATGTATATGCAATGAAAAAGCTTAAGAAATCGGAGATGCTTCGGAGAGGCCAGGTATGGAGTCATTTGGCCTCACAGATGATAGCATTGTGGTTTGTTCCCTATTTGCTGGCAGTTAGCTTATAAATACTTTTAGGTTGAGCATGTGAAAGCTGAAAGAAATCTGCTTGCGGAGGTGGACAGCAATTGCATTGTAAAACTATATTGTTCTTTCCAAGATGATGAGTTTCTATATCTGATAATGGAATATCTACCTGGTGGAGATATGATGACTCTGCTTATGAGAAAGGATACATTGACTGAAGATGAGGCCAGATTTTATGTTGCAGAAACAGTTTTGGCTATTGAATCGATTCATAAACATAATTACATTCATAGGTTTGTGGCTGACTCTGTTTGATGCATAAATTTTGTTTGTATGCTCGAAAATTTGAATTCAGATACTCTGACCCTTTCTATTTTTACCGTTGCCTGCTACAGAGACATTAAGCCTGATAACTTGCTGCTTGATAGATATGGTCACTTGAGACTATCAGATTTTGGACTATGTAAGCCTTTAGATTGCAGCACTCTCCAAGAGAAAGATTTTTCAACAGGGGACAGCTTTAATGGAACTTCAGAAAGTGGTGAACGTGCTTTAGCTCCAAAGCGAACCCAGCAAGAGCAATTGCTGCATTGGCAGAAAAACAGAAGGATGCTTGTAAGTTTCCTATCAGTAAGAAAATGCATTTTCCTTTTCTTTCTTGCTCTGTAGTGGTGTATTTCTGCAGATAAATTTAACACTTGGTCTGAGGTATTTTTCCCTTGTTTGGTCACTTGAAGGAAATTGTTTTTGACTCAATCATGTCATGCATCAAAATAAACAATGAATAAACAAATTCAGAAGGAAGAACCTTTTCTTTTGCACTAATATATTGTAATTTATAAGCTTTTGGAAAATTTGGTGGCGAATTCCTGGAGATTTTATTTATCTTTGTAACTTTTGTTATTGGGATATGGCAGGCTTATTCTACTGTTGGTACACCTGATTACATTGCTCCAGAAGTTCTTTTGAAGAAAGGTTATGCAATGGAATGTGACTGGTTAGTAATTTGTACATGTTCAACGTGAGACCTTAAATGTCCTGTGGTAACAAAACCATTGTATTGTGTTCTAAATAGTATTTTTGGAAGAAATAAATTTTCTCTAGCATGACCAATGCAATTTCATTTATCGATTAGTTGAGAAATAGTATTTTTGGAAGGAATAAATTTTCTCTAGCATGACCAATGCAATTTCATTTGTCGATTAGTGGAGCTTGTATGAAATTAGATTTAACTTGTAATAAACTTATGATTGTTGTGTTTTAGGTGGTCACTTGGTGCGATTATGTATGAAATGCTTGTCGGATATCCGCCTTTTTATTCTGATGATCCTATGTCAACATGTAGAAAGGTAGCTTACAAATGCCTCTAGTCAATAATTTGTTTGCAATTTTTTTTTTTCATTTGTTATGCATGCTAAGTTGTGGAGAGTTTCAATCCTTTTTTTTTTATTATTTTGCTTTACTTTGCCACTTTGATCGTTGTAACATTCACCTTATTGTGAGATTTTACTACATGCACGTTCTAATCTAGTTTAAGAAATTTCTGTGAAGCTTTCTACATATTTCTTTTTTCATTTCATACTTAAGATTTATTTTATTTTACTATTGAATTAACTATCAAATTGTTTTCCATTTTTTGAATAATTAGAAAAATTGTTTCCATTACTCAGTATTTTTATTTGTTGTTTTGCACCCGTATTTCAGATTTTTAACTGCTGCTTATTTGGTGATTTTCTTGTTGCTCTGTTTGTATTCTGCGCATTTTTGCTACAGCCATAGGCCATTTATTAACCGGGCTTGTAGCTTTCATTTTCCTCCTAGTTTGGATGCGAATCTGAACTTCAAGATAGTGCCCGAGGAAAATCTCAACCTTAAATTTGTTTGGCTTGATGAAACATAGCATAACTTTGTGGTTGATTGGTTGTATATCCTAATTTATTGCTTGAATTTTGTTATCTGCATATCTTTTTTTTTTTTGCAAGGCTATGTATAGTTAGAATCCATGATTTTTAATTATTTGTTCATTTTCAATTTTTTTGGGCTTGGGTTTTGTCAAGCTTGACAAAGAGTTGTAGCTTCTTGGCCTTGGATCTGAATGGTCCAGTTCTAATAAATTAATCCAGCTGAGCTTTGGTCTGCTAAGTGTAACGAGTCTTGATTTGTTCCAATACTAAATAGCCTGTGTCAAATCTCCTAAAATTGTGCTCTACACAATCAGATTTTTTAGACTGGGGGATAGATTCTACCATTGTCATGAGAAAGATGTAAGCTTCTAGCACTTGAAGACTCGAAGGAGGTTGATAAAATGGGCTCTCAAGTCCGAAGCAGTTCCTTTTAGTGGCACTCAGCTGATACTAGCCACATCTTTTAATCCTTTTTTCTTCTAAATGTTCTCTTTCTTTGAGGTACTTAATCTGTGATAACAATTCTGCTGATACTACGATGCCGCATGAGGGCAGCCTGCATTATCTGTTCATCCAGCATTCTACTCTCTTCTCTGTTTCTGTAAATTTGAGTCTTTGATTTCATAAAGTTTGTCCCATAGTAGACTTGTTTTCCTGATTTTTATCTTCACAGAGCTTTTACCTCTCTCACTCATGCAGATAGTAAACTGGAGAACACATCTAAAGTTTCCTGAAGAAGCAAAGTTGTCCTCAGAAGCAAAAGATCTTATTAGTAAATTACTGTGTAATGTCAACCAGAGGCTGGGTTCAAAAGGCGCAGATGAAATAAAGGTGTTGTATGGTGTGTCCTGTTCTATGTTCTTTTGTTGGTTCCGTCGGTGAATTGCAAATAAAGGGAATTACCTGGTGGCTTCTTTTATTTTAGGTTCATCCCTGGTTCAAAGGTATTGATTGGGATAGGATATACCAAATGGATGCTGCATTCATTCCTGAGGTCAATGATGAGTTGGACACTCAAAACTTTGAGAAGTTTGAGGAGGTATTTATTCCCTTAATTTTTGTTGGTTACATGGAGGTGAGATGTGTTGAGGCATCCTTTATTACTCTCTATATTTTTCTTATTTTCTGTCTTTTTTGGGTCTGCAGTCTGACAACCAAACTCATACTTCATCAAAATCAGGTCCATGGAGAAAGGTAAGCCAACTGGCTTCAACTGTTTGGAGCTTTTACTGAGGAGCACTGTGAATAAAAATGCTACTTTGATTCTTCTACATTCTTGTGCATTGTCAGTATATCTGTTGTACTTTAGTTCATCTTTGGCTTCCAACATACGTTTTTATTAGCAATTCCTAGTTGGCATGACTTTGTTACTTGGTTAAATTGGCAAAAGAGGAGCTTCTTTTATTGTATGGGACAACAAATAACTTTTACTAGGCAATTAAAACAGCTATTTGACGCAAATGTGAATTGAAGGTTTTAAACTTGAGTTGGACTTATTGAGGTTCTGAGCAAAGGCATGATTATTGGATTTAATCTGATATTATGGCTTTGCATAAGATTGACTGGATAAGGCAGATCCATGAAGCCAACCCCAATTAATCACTAACATGCTTCCGGAATTGTTAGTATCGTTAGATATTAAGGGGGTTCATTAAAAAGTTGTGCAACTATTATGATGGCATTAACTTTTTAGGTGTCAAACAATGACAGTCTGGGAGAGTAATTAAGTGTAGGTTAAGACATGAGACATTATACATTATATACTGTGAAAATTGATTAGGTTTTATGCCAGGAAGACCTACCTTGGTAAAAGATGAGGGAATCTCCAATGACAGTAACCTTATAATCTTCTTTGATCATGTTAGTCTTCACAGGCGATCTCAATTTTGGAGGTGGGCTTTAGTTTTCTTGTATACAACCAGTGTTCAGTGGAGGCACCCCTCTGGTGTCTTTTTATGATTAATATAGGCTTTACTTATAAGAAAAAAAGTGACTTTATATCAAGGATCGGCATTAGCTCTTTATCATTTGCATTAGTTATGGATGAACTTACTAAGCACATCCAAGAGGATAACCTCTAGTAGATTTTACTTGTTGATGATATGGTTTTAGAAGATAGAACATGAGTAGGAGTGAACTCTAAGCTAGACTGGTGAAGGGAAACTTTGGGATCAAATGGTTTTACGTATAAGAATTATCATAAAGTAAGACTTGATGGCCAAGAGGTACCTAACCTAAGAAGCACGGACACTTCTAAGAAGGTGTCATGTCCGTGTCGGACACGTGTCCTGTTACTTTCAATTTTTTTGTAAAACTGGACACGTGTCGGACATTTGAAGGACATGCATGTCCATCCCTTTAACAAACATGGAACACGTTGTAAGTTTAAGAAAATAACATGGGATCCAATTGTAAAATAAAAATAACCTGAATTTGTACCTACTTTGGCGTTTAAGTGGTGGAATGTATGGTTTATAATTGTAATCGGTGTTTTCTTGCAAACTTGTTATTGTCTTTGAGTATATTCATATTTATGACAAAAATATATCTAAAACAAATATTATTCTGTGTCTCCGAATGTCGTGTCGTGTCCATCTCGTGTCTCTGTGTCCATGCTTCTTAGCACCTAATAATGATTCTTTTTGGTACATGATTGGTCAATGATGTGCAAGGAAGGAGAGATTGTGGAGGATGTGGCCCATAGGAGTAGAGTAGAGAAGATAAAATGGAAAAGTGCATCAGGAGTGTAGAATTCCTACCAACTTCAGGAGAAGATTCTGTGAGATTGCTGTAAGGCCAGAAGTGTTTTACAGTATTGGATGTTGGACACTCAAGACACACCATGCACAAAAGGATAGGTACAACAGAAATGAGGATGTTGAGATAGATGTGTGGTTATAATAAATGAATGATTCACAAGAGTTATAAGTGGCACCAATTGAAGATAAAATGTGGGAGTGCCCTGCAAGATGGTTTGGCCATGCAAACCAGCAAGCGGACCTGGATACAACTTTTAATAGGGCCAACTGGAGACAACTGATCCATGTAACCAAGTAATTGGTACTAAGATGAGTTGCGTTAAGTTGATTCAGGTTATGCATTGAAATTTGATAGTTGAAGATAAGTTTTCACATTGGGATGCTTCACATGTAGTAGTTTTTAATGGGACATTTCATGGTAGAACCAACAAAAAAGATTCTTGGGAGAATTCCCCCGTAGGTATATGCCCTAGTTTGGACTAACAGCGGCTCTCAACTTGCATTGGACTAAGGAATCTTGAACACCCCATCTGTAGGAAGTAGTCTGCTTGTGAATACGTGGGCAAGTGCATTCACGAAAGAAAATTTCCCTTTGAATAAATTTTCCTCATGAACTGTATTATTTATTTTCATTCAATTGCTTGCAAAATATTAGTATCTCTATGTTAGAGTTGCAAATTTTCTTTTGTTCTGTCCTCCATATATTCTCGCTTTCTCATTTCTTCTCCTTCCTGCAGATGCTCTCATCCAAGGACATTAACTTTGTAGGGTATACTTATAAGAACTTTGAAATCGTCAATGACTATCAAGTGCCTGGGATGGGTATCTCTCTCTCTTTCTCTCTCAGTGTGATGCATACACAATTCATATGGACACCTTTAAATGTGTATTTGCAAATTTTACAGCCTTGTACAAGTGGAGTTTCGAGTTCATCTATGAATTGTTGGGCTTGTTTTATGACCTTAGTTTATTTACTGGGGGCTTTTTATGAGCACATGGACACATCATTTTTTATATTTAAAGAAGGGAGGAAACAATGTTCAGAAACTTAAAAGAAATACGACTAAGGAGAAGTATAATCCACAATATATTTGTTCTTTTGTTTAACTTTTAATGTAAAACAATATTCGAAGTATTACAGTAAAGATGTTGAGATGTAGTAATGTTATTATGAAAGTATGTTGCAGATTTTGATGACCTCGTCAATGTTGGCTGGTGTCTTGATATTACGCATGTATAAGTTAAACTTTACCAGAAATAACCTTTGCAATCTGAAACTCTTAATAAAGTGGATTGAAAGATTATTGAAATTTTGGGGGTAACAAGTGAAAGGGTCATAGGCTTACAAGTCACAGCAGACCATTAAAAATAGGAAATAACGAATATTATGTCCTTGCATAGGTTATCCAAAAATTTTTAGGCTTCTGGAAGTGAGTAGAGAACTTTGACAATGTGTAATTAAGCCATCTATTAATTATATAGAAAACTGACTTGCATTAATTTCCAGCTTAGCTGTCTGGAGTGTGCCTGATTTCAAGGAAGAATATTTTTGAAAAGAAGTGGGCATTGATTGTAAGTGTTTGGTGTAAATCCCGACTCGTATCTCTGGTGTTGTCACATTGGAAAGAGGGAACAGTTGTCCACTGAGAATAAAAAGTCATTCTTTTATTGATCGTATAGGCCATCTGTTCTGGGTTGTGTTCACTAGTCTCTCTAGAATAATGCGAACATTTTTCTGTTTGTAAGTTGAAGATGGATAGATTAATTTATTTATGTTCTTAACTTGTTCCATTACATTTGGCAATCACTTATCTACAAAAATTTTACTGATCTATGTATTGACGAATGGAAAAAGAGTTGTGTTTCAATATCTCGTTGTACTTACAGGTACAGGATTGCTTTTGCAATTTCTTTGATAGTATGTGGTGCTTTAACCAATATTGTTGATTCTGTTTCATTCGGCATTGCTGTTTTCCTTGTGGAATGAATTTATTATGGATCTTGATCTGGTACTCCCTTTTGGGTATGTATTTATACAGACATGGCGGGCTTAATTCATCTGATCATCACTCATGCCTATAGACAAATATGCGCATGAAAACTCGTCTTTCGCAATGTAATTGTCATCATGATCTCTTAGAAGATCTGAGGCAAGAGGTTTCAGATGGCTGTGGTAAATGGTGATGGTGGTTGCCATCCATGGGGTTGTGACGGCGTTCTCAATAGTTAAGTCAATCTTAGTTACTCTTTAACCCCCTGTACAAACCCAAGCTGATCAACAAAAAAAGGGGAACCAGTACCAGTTCTCTACTGGGTAAACATGTATAAACTGGACTGATCACAACTGGGACAAAACCAACAACTTTGCTTGCAAAAGCATTCACATGTTCTAATGTAGATTCGACGTCCTCCTTGAAAAGACTGGGAAGCGAATACAAATAGCTTAAAATCCTTTTTTAAAGTGCATCACCTTCTCATTGCTTAGGGCACTTTCGGGTGAAGAGATTTCCAAGTTGTTTTACATTCTCTTGACTTTCACTGTTCAGGTCTAATATATTAGGTTCACGTGAAGGGGTCTGAGTGGTTTCAATTTGTCTTTTATCCTTAGTAGGTTTAAAGTGATCAAACGGCCCAAACGGCTGAAAGCCAAGCAAATTCATCAAATGGCGATCCTACTAATTATCTAATATTGTATCATCCTGCCTGGTTTGTAAAGTTTTCTTTTTCTGATATTGGAAATGAGGTTTGTACAAACAGTTTGGATCATGAGTACAAATCTTATTTGAAATCGCAATGATAACTCAAATTTTGTGTGTATTGTATAGATAGATAATCACATCCTCCATTCATTAGTCTTGCGTTGCTGCTTTTTGCTTTTGTGAGAGAGATCCTAGCTTGTCATTGATGTTTCCTTGTAACTGGTTTACATTTTATTTCTCTTTGCAGCTGAATTGAAGAAGAAAAACACCAAACCAAAGAGGCCAACCATCAAGTCACTCTTCGGTAGGCTTAAATCTTTTGCCATACTATATTTTCTTGGAAATGTACTCTTCTTCTTCTGCAGTCACTGTTGACGTGCTATTGTGCATTTCCATATTAAGTCATTTTCTCGTAATCTGATACTCGGATGCAACTATATATGCTAGCAAATTCAACCTTTGGAGTGACATTGGGTATACGTCTGAAAAATGCCTTGTCCAACCTTTGAAGCCTGGGCCAAGTAGTCTCCTACTAAGAGACTCTCAACCCTCACACTAATCAACAGATACAGCCCTATTACCTTGTTGCTGCACAATAAGAGTTTGTTTAGGAACTCAAAATTTTTTCAGCAAAAACCGTCCAAGTTGAATAGGTCATCACCTTCTCTCTCGAAGTTTGCTAAACATGCATTAAAAGCACTTGTATGGCATCTTTGAGCACGGAGCTCATTGTCATCGGATTCCTTCCCTACTCCTAGGATAAATTATTAAATGCTTCTAGGTGCTGTGTGGCCATATCACCTTGGCATATGGACTGTTTCCACATAGGTTACTTCCGCCGATGAGAAAAACTTTTCACAATGGCCACTTCCTTACTAAAAGATAACATAATATGAAATATTCTTCGTTTATGGCTCAAACTGGTTGTACAAAAGATTTCTCCTCCAACTTGCTTTTTAATGCTCTGAAGATGGGAAATTAGAAGAAAAATTGGATGCTTGGAGTGATCACCCAACTTCCCAGTTTGTCCAGATTTTCTTTTCTTTACTCTCTTTCCTTGACTGATCCAATGCAGTATTAGATTGCCTGTGGTCCTGCAAGTCACCGAAGCTTAATTTTGCGTCTCTCATTTCTCTGGGTTTTGCCTCTTGCAGAGGAGGAAGAGTCAGATACATCAGATACTGCTGCTAATTAAGCCTTGCAAGGGAGCTTTCTGAATCTCTTGGCTCCCCAACATGATGTTTCTGAACAAAAAGGAAAGGATCCACTTGACATTGCTCATTGCTTCATACCTTCCGATGCACAAGAAGCTCTGGACCACAGAATCAAGTTCTATTTGACCTATTCGTCTTTCAAGTGAATAATTTTTCCTTGATTACCCTTGTGATTGTGGATTAGTGACTAGGGAACATGAGGTCTGATTTGGAGATTGATGTCAAAGGCCTCCAGACTACGGAGGTGCTGACTTTTGAAGGTACGAATTTGTGTGGATGAAAGCCCTTAACTGTTTGTTTTTCTTCAATTTTTTTCAGGAAAGAGCTTGAGAGAAGGAATTACTAATTCATTTGATATGTAATTTATTTTTTCGCTTTTATTTTCTCACTGTAAATGTTGTATACAAAAACAGAGTTATTCCACTCACGCCAAATATAGTGTGTTTTCACTTGGATTAAGCATAGCAAAATGCTTTGGACCTTTTCATACAATGAGGGTAGGGCTGGGATTGGATTCCAACTCTCCGAGGCCGCAGCTTCAGCCCGAGTCTCCTATGAGCAAACTGACCTCAAGATGATGTGCGTCGCGTAATGAAATTTTGCTTCAGCCAGAGTTTCTACTCTCCAATTTGTTTCCTGGGATTGCAGAGACGCGATTTAGGAGGATTTGTGATCGACCCTTTGTTGGGAGACTAGGGATTGAACCTTTAGTAATTGATCTTCTTCATAACGGCTCCCAAATATCATCCTTGGAGCTTGTTGAAATCTAAGCTTAGGCTTTGAAACTTTTATGTTATGTTTAAATCTTGAATTTATAGAGGTAGAGGAAAAGAAAATGGAAAAGTTAACGGAAAAAAAAAAGTAAAAGAAGTTAATTTTTTTTTTATTGGGTCAGAAATATGGGAAAATTTTTTTGTAAAAAAAATGATTTTTTGTTTACCTTTATAGATTAATATGTATCAAGTAAATTTATTTTTGGTTCAATCTTCTTTCTCTTGACAAATTGAGGATTCAAACACTAACAATTGTAAATAATTTCAGATCAGTTTATTTCTAATCCATACATCTAGCTACAACCCTCAAGGCCCCATTTATTTGTAGAATAAAAAAATGAAGGATAAGTAATATTGTGAGATTAAAAAAGTGATGATAAGTGATAAGTAATATCATGATGTTGTGAAGAATTACTAATACAATGTTTGGTTAGAGTATGATAAGTAATATCATATTTGTTGTATCTAATGGAGATGGGATAAATGTATAAAATTACTTTTTTCACTCCTAAAATATAGTATAATATACAAGAGAATTGGCTAAAATTGACTTTTTACACTTATACTCTCTCACGCGACAGTGTATATATGCCACATAAGCTCTTATGTGGTATTACACATCTCTCATTTTTTTGTGTGCGCCATAAGGGCCCACAGGAATAGCTATCCAATTTCCTGGTCCTTGTACCCCAAACAAATTCCAAGAGATTTGATTGCAGACGAGCTTGCGGACAACACATATTGAACCTGAAGTGTATGATAGTCTTCGGTTCTATTTTTCATTGATCTACTTATTTACTAAAAAGAAAATGAATCCAACTTGCATGCTTGCCCTTTTCTTTGTTGTCATGAGTAATCTTTGCTGCAAGGCTATTTATTGAACGGGGAGATGCAGTGCCATTTGTCAGCATATAACTCCTACAGAGTGTCACCATCAATCGCTGATTAAATAATTTACAAAGTTAGGCCCTACAATGATATTAATCACAACTAAATTAAATGGTCATAGAAGGACCATAGGCCATCATATTTAAACTTTAATAACGGAAAACCTTTTTTTTATTTTTTTCTTTTAAAAAAATGAAAAAAATATTAAACAAACATTGTTTTTTATTTTTTAAAGCAGTGTTTGTTTAATATTTTTTTGTTTTTAGTTGTTTACAAAATTCGAAAAAGAAAACAAAAAACACTAAAATGGGTTTTTTTTTTTTCAATACATTTGTAGATTACTTTTATGCTAATAGTACTAAAACAATGGTTTGAAAATAAAAAAAACACCCATTTTAATGTTTTTTGTTTTATTTTTTAAATTTTGTTAACAACTAAAAATAAAAAATAATAAACAAATACTGTTTTTCATTTTTTTAAAAGAAAAAAAATAAAAAAGAGTTTTCCGTTACATTTATTAACGGAAATTTAACGGAAGGACCACATTGGTACTTAACTGAAAGTATAAGGGGCAAAGTGGGACAATTAAAAGTAGAGGGACCAAACTGAGATTATGATCAAAGTGCAGAGGTGCAAAGTGAAATTTACCCATAATTTGCAAAGTTAGGCCCTACAATGATATTAATCACAACTAAATTAAATGGTCATACAAGGACCATAGGCCATCATATTTAAACTTTAATAAAGCTTGAGTTCTAATTCAGTGGTTAGCAAAGTCACGCTTGGGTTTGAACCTCATCCCTCCCCAGAAATAATTATTTCTTACTGTGTTGACAAATTAAGAAATTGTTTGATGGTGATATTGGAAAATTGCAAGATTTTTGGTTTAGCACGGATTTTCACAAAAAAACTTCATGATTTCTTATTGAAGTCATATAATTGATTAGGATTTGAATATTCTTTATTCTCGTGATGGATAAAAGTTGGATAATATATTAAGTACGATTTGAAAATTCTCTATAATTGTGATGGAACAAATTTTTTCTGGAATTTAATACAATAAATGTTTACCAAAAGATATAACAGTGATATTTTTAAAATTATAAATTTAAAGGTGATTATTCTAATTTAAAATGAAAGAACCATACATTGTTACATCATATAAAAAAAAAAAAACTATTTTGTAGACCTCCATTCAAATAGATTCAACACCTAAGGACAATGGAGAAGTCAATTTTGGTATAGAGAATGTGATGGGGGTTAGGTGACATAGGAAATTTGCAAATGAGGGTCTTAATCATAAGAAAAATTCCAACAAAATAGACCACCGTACGTTAGACAGCAAAGACCTAAGATTTGTCCAGACCCCCCCTTGGAGAAATATAATCTCAAAGGCTCCTCCCCAACCCCACAGTGACTTTGAACTGGTCTCAGGTATTGCTGTAGGGTCATCTGGGGTAGGAGGCAGCTGCAACCGACAGGATTGCATTCATATGATTACGTATATATATACACATTTATATGTAAGCGTGTAAGCATCACAAATCCACTCTCCTCATTCGTATATATATATATATGAACATATATTTGAATTTACGTGACTTTCATTTCGACATTTGACTCGATCCCCATTTCATCTTTGCTTGGTGGACTCCGTCTTGGTTGGGATAAAAATCATCTGGCTGAGCTCCGTCAATGAGATGGGTGGTGGGAGAGCACATTCTCTTGTAAAACTGAAACCCTAGTTGACCCAGTACTGGTTTATTCATTGGTATATATATAGCTAGTTATAGTGACCCTGTGTGGTCAATAAAATGGCCCTACATGGTATTTTTAATCTCTTTTTCCATGCTTAAATTTAGCAATGACCAAGTCTAATTTCTATTAATTGCTTTCTATAGTTTACAAGCAAGCTCTTTAGCACTGTATCAAAGTTGTTTTTCTTCCGGCTTCCAATCAAAGATATGTCAGTACCCTTGTGATTGGTGTTATTTGGATGAGAATAAGTTGGTAACGTGATTGTGGGGGAGGGTGCATGGATTATTTATCTTTTAAGAAGATGGCCGATTGAATAGTTTGACAGCTTCAAACAACCTAGCTAGAACTGAAAGATATTGATCTAGACATATATGTATACATATATGTATATATATATATGATCCTATGTTATTTAAGAAAGTTACTATTAAAAGTTGATAAGTAGGGCAAGATTTGACATGGATACATTTGAGATTTTTATTTTACTATTCAAGAGAGTTAGGGCTCCTTGGTACAGTTTTTTTTTTTTAGTTTACAAACAAAAAAATTAAGTTTGTTTTTTTATTTTCTTACTTTTCTAACTTTGTTTTAGTTAAAGATAAGTAAAAAAAGTAAAAAGAAAAAAAAATTAATTTTTTTTACTTATTAACTTAAAAAAATTAAACAAAAAAATTGTACCAAACGAAAGTGAACAACTGCATCACTTCTTGGTACGTACTTGCACCAGAGATCCACCTAACTAAACCTCAAACAAATATACATAATTGATGTACTCCACTTGTTCGAAAAATTTTTTTTTATAAAAAAGTTGCATTATTTTATTCTTTACTTAATGATTTAACGTTTGGGCTCGGTAAAAGTGATATCATGGGTGTTTAACCTCAACCTCAACCAACTCAATGTAAGGAAGACTTAATTACAATTAAAAATAATCAATGCGCCAAGAATTGGGTCGGGAAAAGGTAGAAGAATCCCTCAAATCTTTGTTGATTAAGCACCCAGAGCTAATTACAAACCCTAGTAGAGATTTGTCTTGATATTATATATATGTATATACCCATGTAATTGGTTGATGTAAAGGAGCTAATACAACTTATACAAGTTTCTTGCGAGAGGCGTCTTTCTGATAAGACATTTCTTTCGGTTGATAATTAGTTGTTAATTAAGAGAATAATTTTAGTTTACAAGCCAGCTGAGCCATCAGTGCAATTAGTTATATATTTATTGTGGGTAGTTCTTCTTTCCACATCCCTTTAATTCCACTCCACAACTATAATATTCTCAAACCCCTCCTTTCCTTCACAATATTTTTTTTTATTTGAGCTTGCTGGAAGACCTCATAACACATCAGGCAATTAATTGCATGACTTGTTTACGTGAAAAGTCACCACCAAAATGACGTGTGTTCGGCAATCAGCGACTTATTTTCATCTATATGTCTCACTATGCCGGCCAGGCAGTTGGAATAAACAACTCACCTGAAAAAAAAAATCTGCTTATCAGGTGATCTTTTCTTTGCTCATTCATGCCAACTTCACCTCCAAAATTGGCCTGCACTCCTCCTTTATAGCCTCCCACCACAAACTTATCAATTCCCCCCTGCCCCCCTTCTCTCTCTCCCTCTCTCTCTCTCGCCCTCTCTCTAAGATTAATGATGAAGGGAGGGTTTCAAGTAGTTCATGGGGTTGATTTAATCCAACCCCACGAGCAATGGGACTACAATAATCCCGGCTATCCCGGAGTTAGTTCTAACCCTTTTCCGAGGCCGGCGGTTGAAACCGGCTGCGCCAACTTGGAGAAGAATGAGCTCTCCATGTGGGTAGAACATATCACAAAGCAGCTCATCGAAGACTTGCCAGAAACCGGTGCCGAAAGCTTCCAAACTGACACAACCGGAAATCATCAGCAACTTCTATTTTGCGATCAGCTTGGGGAGCAAACTTGCTTCAGTGAAAATGGAGGCTCGGCTAAAGGATTGAGTAGACTAGACGAGCATGGCTTGAGCTTAATTACACTTCTTTTAGAGTGTGCCGTTGCTATTTCGGTAGATAATCTTGGTGAGGCTCACAGAAAATTGCTTGAACTAACCCAAATGGCTTCCCCTTACGGACCATCTTGTGCTGAAAGAGTTGTGGCTTACTTCTCGAAGGCCATGGCTAGTAGAGTTATCAACTCTTGGCTAGGGATTTGCAACCCTTTGATCAACCACAAGAGTGTTCATTCTGCTTTCCAAGTCTTCAACAATATTTCTCCTTTCATCAAATTTGCTCACTTCACCTCTAACCAAGCCATTCTAGAGGCGTTTCACCGGCGCGATAGGGTTCACATAATTGACCTTGATATCATGCAAGGCCTGCAATGGCCTGCCCTGTTTCACATCCTGGCAACCCGCCTGGAGGGTCCCCCACACGTGAGAATGACCGGAATGGGGACTTCAATGGAGCTTCTAATCGAGACAGGAAAGCAGCTCTCGAATTTCGCCAACCGGCTTGGCATGTCATTTGAATTCAACCCAGTTGCCAAGAAATTTGGTGAAGCAGATATGTCAATGTTACAAGTCCGGCGAGGAGAAGCTCTAGCCGTGCATTGGCTTCAACACTCGTTGTATGATGCTACCGGCTCGGACTGGAAGACAATGAGACTCCTCCAAGCCTTGGCTCCAAGGGTGATTACTTTGGTAGAGCAAGAGATAGCCCATGGAGGCTCTTTCTTGGACCGGTTTGTCGGGTCTCTTCATTACTATTCGACCATTTTCGACTCTCTTGGAGCTTTCTTGCCTATTGATGACCAGAGCCGGCACCGGGTTGAGCATTGTCTTCTCTATAGGGAGATTAACAATGTGTTGGCAATAGGAGGACCGGCTCGAAGTGGGGAGGACAAGTTTAGGCATTGGAGGAGTGAGCTTGGGAGAAATTGCTTCATGCAGGTCCCAATGAGTGGGAATTCAATGGCTCAAGCACAGCTTATATTGAATATGTTCCCTCCTGCTCATGGCTATAGCCTTGTGCAAGGAGATGGGACACTTAGGCTTGGGTGGAAGGAGACCTCTTTGTTCATTGCTTCTGCTTGGACTTCACATGCTTCTAGATAGCTGGCTTTTATATAAATCAAATGTGGTTTGGGTAGGTTTTATTTTAGGGTAAATTGGCTACTATATGTAGAGTTCAATTACTCTGAAACTACTAGTCACAGGACTGTAGATAATAGATCATTAGGCATGCAATGAATACCACATGAGGGGTATTGCTTCATGATCCCATTTAATTGTCCATTGCAATTGTCCCAAAGCAAATCTTAAGTTCCTTCCTTCTCTTGAGTTCATGTTGACTGTCATGTCCTTGTAAATTGGAGATTTGATGGGGGGTTCTTGCTCACTAAATTAAACCATCTTTCCTCTCTGTGGGCGCGCACGCTCTTTTACATGCATGCATGTACATATATATATATATATATATTGTATGCATTTTTGCCTCTACCTTCATCAAAATTTTCTTCTCATGAGGGGCTTAGCATCATGCTATTTGTTTAACAGAAGAAAAAGGATAAATCCTCTTGCAAAATTTTAACCACAAGGCAATGCATTTGTTCTTTTTGCTTATGTCTGAAACCAGAAAATGACCAAACTCAACCGAGTAATGTTATACAATCAGAATATATAACCAGAAAATATAATCAGAATGATGTAGCTGAGTTGTGAGCCTATCACTTTAAAACAAAGAACCCATCAAGATGCATTTTAATTACAAAACTGCCACTACCACATTATTCTGGTTTAAAATTCTGTACAAAAATTCTGAAAAAATAACATTTTTCAACTCAACCAGATTAGCTACTCTAACCCTCCTGGCCTCTTCATAGACCAATCAGTTCTTTATTACTGCAGCCCTCGAAAACCCACAATTCTTTTCATGTCATTTGAGATTCCAAATTCTCTCCTTGGATGTATAAGCTTGTTTTCAATCAACACAATCAATCATAACTTCCTCTTGATCATGAAAGAATCTACATTCGCAAAGCACATCCACAATTTACCTAATTATGGAACTTTCACAAAGATTTAGCACGCACAATATTTATGGGCTTAAATATATTTCCAATGAATTAGAAAGTAAAATCAATAATGTTGAAGAAACATGCACAATCTGAATAAACTTCCAGCTAACAAAGTGCGAGGGAGGATCGATATCACAGTCTAGTTTGCATATCCATAACCACCATTTCTGAAATTTTAGTTTCTTGTCTTGATGATTACTAGAATCTTTTCAATAAATTAATCTCTAGAGGATCAGTCCTACTTACAGACAGAGGAAAAAAAATGGAGAAAGGACCTGATCAGGTCCTGGACCCAGTTGTGAAAGATAAATTATCAACCTAAAAAATAATAATAATAAACAAAGATGCTTTCAACAGAAAGTATGCATATTTATAGCAGGCCGGCAGATCAACAATATGGAAAATCTGTTGCTAGCTAAAAACTGAGATATATGTATGTTTATAATCCTTCCTCTCTTGAGTTCATGTTGACTGTCACTGTCCTTGAAAATTGGAGAGTAATTTGATGGGCTTAAGGGATCTAGCCTTAGTAAATTAAAGCTTCTTCCCCCTCTGTGGGCGCACACGCGCAAGTTCTGTTGTAATATGTACATATGTATATGTATGTATATATATATATATATATTGTGTGCAGTTTATGCCTTCACCTCCATTAAAATTTTATTCTCATGTGCAGTGGTGAATGAGGTGCTTAGTATCATGCTATTTGTTTAATAGAAAGAAAAGGATATATCATCTTGCAAAATTTTATCCACAAGCCAATTAATGTGTTCTTCCTTCTTCATTAATTATGTCCGAAATGAGAAAATTACCAAACTTAACCAGATTAACTACGCTAACCCTGCTGGCCATTTCATACACAATCAATTAATTATGTTGTAGTTTTAAAACAAAACCCAGAATACTTTTCATGCCATTTGTGATTCAAATTCTCTCCTTGGGGCTTATTTTCAATCAACACAATCAATCATAATTAACTTTTCAATCCCTTGAGATCATGAGTTTATAATCTGTATTACGCTTTTCCGTACAGGATGAAGACAGTCTTTTATAGATAAATTTAGCCAAATTAATAGAGGCTCCTTCAATTTTTCCCTCTGGGATAATGGATTTCAATTAACTTACAAAGCACATCCAAATTTTACCAAACTGAGTCTGAATTTTTAGTTTGTTGTCTTGATGATTATGAGAATCTTTTCAATCATACAGGATAAATTAATTTCTATATAGAATCATTCCTACTTACAGACAAAGAAATAAAAAGAAATGGAGAAAGAAACTGATAAGGTCCTGGACCCATTTGGGAAAAATAAATTGCAAAGTTAAAAAACAAAGATGCTTTCAACAGAGTGTGCATAATTATAGCAGGCCGGCATCAACGGTTGTGGAAAAACTGATGCTAGCAAGCCACCAAGAAACACCACGGAGGAATTAATGCATTAAACAACCGAAAACTGAGATATATCACTACTAGAAAAATAACTATTTGCGACGGCAACAAACCGTCGCAAAAGGTTCATATGCCGTCGCAAATAAGCATTTGCGACTGTGTTGCGATGGCATTTTAAGCGACGGAAATGGTGGGGTCGCAAATAGTTTTTGCGACGGCTGCGTGACGGCATAGGATACAATTTACGACGGCAATGACACCATCGCCAATACTTGTCGTTGGATGAATCTTAATAGTGATAGCAGCTTCACCGATGCTGAAGAGTGTTTTGCGACAGTTGAAACCGTCGCAAATATTATAGCGACAATTAGTGACGAATTTGGCCTTTGAAAAAGACTTTTAGCAATGATAAAAACCGTCGCAAAAAGGGACAAAACTAATCCAAAGTGTTATTCAACTGTTTTTCTTCGTTTAGCGACAGAAAAATGCCGTTGCTAATACTTTTTTTGGGAAAAAAAAGTTATTTTCTATATAAATTACAAATAATTTTTGTAATTTTTTTTTTCACCTGATAAAATGTATATTTAACATAATCCGAATAACAAAATTCACACATTCATTCAAATTTGAATACTTACAAAAATACTTAACAAAGTTAATAAACTATTAAATATTTATTCAAAACAAATATTATCTGCCATCAAAATTGATACAACAAACGCAAATTACAATTTCTCGCAAAATAACGTTCTTAATCCAAAATCCATACAACAAAAGAGAGTTTTTAGTCTATCGCAAAATAAGGCCATATTAGAACACCATCGACCTATTCTTTCGGAATAACCTGAAAAAAAAATATATATAAATATTAGATATAATAATGAACACCAAGCTGTTAGTCATGTTTACTATAACATTCTTGCTTTTACTTTTCTCAACTGTTGAGTGAACTTCTCCTGTGGCAGGTGATTTTGGTTGGTTCACCAAGTTGTTTATTCTATAAGTCCTTATAGGAGGCCATCCCACAACTTGGCTGCTTCATGAATCAAATTACAAAGGAAGCTAAAAAAAAAAAAAATTCAAGTCTTAGCCGATAATAACATAATGGCACTAAGTCACAGTAGTATCAATCCAGCCATTTCAGCAAAATATGTTCATATCAAACAGCAAAAACTAACATCGACAAATTATGTACTACTAAACAACAAAAAAAAAAATAGAAGATGAAAAACTTATGATAGCATGAGGCTCACTCGGTTACTGGTAAAGAATGCACAAGTGATGGTGCCATGACAAATCAATGAGTACCTAATGGCCTGAGGGTCTCTGATTTAGAGTTATGGTTCGTTTGCCTAAGTAATGCCCAATGATTATCTTAAATTGCTCTAGTGAACTTTCCTGGTTCAATTGAGAGGGAAACTGCAAAAGCAACAACTTGGGCAATGGTCTTGTATTCATCATTTATCCACACACTAAAAACCCTTCTTTATTGCAATCACCTTCTCCTCTTTCTCAAAAAAAAAAATGATTACAAAGTATATTCATCACAGAATCAAAAAGGTAATTTTCAAAAATACTATAGATATAATCTTTTATCTTATAAATCTATTAATTATGAAAATAAGAGGAACCCCGTCTATTTATGGATCACCATTCCAAGTAAATAAGAATCAAGAGAGTTTTTATAATTACAACACACATAAAGGCAAAAGATTTTGCTATACTAGGGGATATCCCTATCAATAATTATCTAAGAAAAAGTGATATTATGTATATGGAAAAAAAAACCTGGATAGAAATATTTTGATTGGAAAATTATCAATTTTTGTCTTAGAAAGAAAATCGATATTGAGGCATGGATCAAAATCAATACCAACGGTAACAAAAATACTAATACCGGGATTAATAAATATCAAATAATTGATAAAATTGATTAAAAAAAAAGGTCTTTTTTATCTTATGATTGATCAAGATCAAGAAATCAATTCACTCAATCAAAAAAAAAATCTTTTTTGATTGGATGGGAATGAATGAAGAAATACTAAGTCGTCCTACATCGAATCTGGAACTTTGGTTCTTCCCAAAATTTGTACTACTTTATAAAGCATATAAAATTAAACCGTGGTTTATCCCAAGCAAATTCAATTCTTCCCCATATGCATGAAGACAAAATTAGAGGCAATGGTGATAAGTAATGAAAATTTAGATATAAAACCCAGTTGTCCATGATCCATATAAATTCAGTTTTTCCTGTGGTGCTCTTATCTATACTAAAAAATGCTGTCACTATTTAACTCTTAGCCTAAAATGAAATGTCATCAAGAATTGAAAGAGAGCTAAGTACTAAACAAATCTAGTTCTTTTGTACCTCACCTGTATACTCTACTCAACAACTCAAATTCTTTTAATACCCACCATCTCATTGTTGAGAAAATGTAGGAAAAATAAATGAAATATAAAATGTGGGATCCAAATTTCCATCTTTTCTTTCAAATTCAACAATCTTCCTGGCAACTAAACGCAATGCATCAGTGCAGAAAAGGGAAGAGATCAGAAAAAAGTCTTGAGACCTGTACTCACGGACTAGTAGTTTTGTTTACCTTTACACATATCCTAGCATTTTTTTACCCATATTTCCTTAGAATAAAAATCAGAGCAAACTCTGTAGCCTATACTTAGAATTTTCTCTTACCCATATTTCCCAACATTCTTTTCCTATATTGGAAGGTAGGTACAACACAAATTTTGATATTGCAGCTGATGATTTCCATCAAAAGCAATGATCAGAGTAAGCATGAAAAAATAAAATACCCTCGAAGATGTGACTTATTATTAATGGTCTTAACACCAGTTTTGTTTCTAACCACAGGAACTTAACTTCAAAGATTTTTTTTTAGAATTGGAGAAAGAGTGTGCATAAATTATATACCTGAGCCTCTGTGCAGGAGAACAATTCCAGCAACACCATTACCTAAACGGGGCAAAGATCAAATAAACAGGTGAAAATGCAGGATAGAGTAACGTTGAAAAAAAGAAAAAAAAAAAGAAAAGAAAAAAGAGGTTAGATATATTGGAGTGCTTTTCGAATTCGTAATACAAACAATTTAGAAAAGCCTATGAAACCCAGAAAAAAGAGAGATTGGTTGGGAATCCTAATCACTATAAGTACCATTATCCAACTATGGTGAATTAGGACAGTTACTTTAGCAGCATAGCTTGAGTATTCAAACTTGTTAATCAAACTATCTCTAGGAAATGTTATATAGCCAACTCCAACTATACATTTGATAATAGATTGGCGTCCTATTGACAAAAAATTTTTTTTTTTTGAATCAACTAGAAGACAAAGACCAGAACTAATACAATAGAAGTCAATTGACTAAATAACAAATCAACAACACACTGCAAAAGAAACAACCAAAACTATCTTCCCCCTTGTATTTGCTCCCAAAAAATTCTGGGTCTTAAACAACACAGTTCTCACACAAACTCCAAATTCCTTATTTCAATCCAAAATTTGTTTTTGGGAAACGTTTTCTGTGGACAAGAAGTGACACAAGTGCATGAGTGGAGGTAAATGAAACCATATGGAACAAGGACAACAGATAGGAAAGAAAGATAACGAAGGCAGGTAGGTTCAAATAGGAAAGAAAGAGAAGACAGGGTTGGGCAAAACACATAAATAAGAGAAAACCCAAACATGGAAATAGAAACCCATCCAGTATCTTCAAATTAGTCCATGAACACATTAAAGATACATATAAGGCTAACACCCATGAAAAAATTGAATTAAAGAAAAGGAAAATGAAGGAACTAAAGGCCAAAAGAAACAAGAAAGAAAGAAATTGAAGTTACCTGACACCACCATTAGCGGGTGGTGAAACAGAATCAATAGTTCTCTTGGTGCCGGCTGAGAAATTAGCTTTGGTCATGAACGAAGACGATGATGAAGAAGATAAAGACGAAGGAGACTTAACAAAAGAAAACTTTGAACCCATGGAAGGGAAATCTTTAGCCGTTAAGATCCTAGCATATTGGCCCCATGGGACTGATTTAGACTTCATAGCACCACCACCACCGCAACCAAGGCTCAACCCAAGACCCAACTCAAGCTCAGACTCATCTAGGTACGACGAAGATTCCTCAAAAATCAAGACCAGGTTGTCCACCGTCGACATGGACCCACCTGTTGAACCCCCAGATAGCGTTCTTCCACCGCCACCACATAAAAGGAAAAGAGGAAAACGATTGGCAAAACAACTTCCACCAAGTACAAGAGCGGGGGAAAGCAGAGAATGAGAGATTGTAAAATCCTAACCTGGTCGACGAGGGATTCCAGTCAGTGAGAACTTCCAGCGGTGAGGGCTACTGATCTAGGGCTACAATGGCACGGGTAGTCAGAGGTTAGAGAGAGAGAGAAGCGAGGCCGGAGACCGATGTCGTCATTGGTTGAGAGAGGGAGACCGACGTCGTCGTTGGCTGATCAGAGAGGAATTACAGAAGAGGGATGATTCAGCTAGGCATTTTGGGGGAAATTGATTTAGGGCTGAGAATTAGGGCAAAAAAGAAGGAAAATGGGGGAAATTATTAGGGAACAAAACTACGTCGTTTCACTAAAATGATTTAGGATAGAAACTTTCTGTCGCAAATAATAAATCATAAATAGGGGGACGCATTTAACTTCATGAAACGGCGTCGTTTTTTATATTTTTTGCGACGGTTTTTTGGCTGTCGCTAATGGGCCGTCGCAAATATCAATTTTTTTTGTCGGGACCGGTCACAAATAATTAGCTTTTGTGACGGCATTGCAGCTGTCGCAAAAGAATCCGTCGCAAATAGTGATTTTTCTAGTAGTGTATCTATATATATTGGCATATATATGTAGAACATAACCATGAACAGCTCTTGTTGCAAAAAGAACACGACGTTTTTATGAGTGTTCTCCAGATGAAGCGTTCAGGAAACTCGACAAGTTGGTTAATGATCACACATAATAAGCTACAGGAGAAGTTTGGTATACGATTTTCAAAATTTTCGTTCATGTATTACTTTCTGTGTTTTAAAAAACAAGAACATTAAAAAAAACATCATAGTTCTCGTATCATTTTTATTGTCTTTTAAAAATTAAAAACCAACTTTTTCTTTTCGCAAATTAGGTATTCTTTAGTAAAAAAATTGAAAAACAGTTTTTAAAACCACTTTACCTAATGCAATCTCAGCTATTTTTAGAAAACAAATTGAAATTAAGAATTGAGATCGCAACAAACGCACATCAATGCAGTTTGTCGTTTGGATTTAGCTGTATTATTGATAACAAAATTAATATTAAGGGGGTATTTGGACGTGGCTTTTTTAGCAGTTTATGGTTTAAAATTATGACTTTTTTAAAATGTGTTTGGCTCTACATTAAGAAAAAATAGTTTTTTAGAACTATCTTAAATTTGGAAAAGCTATTTGAAAAAGTGACTTTTTAAAACTAGCTTATAACTTATGGCTTATGATTTATAAGCTGTCTGTTCAAACACCCCCAATGACAATTTTGTCGCATTTTTCATCATTTTATCTCTCCAAAATAAAAATAAAAAAGACAAGTTTACCCTTTTATGTCAAAAATAAATAGTAATTTTGTCATTTCACTAAATCTCTCACTGTTCGATCATTTTACAAATAAATCCAAAATGTAAGGGGCATTTTAGAAAGGTATGTAAGGTATTTTGATCCTTAAGTGCTCCTGCAAGTCAGTAGATAATGGATCCTCTATTAACATTTGGAAAGACTTATGGATTCCTAATCTACCAAATTTCAAGCCAACTCCCTTATTGATGCTGCGGTTATTCCAGGTGACAAATTTGTGAGTGACTTGCTTTCTTCTGAAACTACCTCTTAGGAGGTTTCTATTCTACAGTCTTTATTTGAGCGTAATTTTGTCCAAAAATTCTCAAGATTTCTATCCCAGCTGTGCCAAAGACTGACTCATGGGGCTGGTTATTTGATGATTCTAGTCAATTTTCGTCTCATTCAGCTTACAATTGCGATATTAACTACAATTCACTGTTGCCTGCTTTGATGAGTTTTGATTTATGAAAAAGACTGTGGGGCCTTAATATCCATAAGCGTCTCAAGATTATGCTTTGGAGGGTGGTGTTGGGAATTTTGGCCCTCCCAAAAACATTCCTTTTGAAAATAAAAAAGACAGGAATATCAAAATAAATAGAGAAAAACACAACACAAGATTTTACGTAAAAAATTTTCAAAACAGGAGAAAAACCACCAGCCCCAGAGAAAAATATACTATGTAAAAAATTATTACAATCACACAATTTTTTCTTCTCACCCTAAAGACACACCTACTAAGCTTCCCCACTAGCTACACTTTAACTTTTACCTCTTCAAGAAAAATTTTACTAAAATCAAAAGTAACTAGTTAACCTATTGACTGGTGCACTTAACTAAGGAAACTTAACCTTCCTTAAATAGACTTGGTCCTTACCCTCCCTTCCCACTCCCAACCGATGTGGGATTGGGCAAGGAGCAAAAACCCAACAATCTTCACCTTTGCGACTTTAACTGATCCCATAGCTGCACTCCAACTTGATAAAGATTTTCGTAGCGTCTACTATTATGCTCCACCATAAAAGTATATGCACTTAGAATAAACCAATTTCAAGCATTTCACTTTGGCCTACGTCGAAAAATAACTTTGCTGAAAATATGGTGCAACTCCCACATTTGGCTTTCCTGGAAGTCCATCAACCATCGACATGAATTTCCACTACACACCCTGCATCAATGCCAAACCAATACCCAAACTTGTGGACTTGATAATAGTAACACATCTTCTATCATGCGACATCGTCATCCATGCAAAGAAACACAACGTTAGTTTCATTATCAGTATCTCCATTCACTGACTTAGAGCATTTTGCCAAACCCGCTCCAACTTTTGGACAATTTTTCTTGACGTGTCTAGATTGTCCATACACCCAGCAGACTACTTTCTTCTTCATAAAGTTTTTCTTCCAATCACCAGCTGCCACTGCTAGGTTCTCAAGTGAATGATTACTTCCACCGCCTAGTTTTTTCTCTTCAGAAAACAGTTTGCTGGTCACCTCTGAAAAAATTATTTTCTCCTTCCCATGTATCAAAATAGGCTTCATATGCTCATAGGAAGATGAAAGAGACCAGATAAGCCTCAAAGCTTGATCCTCATCTTCAATTTTCACTCCAATAGATTCGAGTTCAGGGACGATGCCATTGAGAACACTTAAATATGAGATAGTTGTACCTTCACTCATCCGCAATGTATGAAATTGCTCCTTTAGATACACCCGATTTAAGACGCCGTTTGTTTGATACAACTCTTCAAGCTTTACCCAGAGTTCCTTTGCCGTAGATATTCTATGCATATTTGCAAGAACATTCTTGGCCAGGCACACACGTATTGCACTTGCTGCTCTCAAATCCAGATCCTCCCAATCATCATCGTTCATTCCAGATCTGCTTGTGCTAGTATCACTGCTAACTTCAGGGATTAATGTGCCCTTTAACGCCTTGTGTAATCCTAATTGAATCAAAACATCCCTCATTTGCACTTGCCATAAGCCAAAATTGATTCGCCCATCAAATTTCTCCACATCAAATCTGATAGGATTTGAAGCCCTACTTCCTGACATTACATTGATGAATTTTGACCATAGAAATGAATAGTACTCACTAAGTAAGTTCCCAAGAAAGACTTAAATCTTTCCTAGACAGAACTTCAAGATTTCTAGAAAAAATTGGAGGGGTCACACTAGTCTCGCTTAAAACCCAATCTCCTAGACAGAACCTCCTTAGACTGTATGTATTCACCCCACCACACCAAAGCTCCACCCCACCAAAAGGAATCTTTGATAATTTCAAGAAAATCTTTTCTGATATGTAAGATCAGTTAAAACTGCAACCACAGAACATACTTAGAATTTTTAAAAAATAAACAAAACAACCAAAAAGCTCTGATACCACTTGTTGAGAATTTTGGCCCTCCTAAACACACCCCTTTTGGAAATAGGAAAGACAGGAATATCAAAATAAATAGAGAAAAACACAACACAAGGTTTTATGTGAAAAACTCCGAAAACAGGAGAAAAACTACCAGCCCTAGAGAAAAATACACTATATGAAAAATTATTACAATCACACAATTTTTCCTCCTCACCCCAAAGACATACCCACTAAGCTTCCCCACTAGCTACACTTTAACTTTCACCTCTTCAAGAGAAATTTTACTAAAGTCAAAAGTTACTAATTAAGCTATTGACGGACACACTTAACTAAGAAAACTTAACCTTCCTTAAATAGACTTGGTCCTTGCCCCCCTTCCCACTCCCAACTGATGTGGGATTGGAAAAGGAGCAAAAACCTAGCAGGTGGCGTCTAATGGCATTCCTAATCGAGATATTCTAGCTGGCAGAGGATGCTTCATGGAGGATTCTCACTATGCACTCTATGGCCTAGGGGTTGAGAATAATGAGCATCTGTTTTTTAAATGCAATATTCAAAATGATATGGTTCAAGTTTTGGAATATTCGTACTGATCTATGTAATGCTTCTTCCTCTGATAAGTGGGTGGCCAAGATTCTTAATCCTTCTTCCTTTGGTCTCCAACATGTAAAAAAGAGATCCTTTGCCAAGTTTGCTGCTATTCTTCTAGAGCGTATTTGGAATTGGAGAAATCGGTGCTTCTATGATTCTAAAGTTTTTAATGTTGACGTTATCTTAAAGGAAGTCAATGAGCTCTAGGAAGAGCCTTCTTGAGCGTATTTGGAATTGGAGAAATAGGTGTTTCTATGATTCTGAAGTTGCTAATGTTGACCTTATCATAAAGGAAGTCAATGAGCTCTAGGAAGGGCACTGTGTTGCCAGGTTATTGGAAGGGGTTGGTGTTGATATCTGTTCCCCATTTGGCTCGTTCTCCCCAGTGTTGTCCTCCTCCCATGAGTTGTCTAAAATTAAATTTTGATGCTGCCTTCGTTAACGGATGAATGTCTATTGCTTGCATTGGTAGAGATCTTCATAGTTCTGTGGTGGTGGCTAATGCTGTTTCAGAAATTTCCTTCTCAGCCCTTTCTACAGAATCAGAGGCAGCTAGGTTGGCATATCTATGGACTACTGGGAAGGTTGGTCTTCTATTGTTATTGAAGGGAATTCTCAAGTTGTGGTCCATTTCTATTTGGGCATCATTAAGCACCCCCACTAGTCAATCTCTCCTCTTGGTGATGGATATTAAGACTCTTTTGTCTCAGCAGCTTGGGTGGTCAATTGCCTTTGTTCTTAGGAGTGTTAATGGTGCTGCGCACGAGATGGCTTGTTGGGCTTTTAAGAACCATTTTTCAAGATCTTTTGTTGCGTTTGAGCTCTCACTCTGTATGCTGGAGGCTTTGTTGGTTGATAGCCCGGGCTGAGGGTGCTGGGTTGGCTGTTTTTCTTTTGTTTTTTCTCTCTTTGTACTCTGTTGTTTGCCTTTTTATTTCACTCGGCCAAAAAAAAAAAAAATCACAAGTTATCTGATTATGCTCAAACTACGAGAAATCAAATGTTACCTCCCGTAGGACAATGCCGTCTTATTCCACCGCTAGTATCTGGGTGGACAATACCGTCTTTTCCAGTGATAATTGGACAATATCGTAAATACAAGCTGCTCCTCCGTACTTTATAAACTAGGGTTTTCTAGGAATTCTAGGGTTGTGTTTACTGTTGGAGGGTTTTAGAGTTTGAGATCTACAAAGACTCGAAAACGAAGAATTAGTTTACTGCGTATTTTCTGGTAAGCTTTTAACTCATTTCCAGTTCTCGTTCTTGGTGTCCTCTGTTTGGTTTTTGAGAAAATAAAGGGATAGAAAAGAAAAACTAAAATTTTTCGTTAGCGTGTGTTGTGGTTGTATTTATTTTGGAATTATGAGAAATCCAACTCACAAAGTCCAATAGTTGGATAGCGATCCAATTACCAGTTATTCAAGATTCAAATCTCGTTGTTCTTGTCAATTTCCCCGCATTTTTCTCGGTAACCAAACAGACCAGGGATCTCTCGTACGTAGTCTCTCCAGTTATTTCAGTTTTATCCAAGCTCTTTGGCAAATCCTGATTCCGTGGTTCTTTATTCTCAAACGATCGGTTTGGATTATTTTGTTTGGGCGTTTTTATTTGGTATAATGGTTTCTGGTGTTACTGTTGGGTTTTTACTTTAGGTATATTCTGTGGTATCAACAGGTGAACATATTGGCACAATGTATCTTCAGTTCTACATAAATGACAACGGTGACAAAGTGTACACGACTAAGGTATGCGGTCTTGGGTCATTCTTGTAGTTTTTTTGGTTAGATGATGTTATGAGATCATTTACCGGGTTTCTAGTGGAGTAGTAAACAAATTAATACTGGTTTATGTAGATTTTGATGGTCCTATGACTTTGTTGCTTGATGCTAAAGACTAGGGGCTTTTGAGATATCTGCATCTCAAAATCAAGATTGTTAAAATACTAAATAATTAATAAAAAAATCTGTAAACTCAGACGGTCCACGGATTTTGAAACTCATGGAACTTGATGTTTTTGTTCAGTTCTTTTTCCTTTTATTTTATCCTTGGTGCAGTTAAATTAAATGTTGCTGTCATTGGTGATGAAGTGATTTGGGATTCTCTATTAGATTTCTCGTCTCCTGATGTTTTCAGGATGTCGGTGAACATTTGTGAAGCTCAGCTCCGATGGTGACACTCATACAATATGATTTATTTGAAGCCTGATAGTGCTGTTGCTACATCAGCCTAATTCCTAAGTGTGCGAAATAAAAAAATCTTTGAAGCTTCTTGAGGCATGGCCTGAATTAAAAGTAGCTTTTTATAGCACATCCATTTGTGCCTGAGTTGCTTGATGCTTCCGCCATTGTGGTTGGCTTAGTTGTGAGGGGTCCCATCCAACTCACGAGCTAAAACCCTAGTTAGGGAAGACTCAAGGTACAGCAAGGTTCCAAGGTCTCCTAGAGCCTAGGTGCAAGGTGCAATATGAAGCACTAGCCTGAGTGAAGTAAGGTGCATAAGTGATAGGCATGTATATTAAATATGCTTATGAGTGAAAGCTATTTCAGATGTGCAACGCAGATAAAAACAGTTGGATTTTTTGACATATCCACTAAAAGAGACAAAATAAATCGATGCACGTGTAAATATTTTCAATTGGTAAATGAATCAACTAAATCAAACAACTATTACAAAATTGCAATAATAAAAAAAACTACTTGCAACTTTAAGTGCTGGGATTTGTGAAGAGCTTCTCCTTACACTGTTCATGATCAATCAGATCCTGATGTTCTTATAGGTGCCAGAAGAGATCGCTATGATCCATTCACTATTTCTTGAAGCTTGATCTTTCCCCGGATACATATAGTATATCTTTGAACACTAAGAATTAAGTCTTAGATATTTCCATTTCAAGTATTCAACTATAAACTTATAAATCTAGAATACAATATACTAAAGATGATTAACCAATATTATCTACAAGCAGAATTTGACATAAGACAAATTAACAAGTAAAAGGACAAATATATGATTGGATTATTGAAAAGAAGGTGTGTCTTTCTTGGGTGTGGAGGGTGTGGAACCTATTAAACAGTGCGAATTTTAAGGCATTATGTCGGCTTAAATGAAGGGACATGGCCTGGCATGGAATGAGGCGCTTTTGTCTAGCATTGATGAGACTGGAGCTTTTTTGGACCCTAGGCGCTCCTTTAACAATTGTGGATACTGGAATAAACCATGTTAACAGCCTCACAGTTTGTTTAAAAGAGGATTTAGTGCAGTTTCTGTTATTGTTAGATACTTGTATATCTTCTGCATTAGTTGGAGAGAATAATCAAATAATTTTATGCCTGTTGGAACCATTTCACCATGGAGTTGGAACTTTATTTTATTTCTCATTTGTTGAACTGTTAGATTTAATCTGACCTTGATACTGGAGTGCCAGGTTCATTAGCATCACAAAAGCTCAAGGGATTGATTTTGCTGTGGTTGTGCTTATCCTTGTTGTCTTGACTTTCCTATATTAATGTATATCCATGGTAATCTTAATGATTTCCATTAATACTTTCATGAGCTCACTTTTTCCATAGCATTTGCATACACACGTCATTGATTATTTTGAATGTACTGTTAGTTATTTCTTTGTGGATAAAGTCAATGCCAACTCTTGTCCCCTGTTTTCTTTTCTTACTTCTTTTTTTTAATTAATAGTATACATTTTGGCCAGTCCATCATATATTTTGGTTGGTTTCATCTTTGTATTTTGCTTGCTATTGACATTTCATTTGCTTTTTTGTATTCAGAAAGAATCACCACTTGGGTTGGCTACACTATCTGCTCATCCAGGTATTTTCTCTTTATTGTTTGCGTGAGTATTTGTGTACTTCTGGTGTACTCTGAAGTTGAATTTATGTAAGGATTTCAAAAATCAAAATGAGTTTATTACTTTCATCATTCCTTTGAATAAAACTTCACATGGGTATTCACATGATAATAAGTCATGCCTTGTTTTTTCTGGTTTGCCCATGCATAATGAATGAACTAAACAAGATGCATGGGTGATGTTTGGCGAAATTGAAAAAACTGACTAGTTGCACCCAGCTCAACTGGTTTGAAGGTTTTGTCGTTTGGTTTCTCCATTTTTAAAGTAACGCAGTCCAAAGTCATGTCTGAAAATCAGGCGTTCTGCAACTTTTCTAAGTCAGTGTGGTTTAGTTAAGAGATAAAGCTGTGTTTACCTAGATTACTTCAGTTTGAGAGATACTTCAACAATTCTCCGGTAGTTTTTATAAACACAGTTTTGATTCTAGCAGAAATGTTGCTTGTGTCTCTACGACTTGTTAATTTATTATACAGTGCAATGTTTCCTTGTGTCATTTCTTCAGTTTATTCAGTAAAAATTATTGTAGTTTTGCTGTCAACCAAGGCTACAATATAGATTCAATCATCCCATTTCCAGGGTTTATTAGCTAGACTTTTTGGTGTTGCTTGCCTTGTGACATGTTATTATGTTGATTATGCTCCATAGGCGGAACTATGTGCTAGGCATTAACAGGAGGAGGAGGAGGAGGAAAGAAGAAGAGAGGGAGAGGGGGTGTTGTTGGTGGAGTACACCACTCAACGCCTAAGGGGGTTCAATGCCTAACAAAAAATGGACAAAAGCAAAAAAGGGCAAAAAAGAGATATATAGCTGAGGGGAGGAGAGAGAATGCATGGAGTTATGGATTTTTCATTGACTTGAATAATGGTTTTCCTCCTTTGTAATTTCTAATCGAGATTTGGCTTTTTTCAAGTTGAGTCAATTTGCATGCATCGTGGTATTTCTGCCTTTAAAACTGCACCTTTCTAGATTGCTTATTTCACTGTCAGATGGTAGCCTATTATTGACTATAGACCTATGAAATTAATATTCCTTGAAAAATGAGAATTCAAATACAAAAATAATTGTATAGTATTCATTTCCTTGTTATTGTTTGTTGTATATAATAGGTTAGTTGGTTCATCGAAATAAAATCACTCCCATTATCTACTGCACAGTCTATATTCTTCAAATCTTGGATCTTTTCCTCATCAATCTTTGGAGGTGAATCTGATATGTATTTCCTTAATCAAGGATTAGTGATATGCTTTTTCTTTGATATGCTTAATCCTATTGAATTTTTTTTTGTCCAAAGTGTAGTCATAATAAAAGGATATCTCTGTGAATTTTTGGTCGGGCAGCTTCCTTTTTCCTTTGCTTTGGAATTGGCAACTATCTGTGTCAGACTCTGGCACCCTGTTTTTTGGGTGCGGGCCTATGGTAAACTTTGACTATGTTTAAGCAGATCATTTTTGTAGTAAAAAAATGTAAGAGAAATCAATACTTTACATGAGGCCCTAGATGAAGGATAGAGTGCTTTCTCCCCCAATTGACCACACCCCTCCCACCTCGTTTCTCTTCTCCTCTCCTCTCCTCTCCTCTGGCTTTGTCCGCTCATGTTTCTGTATGTATGTACATTTTGATGCTACTTAGTAATATATAGGAGCTGTTCACCTTTCGAAGAATATAATGCAATCTATACAGTTTATCTTACAATTAATCTGGTTTTATTTTATTTTTTCCACTGTAGCTCGCTTCTCTCCTGATGACAAATATTCAAGGCAAAGAGTTCTTCTAAAGAAACGCTTTGGATTGCTGCCAACCCAAAAGCCACCCCCAAAGTATTGAGGATGAGGAAGTGTCTACCTTTATATAGCTCTTCAAATTAATAGCAATATGTGTGCATGGATGTAGGCCAGTAGTAAACATTGGGATGCTGAAATTGAACTAGTTATGGTAGACACTTTTGGATATATGTGTTGTATGGTTGTCAATGATCTGATTTCTGCCTGGATTGAACCCTGTGAAAACATGTGCTTGCTATTGCAGTCGGTATCTACTAATCTACAGTGTGCGCATGAGGATTGTGGCATCATTTCATATTGGCGTTACTGTAATTCAGACACTGGGTATTGGGGTGCATAATTTTATCCTTGTAGGCTCGTACTTCACAAGCAGTGCCTGGCTTGGCATCATGAATTTGTTTTTTTTCTCAACAAGCTTATAAATCTTGTTGATTATCTTGTGGTTTGTAGTTGTCTAGATGGATATGTTGCACAATTTCGCGTGCCTTGCATTCTTGAAGAGTATTTGAAAGCTTATGATGTAAGCGTGGGAACATGGAGGTTTGGCTTAGATTTGGAATCCCGACCCTGCAGGAGTGAGGATTGGATGATTATTACTTTCTACTCCAATGCTGGGGTTGAGGTAGAACTAACGTGGGCTCTCTTGAAGAGTATTTGAAAGCTCATGATGTAAAGGTGGGAACATGGAGGTTTGGCTTAGATTTGGAATCCCAACCCTGCAGGAGTGAGGATTAAATGATCATTACTTTCTACTCCAATGCTGGGGTTGAGGTTGAACTAACATGGGCTCTCTCTCTCTCTTGGTTGGGTGGCCTCAATATTGGAGTATTTGGTTACTGAGCTTTTATTATCATTTCTTGTGAGAATGCTCCTATTGTTTTTGGTCTTCTTCTGGCTGTTTGTACTTTGGTTAATCTTTTCTCTGCATTGGATATGGCTTTGCATTGAGCCAGTTGGTAGGAAACGAATTCATGTAATTGATCCGTGAGTTATTGGGATTATGCTTGTTGAGTCGAGCAAAAAGTTCTTACATTTAATCCTTACTAAGCATGTTTACCCAAGGAACTGTAACTCCTTATCGGCTCCCTTATTTATTTATTTGAAAAGGGAGAGAAATGAGAAAATGGAAAATGCTGAACTTCTGCAATCAAGAGAGAAAAATGCAGCGTAAAGTTGGTAGTGGTAAACAATTTTTTTTTTTTTTTTAACTTTAGTCAAAAAAAATATCAACGTAACTACACATTTTGGATGGCTACAAGGTAGCACACGGTATCCTGTCAAAAGTATCACTAATTTAAAGAAAAAATAACCTCAAATTATTGATTGTTTTTAGCACTCACCTAGTTTTTTTTCTTTTTTTTTTTTTTGGGTTGAACAAAAAGGCGAGAAAGGGTTACCAGATGATAATAACTCTCATTAAGAGTGACCATAAGAGTTTTTACCTGTTACGAAATATTCGATTTGAATCATAACTACTGCTAAGAAAGCAAGCTCATCATCGCAACACCAACTGGGCAAATGTTCGATTTCTTGCAACAGAGTTGTGTGTTCTCAATAGTTTGAAGCTGTAATGGCTTCCGGTGACTATACTGTTTTTTTTTTTTTGAATGGTTAAATCAAAAGAGAATGTGAAAGAATGGTAACTATTATTTGACAATAGGGATAGTTTAGGCATAAAAAGCTGGCAGATCTTTACCAAACTGGGGTGTTGTCTTTTAACTAGGGTATTGATCGTTATTAGTTGCGTTTGAAGTGCCAAAAATTTTGTTATCCAAAGAAGTAACAAAATTATTAGGGGCAGTCTGATAGTATGAACCATTTATCCAGAACGATTAAAAATAATGGGCTGTCTAAATTGGACCACAAAAATTGATTACTTCAGATACATTACAACCAAGGGATGAAAGCGTGTGGAGAATGAGTCTACAATTTCGACCAAACAAATATTTCTGGCAAACTGAAACTGTACCTTGGGATATATTTTATATTTAGACATTGTTATATAAGTAAATAAGACAGAAAAATAAATAAACACAAAATATGTATCGTGAATAGTTCTTCAGGAACTATCAAATATTTATCATAGTTATTCTTCAGGAATATTTAGGGTTGATCTTCTGGACCACCCAAAATATTATTGCCAATAATAATACAACAGAATTTACAACTCACCTAGACAGCTATTTCTTCTCCTTCCTCTCTTCTATTTCTCCTCTCTTTTTTCTCTCTGCTGAGAGGCTCTCTAAGCCTCTCTATTTATAGATACAAGAAGAAGAGAGAGAATAAGGGGGGAGGGGGCTGCGGAAGGGATGGCGGCTTATAGCCGCCGTCATCCCATACGTCACACTCCCCCTGGGATGACCTATTGGGTATGTTAAAACTGCCTCATTAAAACCTTGCTAGGAAAAACCCAGTGGGAAAAAACCATAGCGAAGGAAAAAGAGTACAGTACTTAACTCCCCCTGAAGAATAAGAAAATTATCTGCTTCATGAAAGATTTCTGAGACGGCGCATACCAATACCATGCACAAGCTTTTCAAATGTTGCAGTTGGTAATGCCTTAGTAAATAAGTCGGCCAAATTATCACTAGACCGTATTTGCTGAACATCAAGATCACCACTTTTCTGGAGTTCATGTGTATGGAAGAACTTTGGAGAAATATGCTTCGTTCTGTCACCTTTAATGTAGCCTCCCTTAATCTGTGCAATACAAGCTGCATTATCCTCGTATAATATTGTCGATGTATCTTTGATTGTAGATAATCCGCAACTTTCTTGAATATGTTGAATCATGGATCTTAGCCAGATACACTCTCGGCTTGCTTCATGAATTGCAATGATCTCAGAATGATTTGAAGAAGTTGCAGTTAATGTTTGCTTCACTGATCGCCAGGATATAGCAGTGTTACCATAAGTAAACACATACCCAGTTTTGAGATCTAGCTTTATGAGGATCAGAAAGGTAGCCAGCATCTGCATAGCCAATCAATTCATGTTGTGACTCTTTGGAATAAAATAATCCCATATCAGTTGTCCCTCGTAGGTAACGCAGTATATGTTTCACTCCTTTCCAATGTCTTTGTGTTGGTGCAGAACTGTATCGTGCCAATAAGTTGACGGAGAATGCTATATCAGGTCTTGTACAATTGGCAAGATACATAAGGGCACCAATTGCACTAAGATATGGTACTTCAGGACCAAGAAGTTCTTCACCGTCATCTTGAGGACGGAAAATATCTTTATGTACGTCGAGTGAACGGACAACCATTGGAGAACTTAATGGATGAGCTTTGTCCATGTAAAACCGCGTTAAAACCTTTTCAGTATATGCGGATTGATGGACAAGAATTCCATTGGATAAGTGCTCAATCTGTAATCCAAGACAATACTTGGTTTTTTCCAAGATCTTTCATTTCAAACTCCTTCTTTAAATCACGAGCAGATGTTGTCAGTTCTTCAGAAGTTCCAACAAGAGTCAAATCATCGACATAGACTGCAATAATAGCAAATCCAGATTCTGATTTCTTAATAAAAACGCATGGACAAATTTTATTATTCACATATCCATTTTGCAATAGATATTCACTAAGACGATTGTACCACATGCGTCCAGATTGTTTTAACCCATACAGCGATCGTTGAAGCTTGATAGAATATAAGCTTCTAGATGAAATATGTGCTTTAGGCATTTTAAATCCTTCAGGAATTTTCATATATATATCATTATCTAATTCACCATACAAGTAGGCTGTCACGACGTCCATCAGACGCATATCCAGTCCTTCTGAGACTGATAAACTAATTAAGAATCTGAACGTAATGGCATCCATTACAGGAGAGTATGTCTCATCATAATCAATACCAGGTCTCTGCGAGAAACCTTGTGCTACGAGTCGGGCTTTATATCGTACTATCTCATTTTTCTCATTTCGTTTTCGTACGAATACCCATTTATATCCAACAGGTTTCACATCTTCAGGTGTGTGGACTACAGGTCCAAATACTTTACGTTGTGCTAATGAGTGTAATTCTGCCTCAATAGCTTCTTTCCATTTTGGCCAATCAATTCTACGTCGACATTCGTCGACTGTCTGTGGTTCAGTCTCTTCATTACTTCTGGTAATGCCAAGAGCTACTTTAAATGAAAATATGTTGTCGACAACAATCTTATTTCTTTTCCAGCTTTCTCCTGTATTCATATAACTTATTGAGATCTCATTATTTTCAGGTACCATATCATTTACAGGAGATATCTCTGCAGGAGGTTTCTCTTCTGGGAATTCTTCTTCAGGATTCTCTTCTTCAGGAAGTTTAGATATTGTGTTCTCTTCAGGAGCACCAACTTGCTTATGCATTGTTTCTTGTGTCTTCCTTTTTCTAGGAACCGTGTCTTTTGCACCGACAGGCCTCCCACGCTTCAAGCGTGTTTTAGATTCATTTGCTACTGTACTAATAGATTGTCCTACAGGGACATTAATACGTGCTGGAGTATTAGCAGCTGGTATATGTGATTTTGTCACATTCTTTGTGTCGGTGAAGGCATCAGGCAATTGATTTGCAATTGTCTGTAAATGAATAATTCTGTGAATTTCTGATTCACATTGACTTGTTCGAGGATCAAGGTGAGACATTGTTGCAATATTCCAACTGATCTCTCGTTGTTTTTCTAATTGCGTCCTTTCTCCCCCTAATGGTGGGAAGACTGACTCATCAAAATGACAATCCGCGAAACGTGCCTTGAAGACATCACCTGTTAAGGGTTCCAAATATCTAATAATAGATGGAGAATCAAAACCAACATAAATTCCAAGTCTACGTTGGGGACCCATTTTAGTACGCTGTGGGGGTGAGATAGGGACATATACAGCACAACCAAAAACTCGTAAGTGAGAAATATTTGGTTGCTGACCAATAACAAGTTGTAATGGTGAGTACTGATGGTAAGCAGTTGGTCGGACTCTAACCAAAGATGCAGCATGCAATATGGCATGTCCCCAAGCAGAAACAGGTAATTTTGTTTTCATAAGTAAAGGTCGAGCAATTAATTGGAGCCGTTTTATAAACGCTTCAGCAAGACCATTTTGTGTATGTGTGTGGGCAACTGGGTGTTCAACATCAATCCCTATTGACATACAATAATCATCAAAGGTTTGAGATGTAAATTCTCCAGCATTATCTAGTCGTATCGACTTGATTGGGTAATCTGAAAACTGTGCCCGTAAGCGAATAATTTGAGTAAGCAGTCTAGCAAAAGCAATATTACGGGTAGAAAGCAAACAAACATGTGACCACCGTGTAGATGCATCTATTAAAACCATGAAATAACGAAATGGTCCACATGGAGGATGTATTGGCCCACAGATATCCCCGTGAATTCTGTGTAAGAATGATGGGGACTCAAGAATTACCTTGGAAGGAGATGGTCTGACAATTAATTTCCCTTGTGAACAGGCAGCACATGTATAATCATGTGACAACAGAATCTTCAGGTTCTTTAACGGATGTCCATGTGAATTGTCAATAATTCGACGCATCATGGTTGACCCTGGATGACCCAAACGATCATGCCATAGTATAAAATTCTTTGGGTCAAAGCACTTCTGGTGCATCACTACAGGTGATTCTTCTGCTCTTATAGAAGTATAATATAATCCAGAAGACAATGCAGCAAGTTTTTCTGATATATATTTCTTTCCTGAGATATAAGCAATAATGTAGAGTTGTTCTACATTATCTGCATTCGTCGTCTCAATATGATATCCATTACGACGTATATCTTTAAAACTAATCAAATTTCGTGTAGATTTTGTAGAATACAATGCATCATCAATGCATAACTTTGTTCCTCTTGGCAATATTATATTGGCCCTTCCGGAGCCTTCAATTAATTTTGTTGTGCCAGAGATTGTCTTGACATTAGCTTCAAGTAATGTCAAGTGTGAGAAATATTTTTTTCTCGCGAAGAATTGTGTGTGTTGTTCCACTGTCTACCAGACATATGGCTTCACCATTCATTTTAGATATATTCAACGCGTTGATATGATCCATTTATCTATATAACATATTAAATGTACTTAATTAAAACATGATCATTTATTACAAAGACAAGCAGATAAAGGAAACATTACACAAGCTGATAAGAAACAACATAAACTAGAACAAATAGACAAGAAAATTAAGTAGTGTGGACATCTCCATCACCAATTAAATGGTCTATTCTTCCACTTGCATCTTCAAAGAAATCTGAAACATCAAGATGAGAAATATCAACTTGGCCATCAAAATCTGTAAAATGCAATTCTGCATTTTTTTCTTTATCTTTAATTGAGGCTTGGTAAAGCTCTCTCAAATGTTTGGGCGTACGACAGGTACGTGACCAATGGCCTCTCATCCCACACCTATAACAAGTATCTTCAGAGTTCTTAGAAGGAGGTTGATTCTGTAACCCTTTCCCCTTTTCATATTTATTCCACTGCTGGTGGTATGGTGTGGTATTTTTAAATCTCATATGATAACCTCCACGATAATGTCCACGAGTGCGACTGTTATTTCTGCCATTATCACGACCACGTCCGCGACCACGTCTGCTAATTGAGCTTGCATTCACTTCAGGGAATGGAGCTGAACCAGTAGGTCGGGACTGATGGTTTTTTCAGTAACAACTCATTATTTTGCTCAGCCACAAGAAGACAGGATATTAATTCAGAATATTTCTTAAATCTACGCTCTCGATATTGCTGCTGCAGGAGCACATTCGAGGCATGGAATGTAGAAAATGTTTTTTCTAACATGTCTTCATCCGTAATCTTGTCTCCACATAATTTTAATCGTGAGCTGATTTTAAATAATGCAGAGTTGTACTCACTGACAGTTTTATAATCTTGCAACCTCAGGTGCATCCATTCAGATCTGGCTCTTGGGAGGATTACGGTCTTCTGGTGCTCGTATCTCTCCTTTAAATTTTGCCACAAGAGCAATGGATCTTTTATCGTGAGGTATTCTGATTTCAGTTCCTCATGAAGATGATGGCGAAGGAAAATCATAGCTTTTGCGCGATCCTGCTGGGATGCGTCATTTTCCTCCACTATTGTTTGTTCAAGTGCTTTTGCAGCAAGATGGATCTCGGCATCAAGGATCCACGATAAATAATTATCGCCAGAAATATCAAGGGCGGCAAATTCCAATTTGGCAAGATTTGACATTTTACAATGCTAGACCATACAAAACAATAAGCGTAAATCAGGTATAGTGACAATATGATGTATAAATAATTAAACGAAAATCAATGCACTATTCATTGCATTACTATTCATCACTATTCATGAATAGTAACATGCATCGATATATATATTATTTTATTATTTTTGTCTTTATTCTAACTTTCAATCCATACATCAAAAAATAGTCAAGTCACATGTCTATGGAAAGGTATCGAAATATGGATTCCAGATCTCTAACTATCATAGGCAAATAATGCAAGATATGAGAGAAATAAAGCAACAAAGTTTTAAAAGAAATACTATTCATTACAATAGTGAATTACTGTTCATACTATTCACGCGAATTGAGTGCACAGGAAAGAATTCAAAATGAAGATAAATTACACAGAAAAAGTAGTATCATGATGTAAAGAAAACCATAAAGTAGTTAGAGTATCGTGCTGATAACGTGTTATATAAGTAAATAAGACAGAAAAATAAATAAACACAAAATATGTATCGTGAATAGTTCTTCAGGAACTATCAAATATTTATCATAGTTATTCTTCAGGAATATTTAGGGTTTGATCTTCTGGACCACCCAAAATATTATTGCCAATAATAATACAACAGAATTTACAACTCACCTAGACAGCTATTTCTTCTCCTTCCTCTCTTCTATTTCTCCTCTCTTTTTTCTCTCTGCTGAGAGGCTCTCTAAGCCTCTCTATTTATAGATACAAGAAGAAGAGAGAGAATAAGGGGGGAGGGGGCTGCGGAAGGGATGGCGGCTTATAGCCGCCGTCATCCCATACGTCACAGACATGACAATTTTACATAATAACGGCACTGCCGGAGGAATTCTGTATAATTTGGAGGCTCACTATATGAGTTGTGAGAAATTTTTGGCTAACGTGTCGTATTTTTAGGCATCCATGTATAAAAATAACATGTAATATTACAGTGATATTTTTTCACTTGTATGATTTAAAAATTCACTATTAGTCATAAAATATGTAAATGAACATATATACAACACGTACATATATATTATATTATATTTATATATATATATCTATATTTGTGGGTCACATATATATATATAGAGAGAGAGAGAGATAATAGGGGATGCACGTTTGTAAATTGTAAGAAGAGCACTAATAAAGGTGGTCGGCGGTAGATAGAGAGAAGGTATCGCTTCACCCCTCATCATTTACGGAAAATAATTAATTAACATTAAAAAAAATTCGCCACCTGCTTTTCCTTTAACATTACCCAAGATTAAATGATTAAGAATACCGACATCGTCTTTCTTATTTGTGATTCAATCAACCAAAACTCATCTCTCTCTTCCGTATAGTATATTAGTACTTTCATTGTTTTTCCATAACATTTCGTCTTTATCGCTCTGATCTCCTCTTATTCGGCCACCGAAATCACATTTATTTGCGTACATTCGTGGGTATATTTGCGGAGATTGATGTTCTTCTGAAGGATGAGATTCGCCAGATGCTTTTGGGATTAGGGCTATTTTACAGTTTGTGCATTACCGGAGGATGTAGATCAAGAAGGTTTTCGATTGTGAATGTCTCATTTTGGGTCAAATTTGGAAATCTTTAGGTTGATTGATTCGCAATTTCGCTTGTCGGTGTTCGAATCTATTTAATTCAATGAGCAGACTCTGATATTTTATTGGGTTTCTTCCGTTCTGTAATTGAAGTGAAACGATGTTTTGGGATCCGCTGGAGTGTGAATTTGCCAAATTTTATCGATCTTCGGGGTTTATTGTATTGTAAAATCTGAGTAGAAATAGCTCCTCGGAGCGGGGTTTGGCGAGAGAGTGTATTTAAGAGGTTGTTAGATCATGGATCATGTTATTGGTGGAAAGTTTAAGCTGGGGAGGAAAATTGGAAGTGGATCTTTTGGAGAGCTCTATCTAGGTAACACCCATTTTAGTTTAATTGCATCTTTATGCCTTTTAATGATAATCTTCTTCAGCATTGTGTCTGACAGAAATTTTGTTTATTAAAAGTTCGTGTAATGTAGTTATTTTGTTCATTCAGGTGTAAATATACAAACTGGAGAGGAAGTGGCTGTTAAGCTGGTATTTTGACATCTCTTATTACTGGATAATTTGTCTAAGGATTTTTATGGGATATTCTCTTATTGAATTAGATGTGTTTTAATTTGTTAGCGTAGAAATTTTTTTGTGGTTATCAATTGCTCCTGTAGTTGGTAGATTCTGCATTTTATGTGGCTGTGAAGTTGTGGATGATGATTGAGTCCTTGAGTTTGTCTGAGAGAGCTGATAGCATCCAGAAGCTTGCTTTGTGTTTGTTTTCTATTTTATATGATTGCATGCTTGTATTTTTACTTGGATTTGAAAATCTCTAAAAAAAAATGAAAATATTTACATTACGTAATTGATTTCATTTTTTACTTGGTAATTGCGTTTCAGTTCCATCATCAAATTGATAATTTTTGTTGATGTTGAGCAAAGGATGCAATCAGTAAAAAGGAAAAGGAAGATCTAAGTCAAACTCAAACCATAGCGGCAAATTTAGTACCAGAATAAATAAAACTATAAAACAGTAAAATTATTTAATTTTCAAGTTCTCGATGAAGAAGTAGCAATGACTCCTATAGGTTTTGGATGAGCTCCATATGATATGTACTGAAGCCTTACACAAATTGGCACCAACTTAGGAAAACATAAGATCATCCTTTCTTCACTGTGTTCTTGATATAAAATGATGGATGCAAGTTTCATTTATTTAGGTATTGTTGCTTTTTATTTGTACTGAATTGAAGGACATACCAGTTACTTTGTGGCACTCCATATTGAAGTTCTCAACCTTATTTTTTTGTTAATTCTATTTTCAGGAATCTGTCAAGACCAAGCACCCTCAACTTCATTATGAGTCCAAAATTTACATGCTTCTCCAAGGAGGAAGTAACTCTCTCTCTCTCTCTCTCTCTCTCTCTCTCTCTCTCTCTCTCTCTCTCTCTCTCTACCATGTAGCACTTGAGTGTTTTAGGTTAGGTAGGAAGTGATTTTTTGTAGAGGGACCTAATTTTTTCAATATCTTAGGAACTTAACACTGCTAAATCAAAAAATATGGCTATATAGCAATTAGAAGTGACTAAATAGGCAATTGTTTTTTCAATTTTAGCTGTTTTGTGGGCTAGATTCTCACTCAATCAGTTTACAACTGTAATTCTTGTTCACGTTCACGACACCTGATTGTAGGCCTAAAATCTACTTTGTACTTAATACGTTTCATCACTTCCTATTGTATCTTACCCCAAAATGCATTCTTGGGGGATGGATTGTGGCTTGTGCACTCCATGCTATGTTTTGGCTGATGCTTTTTGCTTAATAGCTGTATTTATACTTTTGCCCTGTGAATCTGTTTTTTTGTTTATGTAGCCGGGATTCCTAACCTCAAATGGTTTGGAGTTGAGGGTGAGTACAATGCCATGGTTATTGACCTTCTTGGGCCAAGCTTGGAAGACCTATTCAACTATTGCAACAGGAAGTTAACGTTGAAAACAGTGTTAATGCTTGCAGATCAGTTAGTAAGTACATGTAGCTATTCTCAGTCAACAAATTTGCCTTGAGCTGCCAGGTAACAATCTAATGTTCTTTCTATGGGGGTTTTTTGTTCCCAGATTAACAGAGTGGAATACGTCCATTCAAGAGGGTTCCTCCACCGTGATATAAAACCTGACAACTTTTTAATGGGCCTAGGGCGCAAAGCTAATCAGGTAATTGTTTGATGCATATATGGTGCTTAATTTTTCTATTTCTGGTGCATGTCCATACTTGGTGACTATAGCGTATTACACTTTTCTTTTCATATATATTTTTTTCCAGGACTCGAACTTTTTGTCTAATCTCTAGTTGCTTTGAATATACTTTTTTTTTTTCTCTATGCAATCACATTGAAATGCTCGCTTGAACATTAACTATTTGTAATAAAGGTTATTGTCTATTTTGCTACACATTTGATGCAGGAAAGCTTAGGAAAACTTAAGGTTAAGCTGTCTACTGTTAGTTTTGTGCTAGGTTTAGGGTGAGCAAAATTCCCAGGTTAAGATCCTAAAAAGGTGGAAGCATGGTAGGGACTTTGGAGTTTGAAAAGGGTTGTAGCTTGCTGGATTTTAGTAGTGTGCTGGAATTCTTACAATAGTGGCTATTTTTCGGGTTTTGGTGTGGAATTAAAGGCTGAATGGCAAGGGAAAGAAAAGGATTAAGTATTGGTTAGAGTTGGATTGGGGAAGAAAAGGATTAAGTATTGGTTAGAGTTTGATTGAGAAGGTATAAAGCTGAAATTTGAACTGATCTGTTGGTGTGAACAGTGACCAATGAACAGTGTTAGAAGACAATAAGGAGAAAAAGAAGATTAAGAAGAAGAGAGAAAAATAACAGTTTTCCCTCACAAGGGACAAGTGAATTTACACAAGCTCGGAGCAGTTCATAATATTCCAACTCTTCCAAAACCTGGCCATTACATCATATTTATATATAAGAAAGTCAAACCTGGTGGCCAAAACTTTTGGAAACTTAATTCGCCAAAACCAAACAAGATCCATGGACACAAGTTACAACCCATCAATCCAAATTATAACCCAACCTAGCGAATATGAAAATTACCTAGATACCCTTAGTTCCTAAAAACAAATAAAACATAAATAAAGAAAGGCCAACAACAAACTAAATTAACATAAATACACATAGATATGTTATTTATTGCATGAACACTTTTATTCGGTCCAAAAAGTGTCCATGGTACTACATGAATACTTCTCTTTGGTCCAAAAAGTCTTCTTGCATGGCGTGGGATCCATAGGCTTTGTTTTAGGCTTTCAAATATGGATATTCCTTTTCCAAATTCCAACCAAGCATATCAATATGTTAATTCTTTGATAAGAACAAAGAAATATCATCAATAGAATAGAGGATACCAAGCAGACAAGTCCTTCAAAGGAAAAGAATTAGTAGGCAAAACAAACATAAAACTAAAGTTCCCTATAGGGTAATGGCCATAAACTCTTCCAACAAATGTACTGTATGCTTGACTTGTCTCTGCAAGTGCACGGTTTCGATATAGTTTAACCTGAAGGACTTCGAGTATTGTTTTAAACTTGGGATTTTGGGGTCCAATATAGACCAATCACGCAGCCCTACTTTGACTTACTCAAATGCGGTTGCAATTCAATGAGAAGAACAAACAAAATAAAACCGAAAATCCTTTGAGTTTTGAGTTGTAATTGTGATCTACTTATCTAATTAAAACTATAATCTATTACAAAAGGGCAATTGACAATCAAAGAAAAACGCTAAGTGATTTCAAAAAATGATTGAGTTCAATTGATCCAAACACCCTAAGAATTCTAAGTTTTCATTGAAGATTTATGACTCAAATTGCTAAGCCATAATCAAGGGTAGCAATTCGGAAGATTTGGCTTTGAAAATTGGGCAATTAAACTCCAATTGAAGTTAGTTATGTAATCAATATAAGGATCCTATGTTAATACCATCGATTTAGTCAATTCCACCCCATAATTGTTAAATCATGGCTTGGAATTGCCAAACTTAGTCAATAACATAGGTGTTCTAAGAAATTTAACATTCAATCAAAGAAGAAGATCAATCCAAAATGATAAGACAATGAAATCATTGGATACATTCAGTGAAGCTTTGAATTCCTTGAGTGTTATTCACAATTGAACCCAATTTAGAAAATTAGCTACTCATCTTCAAAGAATAACTCCACAATTGATTTGATTTAATAATGAACAATTTGAATTAGAAAAAGAAAGAAATTGAAAGTTTCTATTGTATTCAACTATTCAAAACAAGTACAATGAATATATCAAGAGATTCTAAATAATCTAACTATTACAATGGTGGCAAAGTACTCTCTCTCTCTAGAAAAACATCTTAAAACCCAGAAAATGTGATAGATCCCCAAATCCTTGTACAAACCCGTATATAACAGTGAAAGAAAGAAAACAGGGGGAGCCGGGACCGTACGTACGGTTAAACCATCGTACATACAGTTGGTCAACCGTATGTACAGTCTTCGTGCAATGGGGTGTACGCTAAATGCGGCTCTCTGAAGTTTGAAAAATTCTGCAAACGTACGTATAGTACTGTTCACCGTACATACGGTAGAGGTACGTATGGTCATGGCTTTTTTTGCCTAACTTTGTTCTTTTTCAGCTCAACCTGCAAATCAAATATTAAAACTTATTAGAGACAATATGATACTAACAAAGGCTATTTAGGGATTTTGGATTACACTTTTGAGATGTAATCAATGCTTTGCTAACAGATCTGTCCTCTAGTTATTGGATCTACTAGCCCAATCAATAGAGAAACCACATCTTCAGAAATATCATTAATGCATGCTTCTAGGAACGTTGATATTTTCTTTCTACCCAATTATGACCATTCTAGCATTCCCTTCCGCATGGATGTTGAGGTAGGATGAGTGCAAAGAGTGCTCTCCTACAGTGAGCCTAAATATTAATGTTTGGGCAGCCATAAAGGTGGTTTTATAAGGTTGATTTTATTCAGTTTTGCAGTTGAAAAGTTGGTAAAGATATAGGATTTCAGGGCTTGTGAGTGGATCACAAATGCTTGAGGTTTTAGGAAGGAAAGGAAGGGTTTTAGTGGCTGTTTTGGAACAGTACTTGAGAAGAATGTTTCTTGGATGTGCTATGTTTGTCTAATTGGATGGGGATGGATTAGGCTTGACTAACAGAGATTTAAGGATATAAGAATGAATACTAAAAATTAATATTCAGATCTGGTTTTGAGGGTTTTAGAGGCTAATAGTAAGGAAAATTGAGAGAAGAGAACAGTAGGAATTACATCTAGGTTTCCATAGGCATCATATATTTAGGGTAAGAAACGCGTCACACAATCCCAAAGAAGTTAAAAAAATTCACTAGACTAATCTCTGTTGAATTAGAAGAATTACATAGCTTGATACAAACTTAGAAGAACTCCTTTCAGAAAGGACAATGTCTTCAAAAATTGAAAGCTGAGGACTTTAACTTCTATAACCCATTTAAACCTACTAAAAGACATGTTTAAAGACCCAAATAACATGACCCATATGATGACTCACGAGTGACTTGTACAATTCACGTCCATAAAATTCTGAAATTACCCCTCTTAGCGTTGAAATATTAGAAACATATAGAAGATAGACCCATTTCATTCCTAACCTAGATAACAGTGAAATAAGACATTGATAAGACTAACAAGTTGACTACACAAAGTTTAGATTTAGACAACCCTGTTATGAAATTTTGCCAATCTTCAAATTTCGTCTTCTTTTTTATTTTACTCTTCTTTGTGCCATGCATGGGCTGCATCAAATGTTGGACAAACCTCTGCTCTTAATTTCTCTCAACCTAATAAAATGAAAAAAACTAATGAACACTTGCATTTATTGAATAAAATGTCCCAGAATGCATTGAAAATTGTCCAATTTCATCCTTTATAAATTATAATATTGTTGATGCCCCTCCATCAAAGTTAAAACTTAATGCTTCCCTTTGAAGAATTAATAGATGGGTTATGTTCAGAAGTTAGTGTACAACCAAGTGGCAATATTCTTTCGATACACATTTTTTTGGCCTTGAGAACAGTCCCATTGAATGTGTTTATGAGTTTTAGATTTGTGTACATACATATCTATACATTTAGATCATGAGAATAAATATATGTCTGAATTGTAAACGGCTCTAAACAAATAATTGGGATCATTTTCTTTTGACTGATGTGAAACACAATCCTTATAATTTCAACAAGAACCAGTGATTTTCTCGTAAAGAGAAAATAAAGGGTGAAAATAATAAGCAAGCATGGGTAAATTTTCCACTAGAAAGACTGATTTGGAAAATATCCTAAGAAATACTCTTGAGAAACTCTTGAGAAGAGACTCCTCCCCAGCCTGAAGAATTCATGAATTAACTATATGAGTGGACTTGAGAGAAATGCGTTCAGACAAAGTGTATGCATTAAGGATTCAGGGAATGAATGCACACTAATATCTAACATTTGCTACTAAGTATGAATGAAAGGGGCCTTATATGTAGCTGTTGCTGTGTCATATATTGATTTAATTTCTAATTTTCCTTTTGTTCGAAATTGAAAATTTTGCACTCCATGGCTAAAATGGTTATTGAAGGAAAATTCTTTTTAATTGCTAAATTTTGTTTCTTTTTTTCATAAGTAATTCTTGTTTAAATGGTTATACTTGAGCTCCTTTACATAAATGCATGCAAGCATGCATGTGACATAGATATAAATGCACACGTCTATACTCATTTATAAAATTTTTGTGTGATATTCTTGATGGGAAAATGTCAACATTGCTGTTGAGAAACATTTGAATTTGGTTTTTGTTATCTTCTTCTATAACAGTCACAATTCTTTATCACAGGTATACATCATTGACTTCGGCCTTGCAAAAAAGTATAGGGATCTTCAGACTCATAAGCACATACCATACAGGTAACAGATCTATTATATTTGTTTCACAATTGATGATTTGATGATCTTTTCATCCCTGCAGAAGAATTCCAACTTTGTTGAACGTATTTTGTCTTGCTATGTCTGGATTTTTATCATGTGAAAACAGGCTTGGGCTAGCACTTAGTTCATGCATCAGTGCAGTATGGGAATTTCTTCTAGATGCAAATTAGGTCCCCCCCCCCCCCCCCACCCCCAATGCCCCAAAAAAGAAAAGGTTCTTTCATGTAGAAATGATGTATTGCCTGCTCCTGCAGCGCCTGCTACACTCTTAAACCTCAAAATTTTTGTGGCCCCGTAAAAGGGATGGTTAGCAGATGAAAGCTTAGACCATTTAGCCCAACAACAAGGCGTCGGTTGAAAAACTTGTCTAAATAAACTTACATGGGAAGGAAAATAAAAATTATTTATTTATTTATTTTATGTATTGTTAAAGAATGCCAAAGGGACTTATTGGAAGTACCAAAAGAATCCAAGCTCTTTACGATATTCTAAGGTGTCAAGGGACAAATCCCCCATCGCTGTCACTTGACTAATTTTTTTTTATAAGTATCGCCTGATTAAATAAAGACCAAAGGAAAATGCAATTCAGCTTATTGATGGATTCCTCCAGTTCTTTGAAAGAGCATAAATTCCCTTTCCTAAATGCGCCACAAAGAACACAAAGGAGTATCATTCCAAGACTGCTTTCTCATCCTGCTATCTGTACCTCCTCTCCAAGCTAGATATTAAATCAGCCACCTACCTAGGTAATGCTGCATACATTCCAAACATGGCAAGGATAACGAGCAAATCTCTGCACCACCCTACCATTAATGAGAAGGGGATTTACCTAGGGGGACCAGAGTGGGTAGGCTATATTTGCAGGCGGTGTCAGATCAATGGCCAGAAATTCCAGTGGAGGTCGAGCATTCTTCATCCTTAAAGGAGGGAAAGTTTGTAGTCAATTGCACCTTCAATGGGAGGCCAAAGTTATTGTGCAGATTTTATTCCGAAGTACCCAAAAAAAAAAATTTATTGCGCGGATGCTGGGTCTGGAGGTTGGGGGAGAGTGCTTTGACAGTGCCAATTACAGCCAAGGTTCAAGAATGGGTAAATAAGAAAAGGTGGGGACTAGGTTTAGGGTGGTTGAATTGAAGGGTCCGTTGTTCTTATTTGAGTTCCCGTCTTGTAAGGATTGAATATATGATTGGTGGGTTCTGGTTGCCAGATGTTTCAGACGAGGGGGCAGGTCCGAAAGTGACATGGATCAGAGTGTTGGGTTTGCTCGTTTTTTTTGGTGCAACAAAGTTTTTCAAGCAATGAGTGATTGATGTGGAGGTTTTTTGCAGGTTGATGAAGATACGAGGACTCGGAGACATGTTGGGCCCGTATTCTGGTAAAGGGTTCCAATGAGCCTTATTAGATCTTCTTTCCCTTCCTGGTGGGATGATGGGTGGTCGATACTCCCATTTGGGCTGAATCTGCACCTTGGTTTGGAGTGGATATGGGTAACCATGCAAAGGGCTCGAGGGACATAGAGGATTCGCCTACTAGAACAGTGAGAAAGAAGAAGCGTGGGATGCACGAATATAAGTCGTTTGGGGAAGGTAGCTACGGATCTTTTTCAGAGTGGGTATGTGGCAAGCAGAATGATGCAAAGGGGAGGGATACTGTGGTGAGATCGGATGCCACGTTTTGAATTTCAAAAGAGCAGGCCATGTTCATTTTATCGAGTCACGTGCATAGTCTAGGCTTAAAAGGGTTGATATGGGCTGGGGCATGTCAGGAGATTGGAGTATGAAAAAACTAACAGTGTGAAGAAAAGAAAGCCCAATGGTGGAAATTTAAAAGTCACTAATCCAAGCTAGTTGGGCTAGTTCTTCTGTTTGGAAGGAAGAGGTGGAAAAGCAGAATTGAGCTTTAAACAGGGGCAGCAATTTGGAGTCTTAGACCCCAGAAGGGCTAATGTGGGGTGTGGGCTGTAAATCTCATGGAGTTTTGAGGTTGTCTCAAAGGAATGTTTTGTTTCAATATTGACTTAATAGGTGGAGAAACTTTTTAAGGAAGGCTGTGGGGAGGCAGATATGTTGGGAAGTGGAAGAGTCCAAGTGTGTGAAAACTCTCTGGTATACTGAAGTGGCCAATGGCAGTGATAAGGTGGTGATGCAGCAGCGGTAGGGGGAACCACCAAATAGACAATTACATGGTGTCTATGAGGGAGAGTTGATGCAGAATTCTTAGTGGTCCAGACCTTCTGTGATTGGTGCTGGCAGCAGTAATGCGGTAAGAAAGGACGATATAGTATGCTGAGCTTCTTAGCACTTGTAATAAGGGAGGAAAGGGGTGAGAAGACCGAGGGACATGTCAGGGAATCGGGGGAAGATTTTTTCTGCAAGAATAGATGGTGGTCTCTGTCATATTTTGCGGTGATGGCAGGGGAAGAGTCTCCTGCAGTTGCATCAAAGATGATGGAAACAGAAGCAGAGAGGGCTTTGTTGTGTCTGTATGTTATTAGTATAGAAGGATCACAGGGTTTGACCATCCTGTCTCCTGATGCTTGTCCCTCTTTGGCGGTTATAACCCTAGGGGAGAAGAGAAGAGAGGCAGGGTCTAGTAGGAGGGGGTGAAGGAGAAGGCCTATGTTGCTTGGGAAATGGGAAGAGACGGGCTACAAGCAAGGCAGGGGAATCAGCAAATTGAAGGGGGGAACTAAGTCAGATGGGGGCAATGCAGTGGCTAAGGAGTTGGTGGTACTGGGAAGAGCGTCGACCATAGGAGGAGGAAAGAAAAGGTAGTGGCGACTCCGATGGATTTTACTTCATGGGCTATGCTTGCACCACTAGTTTATGGGATTAATTATACAAAAGAAGTTTAGGCCAAGGAATGTCAGTCCAACAGGTGGGTAATATTCTGGAAATCGGTTTGTCTTCCAAATTGGGTGATGGGACTAAGGTGTCAAAGTGGATTATGAAAAGAGTTAAAAGACTTGACATATTTCTCAATTCCATGCAAGGGATTTGAGAATGATGATGGGAAGTTGACAGCTGTAATTGAGGTGGAAAAGAGGCTAGGATGGATTAAATTCTACTAGGAGGAGTGGAGAAGCAAAGCAAGTGGAAGGGAGTTAAAGAACTTGGTTCTCACCATCAACTATAACGGTATAGATAAAGGGGCTGTACCAGAGGGAGGTAGAGGAGGCATTTGTTCATGGTTGTCCACGAAAATTAGAATGAGACTTTGATAGACCAACCATATTTTTTTTGTTTCTTTTATGGTCCCCTTTGAGGCTTGAGCTAATGTTGATGTTGTTTTCTTATTTTTTGCTTTTTTATATGGATGGTACCCCCTTGGCACCTTCTTTTATTTAAATTTCTTTACTTGTATATAATAGAAAAAAAGAAGGTGATTTACAATTGCTCCACCTTCTTGTATATGCCACACCAGTTCAGAAAGATTTCTTCTCTAAAGTTATCTACTGTAAGGATATTCCCATCTGTTGTTGACCATGTGAAAAAGCTTATCTTGGAAGGGTTTTCTGAAAGAGAAAGATCCTTCTTCTTCTTCTTCTTTCATTTATTTTTTATTGCACCCGAGGCTTCTATTTTTTTTTTCATTACAAGCTTGTTGGTATCATGGTAAAATTTGATCTCAACTCGAGGAAGGTTTACCGTGTGTAATGCAGTTAGCTATGAGATTCCTTTTTCCCAATCATTTGCTATGAGAAACTAATAGCTTTACTGGAAAAAGAAATACTAATGGTCCTTTTTCATATCCTTGACCAACTTTGTTTTGCAGTTCTTTCCTTATTTTTTTTTTGTCTTGTGAGTTCATATCTTCTATATCTTTTGTTTTGCTTTTGAATTTATTTATTTATTTATTTATCTTCATGGCGTTATTTTTTGATGTATTTACTATGAAATCTCCTGAATCTTTCTTTGCAGAGAAAATAAGAATCTCACAGGGACAGCTCGCTACGCTAGTGTTAACACACACCTCGGAGTTGGTGAGTGATGTATGATTTGACTATCTGCTGCCAACTGATGGGAGATATGTTGTCACAAATTTGGATACATTTTCATGGTATATTTCATCTAATTGTGTTTAATTTTGCTGACAGAACAAAGCAGAAGGGATGATTTGGAATCTCTTGGTTACGTGCTTATGTATTTCCTAAGAGGAAGGTTGAAAATATACTAGAGCCATCTTTATTTCAATGAAATTTTTTTGGCCATTTTCGACCTGTTGTTGAATCTTTAGTACAACATTATTTCTCTCTCTTTGCCTTTCTTAATCTATTGCATGTGGCTCTTTTGATCAGTCTTCCCTGGCAAGGTCTTAAAGCGGGCACCAAAAAGCAGAAATATGACAAGATCAGTGAAAAGAAGATGTTAACGCCAATAGAGGTATGGCATCCAACCACCTCCATTGCTGCATTCTTAGGATAAAGGACAAGGTTGATTCCCTATCAAAATTGATGCTCTGACCTAGAGTGGCAGTTTCCTAGCCAAAATTATTTATTGGTGGCCTGAGCATTGCCATGTACACTTAGGATGGTTTGGGCTTTAGGGCCAATTTACATCTAGGCAGGTCCTGGACTCCCTGAAATTCAAACTTTGGTGCAGCCCATGGGTTTATGGTTAGACTTCAAATTATTCTTGACAAATACGATAATGGTATTACATAAGAGGTATGCCTTAGTGCTGTTAGTCTTACTTTCTCTCTTTTCACAAATAATTTCTAATGTAGCTGGATCCAGGTTCAACTAAGTCTAATTACTCTTCACAGCTGACCCTGGGTGCTATACCTTGGCCTGTCTTTCAGCCTTTTCTATATCGGGCCTGTATGATACCTAGATTCAGTGGTTGGGCATGACTCTAGTCATTGATCATGTTGCTCTATTTGTAATATTTGCAGAATATGAGCTTATTTGAGATTCAATTGTATTCAATAGGTGCTTTGTAAGTCATATCCCTCAGAGTTCATATCGTACTTCCACTATTGCCGATCCTTGCGATTTGAAGACAAGCCAGATTATTCATATCTGAAGAGGCTTTTTCGCGACTTATTTATTCGAGAAGGTAAATGACGACTGTAAATATACCGTACAGAATGTATAATTATATGTTTAAATTTGTTGTCCCAATTTCTATGATTATTTTTTCAATTCTTAGAGACCCATGGAGAGTGTATATTAATGAGTTACTCAAAACAGGAAAATATAGTAGTATTATATTCCTTTTGACGTTATTACTTCTGCAGGTTATCAGTTTGACTATGTGTTTGATTGGACCATATTGAAGTATCCTCAGATTGGTGCCAGTTCTAGAGGACGGGTCAGTGCTTGTAACTTTATGTTTTGGATTTCTTTCTTCCAAGAATGTTACTTAATTTTGTTCCCCTAATTTCTAGAATCCCAGCGGGAGTGCAGGCTTAAATCCAGGACCATCTGCAGAAAGACCAGAAAGGACCTCAGGTATACTCTCTAAACAGAACTAGATTTGGGAAGAAAATAGTGATTGCTCTGTCCCATTGATGGCTTGATCTCTGGGGATTTAATTTTGTGTTCTAGTCTGGGGTTTATGGGTTGAGTCAAGGTCATGTGCCCTAATTCCAACAAAGATCAATAGTTTCTAGAGGAAGGGTATTTTTTCAGAGCACTTAATTTCTGGTGACCTTTTTTTTTACAAAGGTGTCTGTTCTTTTGATGAATCCGTCATGCTTGACTTGTATGTTTCATCAATTTTAACCAGTGGGGCAAGAGATTAGAGATAAATTCTCTGGTGCAGTCGAAGTATTTTCCAGAAGACAAGCTTCGGGTTCTGGTCGGCTTGGTGACCACTCCAAACACAGGACTTCGGAGGATGTACCTTCATCCAAGGATGTGGTATTGTTTATTTTTCAAGAGAAATTTATGTGTTGATTTTTATTTCTTAATTGTTTCTTTGGCCTTTCTTACTTTGTTCGAAGTCCAATATAGATCATTTCGTTTCCCCTTTAAATTATCACTTATGTTGTTACAAACGCAAGTTGATTTGGCTGAGTATTGTTTTTATGGATGTTTGTCATGGTTATATTTCCACCTACAATCAATTTGGAGAAACTTTTTATTTGAAAGATTTACAGCCTCAATCTGACTACTTAATTGCATAAGATCAGACTCTAGGCAGAGCTGGCAAAGCCTAACTTGAATAAAAACAGCCCAAAGCTAAAGCCTCGATGCATGTTCAGACTTGGAATTTCCAACCATATTTGACCACCCCCCACCCCCAAAACCCAAGCAACAAAGCTTTAGTTCTTTAATTCATATTTCTTTATTGAATAAGTAGTTAGTTACTTTTTCTTACTGTCTATAGAGCTGGTGTTCATTTTTCTTTGTTTTTTTTTTTTTTTTGTGGTTGTTGGTTGGGGGGGGGGAGAGAGATAGAATAAGAAAAATTAGAAATGGCATAGTTAATGATATGACTTCTCTCATTCCATGATTTCTATTACTGATAGTATGATCAGGAAAACATTTGATTACAGATTAAACCTTACTATTGTCTTGTATATGCTGATTATTAAAATTTTGATGTTCCATTCTTACTAATATATCTACTATCAAGTCACCGTAATTATATTCAAGTCTTACCAAAAGTGAAGCATTAAACTTCCATTGCTTGCATTCCAAATTGTATTAATAGTTCTTCTCCTTTGCATTGGCAGGAACCTGATTCAGAAAGAGGCCGCACTTCTCGAAATGGCAGCTCTTCAAGACGAGCTATCTCCACCAGCAGACCAACCTCTAGCGAACCCAGTGAAGTGCGCTCAAGTCGGCTAGCCTCAAGCGGTGGCCGCTTGTCTACTACACAAAGAATCCAACCCGGGGTCGAGCCGAAAACATCATCTTTTGCCCGTACTGCAGCCATGAAGGGAACCCGTGATGATCCTCTTCGCAGCTTTGAGCTTCTCTCACTGAGGAAGTAAACGCCAGTGTCCTTTGAAAACTATTACTTGTGTCAAATGGACAAGAACCATTCTATTTGTTGAATCTTTAGGTTGTATATGGGAAATCATTTTCTTACACTCGATTGAATGCCACTTTACTTTTTTTTCCACAACATTTCTCATCTTTGTTGCTCAGTTTTTCCTGCCACTGCAACACATTTTACACTTATCTGAGGTTGGAGTGTGCATCAGGAAAATTTCAGTGTGAGACTCGGCTGTAACAAATGCTGCTTGTTTATGCATCTAAGTAATGTCTGTCCTCTGAGACCATATAGTACCTATTGTTCTCTCTTTTGGGGCTGTAATGTCCAACATTTACCTTTACTGTCCGTTGTTGATGTGCTGATATTTTCTGAGATGCATCCAAACTTTGTGAATGGGCATTTTTTTTTCCAGATGCAGGCCCAATTTATATGCACTTCTCATGGTGAGATGCTGCTGTAAAAAAATGGAGAATGAACAAATAAAAGCATTTCCCAGAGCAGCTCAGCTGTTAGAGAGAGAGAGAGAGAGAGAGGTGTCTATGGAACAATTGGTCCTCATGTGCAAATAAAATCATACGATTTCAACAGTATGTTCACCCACTCACAAACATTAACAACCACCATGTCAGCACTAAGCACTAAAAAAAAATAGTACACTTGTGGATGCATTAGTACATAATCCAATGAACTGAGATTTGCACATTTTCCGGACAATGCATGGGTTACCCCCATTGGGTATCATAATTGGGACGAACGAAAATGGAAGCCCAAATGATCTGCTGCATAACAAATTATGGAAAGGAAAAAAAAAATTTGAAGACAATCACAAATTGAAGCTATGAGCTCCAATTATCTTCGGCAGAAAACATGGTCTTTCAATCTTCAACTCATGGATTTCTAAGGGCAGCCAGCCTCTTCTCCAGCTCATCAATTCCGGAACTGCAGGGAAGAGATTGTAAGGTCCAAAAACAAACAAACAAACAAAAGAAGATGAGTGCATAATTTTCAAGGAATGATCAGAAATGATGCTGATGAGTGCATCATTTTTCCAGGTCACAAGCTGTACTTCCGGGAATTGCCGTTTATGCAAATAGGTAAAGGCCACCCAGACGACAACTATTACAATAAAAGTTAAAGATGAAGTGATCCACGGGCTTGTTTCAGGTAATGTAGTCATTGGCATAAAATCAGAATCAATATTAAAAATAAAAAAAATCTCATTCTTACTATCAATATAGTGAGCAAATAGTTTCGTTCTCCTTACATATAATGAGGGAATAATTCACTCAAGTTGAAAAGTAACCTAATTCCAGCTACTGGACCAACATCCCAGTATGCCTTTTGAACAAAAAAAGGAGTTATCAATTTGGTAACATTATTTCCTACACCCTCCTCAAGCTGCAAATTTCTCATCATCCACCACTACTACAAAACACCCTATGAATCCGAGGCATGGATTTTACCAGTTATATATACCTCTACTCCTAAATGGGGCATTTAGATTTTTTTTTTGGTACCGCAACAGTTCCAAATTGTTAAGTTATAATTATACTAGACAACCACTGTGATGCTGTAAACTGCAGACTTGCAAATTATGTAAAATCTTCTTGTAGTTTACTAATTCAATGGTATGCCAGCTCAATATGGAGAGAGAGAGAGAGAGAGAGAGAGAGAGAGAGAGAGAGAGAGAGAGAGGGAAATGATACAAGGGAACATGGTAAGATACCTGCTAACGTCCTCAGTTGTCTTCCCAGCAATTTTTCCTTTGGGAGCCGCTGATAACTGTCAAAAGTGCAAGTAACAATTTAAACTAATTCAATGCTAGAAATATAGCATACTAACAACAAAGATCAACAAAGTGCTACTAATACAGACCTGTGAGGCAACATCAACTCCAATTTCATCTAGGACCTGTAAAAAAGAAGAAAAAATATTTTTCATTCAAGAACAATGTTTGAGATTACTGCACAAAACCTTTCAAGTTCACAGTTTCCTTCCATTCTAAAAGGGAAAAAAGGAACTATTCCTGTCAGTTCCTTGTTTCAAACCCAGCAGTCAGTGACCTCCCCATTAATAAATTTATTGAACTACACTCAAACAGGCATCCATAAACTTTGGGGAAACATCATCACTGATATATGTGATAACTCAAGGCTTAGCCAAGCTGAGTACATTTATAACTGAATATAATCAGTTCATTATCATTTACCACTTTAAGTCATGCAATCAGTAGAACACAGTCAAAAGCAGTAGGGTTAATCACTGCCGACAAGTCTTCATTGTACTTCCTTGACAAACATAGAGCTCAGGTCCACTGTAATTCTCAGCACCTACATCAACAAAATAAATTTCACACAAAACTAAAGTTACCTGATTTGTCAGTTCTTCGGTTTCCTCTTCGGCCTCATCATTATCCAGAGCATCGTCTATGGTGTCTGACATCATCTCAGTCTGCATTTTGAGTGGTAAAAGATTAGATTCCACCATTGTGCAACTGAAGAAGTGAGTGTTATCTTTCTCCTTAATCCATAAAATATGATCAGGAAGAGGAAGCACAATCTTACAGTCATGTCCATTTGTGCTGATTGCTTCTGGAATTCTTGTATCACCTTCATCTGCTTTGCTGGGGCCATTTGCTGCAAATGAAGTCAACCCATTACCGTAAGAAAAAGAAAAAGAAAACCAAAATGAAAACTATGAATCTAATGCTTATTCTTCCAATTCATGAACTGAAACATGAGTCAGAACGATAATCTAAATTTCATAAAATCGCTTCTTGTAGTTAAAGCATGTGAATAGAGTTCAATCTTGTAATAGAAAATAAATTTATGTGTGCAGGCCAAATGAACTCTAGTGCTAATATCTAACCTTATTCATAGATGACATGGCCTTGCTGGCGCCTTTCATGCCAACAGCAACTGATGATTGGGCAGACATTGCCTGCAAAAGGAGATATCTTTGCTAAGAGAACCATTCAAAGATTCAGAGCAACACGATATGGAATGAATCTCATAAGCAAAACAGAGGGGTTTTGACATTTCACCTGTGTATGAATTGCTATACCTCTCATTTGAGCTCGACTACCTTGTAACTTCGCTACTTGCTGCCTAAGCCTGATTAGCTGACGTGCTAAAACTTTAGTTGCTGCCTTCAGAAGGCAGATACGAAGGAAAATAAGAAAACAAATCAGAATGGCTCAAGGATTGCAACTTGCATGGAATTGATATTGATTTTGCAACATGGTGGCCAAGTCTCATATGGCCGATGGGAATATAGGCCAAAATAGAAAAAAGATAATTGGAAAGAAAAAAAAAATCATACCCAGTGTTGGTCCCACCAATGCGGGATGCTAAGAGGGATGCATTGGGCACAGACCTTTCCTTCAACATTCCTCTTTCTTTTCTTAATTTATTTATAAGTAAGCCTTACTCTTAGGCAAATACAAGTACAGAATTTACCTCATTTCCAGTTTTTGCAGTTCTTTTTATCTCAGCAACAAGCTTCTTTTCCTGTCTCAACAATAATTCACATCAGACCAAGCACCAAAAAAACTTAAAACAGAAGCATCATCCGGAAGGTCTTAACGTACTTCTAATTGCAAGTTGGTGATTTCCCTCTCTATACCTGAAGCAATGTTAAAGTCCAGCAAAAAACGTTCAGTTGCAAATTAAAACTGTTCTATCCTCAATTCTTGGAACAGAAAAATTAAACAAAAAGCGAAAACAACATCTATTATATTCTTTCTCCTACACCCATTGGCTACTATGGAAGCAAATAACAAAATTTAACACAAATACGAAAACCAAAATAATACGGTCAACCAATGCCCAAAAAACATAATAAAAGATAGCATCCATTTTCACAGCCAAACACATCTAACTACTGATATCTGAATGAGGTAATCCTAAAATGGTTGAATTCTCATTTTTGGACAACCAACCAGACCCTTAATTAATAAAACCTTCAGGTTTGTAGAATATTACAGCAATACCGACAATAATCAACAAGAAACAACGTTATTAAAAAAATTCAAATTTCATTAAAATGATAAAAGATTCAATTGATTATGATGATCATGATGATATTGAATACATAAGAAAATCCAACTTCTTTGGATTGCTGAAGATTAGATGCAGCAAAAGTAGGTACAATACCTCTGGTCGCATTGGCCATATCTCGCTTACTCTCCCGAAGCGCCTCTATAATCAAATACAGAAATATATTAATTTTTTCAATTAAGGTTCAAAATAACCAGAACGGTTGATCTATTTTCAAACAAGTCAACCCATGAACAAAGTACAAAGAATTCGAGTAATTGACTGAAGAAGAATCCAATCTAGACAGTTCTGAATTGTATTTAAAAACAATAAAAATTGCATGTCTTGCTGTGAATCATACAACAATAATCAAGCAATAACCATGTTAAGACTGGGAAGGAACCTTTGGCTGTGGGCTTCTTTGCGAAGATGTTCATCGTTTTCGACAGGTTGGGCACTGTACAGACGAGGGATGCGCAGATAAGATATCTCGATTTCTGGGAAGCTTGAATATACCTGGATATATATGCACACAGATATATCTAGAGAGAGAGAGAGAGAGAGCTGCCTCGAAGGTTTATATATTAAGGTAATCTTCTTCCTATCTTATATATTAAGGAAAGAACATGGAGATTTGTATAACTATTTGGTTTTTACATGGTAAACCCAATATATACTTTCCCCCGGTTTTTTTTTTTTTTTTTTTTAAGTTAACAGAAAATCGCAATAGTTGCCCCATAGGCTTTGCTTTTGTCAGTGAGTTACCCTGAAAATTCCGGAATTATCAGTTTGGGACATTTTAGTACAAACCAACTGTGTTATCCCATTTAGGCGAAGCCTTGCTGTTTCCTTTTGGGAGATGAGGAGTGCTGTCCACAGCCACAATTATGCGTTACTCTCCATCTGATATGACATACATCAGGTGAAACTTACTATTAAATGTAAGAATTACCTTATATGTTATACATTAAATTGTAATTGGCTCACAGTCGCAATTATGAGTAGCATATCACTTGAGAGATAAATTAATATACTTTTATTATTATGTCAATAATGATTAATTATTGGATTTTTCTATAAGTAGATATAAATGGAGTCTAATTTAACATGCCTGACTAAAGACTTGTTTTGTTTGCTAGTTAATTATTGACTTTAGGCAAGTGCGTAACAATCCCAACAGCAGGGTTTATTTAGTTGAGAATAAGCGTGAACTATCGTGAAGTTTAAGTTTACTATGCAATGTTGGTACTATCCGAGTTTGAGTCGTCTGTGTTGCGTGAAGCATTCTTTAAATAAGATTACTATACTGGTGTTTGACATTCTAACAATAACTACCTGCCTTAGTGTTTATTCCTTATTAGAGACTAGTGAAGTGTAGGTATTAAAAATGGTTAATTTAGTTCTTATCAAGCATATACGATAGCTTATCGGTTGACAATAGGTTGATTGGGTCTGGTTTGGACTATGTTTCCACTATATAGTTATGCCCATAGAGCCTAAAATTATATCTTAAGGCCACCTAAAATAAAAATTAAATATTCATGCTTGCCATTTAATCAAAAAATTTGTGTATAAAAAAATTTGTCACAAATTAAACATAAATAATATGTTAATTAAAGTGGTTTGTGTGTTTTTTGGTTGTTGATTTAAAATCAATTGTTAAAATATTGTAGTTAATTTTGTAATAGATATTTTTCTTATTCATAACAAAGTTAAATAACACAAACTTTAAATACATATAACATATTAAAAATATAAATATATTGATATATTGCGAGTTGGCCAAATTAAAATTCAAGTACAATTTTCAAGCATGTTTATTAAAATAATCGGGCTTAAAAAATTCTCAAACCATATAAATAACGAATGAACTTAGCGGGGCATTAAGCCCATGACTAACCCTACAATAACTTAATAAATCACAATAGTTTGTATTCAAGAGAAAAAGTTTCACCGGTCAGGTGGTACCAACTGTTAAGTACTCATTCCTATTAAATTAAAATACGAAGTATTTTATTACATTAACAATATAAATTTATAATTAATAAAAATATTTTTAATACAGTAAATAAAACATGTTAACATTTAATATGCATAAACACTGAAAAATCTCATACTATCTAACTTGCTTTTTTTTTTTTCTTCTGTCTTCAAGACATGAATTTTGATAAGTAAATGAATATATGAGCAACAAATAATGGCAACAATTTCATCACCATGAAACATTGGGACATTATAATTGTATGAAATACGACAATGTGTATGAATATATTTTTACAAGATGTTCAAATCTTCGGCTAACGCATGAATGATGAACGGCGAGAAGGAACAAGTTTGGGGCACTTTCAGAGAGGGGCAAACTCGTCTAATTAATTAATTTGAAAATTGTGTAAAGAATATCATACGGGTGATTTCTCTGACTGGTCTGGGGCACTTTCAGTTAAAAGCTTCTCTCTCTCTCTCTCTCTCTCTCTGTCTCTCTCTCTCACTGTGGGGACTCTTCTGTATTGGGTTCTTCCTCGCTCGTACTTCGCTCTATTGAGCCCTCTGCAATTTCGTAACCTTCGTAGACTTCTCATTCGATCGTCGTAAACTCCGTCTCAGAGTCCATCGTTCAAACTCTCCTCGATTTCTGCTTAATTATAGCTTTTTCCACCTTTATTTATACTGTCAAATTTTGAATGATTTCGCTCTCCAAATTTGACAAACATTGCGAAGCTAATTGGGAAAATTGTTTCCGGAGAGTGTTTCCGAGAAGTATCAAAGACCTCCAAAGTGTTCCGGATTCGACCGCTCCGACTTAGGGTTGTTGAATCTTGAATTTGAACTCGAGAGACGTTGCCGAGATGGTACTAAGAGAAAGCGGTGCGATTAATGAGGACTGTTCTTGTCATTGTTTCTGGTTTGATGTGCTGTGATGGGTGATGGAGTTGCTGTGAAGGATTTGGTACTTGGATTGGAGCTGGAGATATAGGGTTTCGAGCTAGGTTTTGAGTTGTTGTGGTGTTTGAGATACAGAGGTTGTATATACAATGGATATGGAAATTGTAAGGGATGTGACGTTTCTGGACCCTGAACTGTTGCAGCTTCCAGAGTTGTCTACTGTGGCGCTTAGGACCAGCCCTCAAATTGCCGAGGACTTGTTTTCTCAGTGGTTATCGCTTCCAGACACTGGCCGACTGGTATTTGTTACCATTATGGTTTTACTCCTTTTCTTTTTCTGACAACCCAATCATTTGAAATTTAAGGGGTCATGTGCAGATTATCTGAAAGTCACTTTTAACAACTGTAATGATGTGATTTATTTAATTATGTAACGATGTGTTTTAAGTAAACTACCAAGATGGGAATAGGGAAAGAGCCTACCGGGGTAAATGCATGCCACTTATGCCGTGCTTGGACAATCACAGTGAAGGGTAGGATTATGAAAAATTTACGGGGGAGATAATTAGGAGAAAACATTTAGATTAGTGGTGGATTAACCTAAAAATTGTTGGTCAACAAACAACTAGATTATCACCATCCAGGATTTGAACATGTATGCTTGTGTAAAGGCTTTATGCTAGTTAACCGTGGTCAAGACAAAGATGTTTTAGTGATGCTTCCTGCGACTCCAATAAACGTGCATGCAATAGGCAGTATAATTATAGTTTCGCCTGATGTGCAATTACATTCTGCATTTTACTCTGAAAATAAATTCTGCCCTTGTGCCGGGAGGTTAAAAGCCGAGAAAATTGACGATTCTGTTGGGGTGGGGGGGGGGGGTGTTGAGTGTGTGTGTGTGTGTGTGTTTACTCTGGTTGCGGTGGTTTCTTTCTCAGGTTTTTACTTAATGATACTCCTATGCTACTACACACAGAATTCTCTTAACTGGAAATTTTGATTATTTCACTGTTCTGCATGCTTAAGAATGTCAATGGACTACATTAGAGTCAGGGAAATTGCAATTGAAACTGGGAGGTTGCTCATGTCAACTGAAAGTCATTTAGTTGTAAATGAATTTGATCCTCTTGTCAAACAGTGCTAGGGTACTAGATGGGATGGATTTCAATGAGATGGTCAAATGTCATTTTATCACTGGTTCATATATGTTTCATTGTGATCATTGAATGGGAAAAACTCATACATCTAAGACACCCCATTATTATCTACGCATGAACTAAACTAACATTCAATTGAAAAGTAAATAAGAATATTGTGCATTGTCTTGCATAATGAAGGCTCCAACCAAAGCTTGGAAGCATGCATTTGTGATATGTGTATGACTATTTTATATCTATCAAAAACAGTCAATCCAGTGCATCTACCAAAGATATGCCTTGGGTGCATCCACCAAAAATGATGCCTCTGGTTCATATTTTAAGAGCTAAACTATACGTTGGCTCAGCAAATGACTTGTGTTTCATGGTCTTTGGGCAAAAGTCTCTGTGGATGTAATGGTTTCTAATCTCTTTATATCGCAAATTACATGTTCTGTGGACATGCTATTAGTGAAGTTTTTGGTATTTGTTCTCCTCTATCATGAAGCAAAAATTAAATATTTATTTGATGTAGTGTAATTAAAATGACGTTTCACTAATTTCCAAATATATTTGAATTGGATAGAATCAATTAAGAAGGTGCAATAAAGCTCAACATGTTTAGATGGAATATACTGTTCTGGATTATTTTGTTTCCTATGAGAAAAAATCAAATTTAGGAATTAAACAGTGCTATATGAAAGGCAAGATAGCAAGTCCGCAAACATCATGGTAATGGATTCATTTTCTTGATATTTAGGAACTCTGGTACCTATCAGACATATGTTTGGTCTGCCTTAATCCCATCCGTAAAATTGATATGATGTCTATCGAGTGCTTTGCCAATTATGAAGTTAGGTTCTTCCAGCCAGTTTTGGTAGAAATCTGGCTGGCCACTTCTTTCAACTTTAGCATTTAGCAAATTGGACTGAGTTCTTAACTCGTATCTCTTTTTTAGTTTCTCGTGCCACTCCAAAATTTTCTGCATTTATGGGGAATAGAGATGTCGTATGAATTTTAGATACTTAGGGAATATGGAATGATTATTGATTCATTAGCCAAATTTTTTGAAAAAGTTGATGCTCCATTTATTCTAGAAAGGATATTAGATTTTGTTTGGGTTTGTTTTGATTCTCATAATTGAAATGTTTGGAAACATGTCATGTTGGCTTCAAATTTAGATAGGAAGCTAAGCTAAGTTTCAATAACTTATTGTTTTGGTGTGCTGGAGGTCAATGAATTTGTGCAACATTTGAGACATACTTCCGTAAATCCAAGCATTTCTGTAATGGCTAAATTTCTGTATCTCTAAAAGAGATGCCTTTGATGATCACTCGTATTATTAATGATGCTGTACTCGTGTTAGATATAATGGTAATCATATAATCATCGTGTGTGTCTCTACAATGTTGCAAATATGCAACTACAATTTTTGGTATCTGTGTGGAGTTACATGGTTTTGTTGTCTAGGGCATTTTTTGTACATCAAAATTTTACCGAACAGTAAAGGTCTCCTTAACTTCTTGATCTTTGAATGCCCAAAGTCTATGAAACGAGGTCTCTCAGGCCCATCCTATGCTACTTGATTAACATGTCATTGGTGTGATCTAGATAGTTAACAGTTAAATTCATCGCTCTTCAGTAACTCTACATGTCTAAAATATATGCAATTAAATTTGAAGAATGACATATACTAATTAAGCATGTAGGCACACTTTAAAAAAAAAAAAAAGGATCATGCATGAGACCTAGGAAGCATGGACACACATATTCCTCGAACATGCTGGGACACATATCGGACACACCAATTGGTGTGTCCTATATTTTTATTAATTTTTTTTTTAGTGGACATGTCCCGGACACATTGGAGACACGCGTGTCCCTTACTTGGACATGTTTTGGGACTAAGCAAGGTTGAAATGTTATTATTAAAAGCATTATATGAAGTCAAATTTATAAATTGTAAAACTTTAAAACACCAAAACATAAAACACCCACATCCGATTCTTCAAATCCTTAACTTGTTAGTTGTTGTATTATAAGTGTGAACTTGTTTAGTTGTTTTCATCTTATTTTTGATGATATATGGATGTTAATTCTTATATGTAGCAAATAAAAATATTTTTTTCCTCGTATCCTTGGTGTGTCTGTGTCCTCATTTTTTTTAAAATGCTGTGTCCCGTGCCCGTATCCGTACTCGTGTCCATATCTGGGGTTCTTAGCTTGAGACCCTCTGACTTTTTTGTTTGTTTCTTTGTTGGTAGACGGTAGAAGACTACAACATTCTTGGACATATATATACATAGGTATATAATTTCAAATAAAAGGCCTCCATACAAATGAATTGAAATATTCTGGTCAAAATGATGTTTTGGTTGAGACACACCGTTATGAACAATGGATAGGGCGTACATTTTGAATTTTTACTAGCTCACCGAATCCTAAAAAATTGGGTTATTTGGAAATGTGGTAGAGGGCCTTGAAGAGGACGTGAACTTCCACGCTCTTTTAAACTTTTGAGAGTTGTGTCTCTCCCATTTCTCCATGAAGGCGTCCTGTCAATTGTAGTGCATGCATATGATAGCTATTCCATTTGTTTTAGGGAGTGGTTACGTGTTCGGTGTATCCTTCTAGGAAAAGGAAATGTTTTATGTTTTTTCAATTGAAATTTGGATATTTATGAACTGGAAAACCTGAATTTGGGCTCATCAGTGTAACCTTATTTCTGTCCTCGATTTATTGTTGATGATGTGCAACTTTAAAAGGTAGAGCAAGTAATTGTTGTTGATGTGCAATTTTTAAAGGAATTGAAAAGGATATGTATTTTAATATTTAGTGCATGCATAGGTCGAGGGGTGCATCAGTATGTTTTGACGGCATTAGTAAAAGTTTAATGATGTATTCTGATGTTTTCCTGTTGGCATTATTTGACGATCTTTTGATTGTGATTTAGTTTTTCTCCCATTACATTAGCATGCACCTATTAGAAACCAATGCTTCCAGGTCTAATACATCTAAAGACCTGACAAAGTGCCAAGTCAAATACATCTAGATGCACTCATATTACATGACACCATAATTGTGTAATGTAGGCTATGCTGTGCTTGTTCTTCGTCGCTGTATTTTATAATGCCACTTTATTGTTATAATATCAGGAAAAGTTTATAACTTGAAGTAAATGAAGTTCTATTAGGGAGTTTTATTGGCTGAATATTTCTTGACCCGGAATTGCCTTCCGCCTTGGGATTATGCAGGTGAAATCCTTGATTGATGATGCAAAAGCAGGTACATCTATTAATACTCCCAGGAACTCTTTGAATTCAAATTCTGTTGGGAGCAATCCATTGCCTTCCATCTTTCCTGCGGGTAGCGCACCTCCACTTTCACCGAGAAGTGCTTCTGGCTCTCCACGTATTATGAAACAAAGAACCAGCCCTTCTTCCCTACGTTCCCCGCTAAAATTGGTCAGTGAGCCAGTGCGAGAAATCATACCTCAGGTTTGACTCATTTAATCACTTCTAGTGCTGTTGTAGTAGTTATAGATGATATAGCATCTATGTTTATATATATGTGCTTGCAGTTCTACTTTCAAAGTGGTCGTCCGCCACCAAAGGAGCTGAAAGAACAATATCTTTCCAGAATCAATCACCTTTTTAATGGAAACTCAGATGGATTGCAACTAGATGGTGAGATACATATCCTTTTATATGATTCTTTCTTACTTTTTGTTTTGAAGATATATTTCTTTTTCATCCTTCTCCTCTCCTACATACGAGTAACTCTCTTCCCCCTTTTTGTGAAGCAGAATTTAAACAAGTTACAAAGGAAATATGCAAGTTGCCATCGTTCTTTTCCTCTGCTCTTTTCAGAAAGATTGAAACTGATTGCACAGGGATGGTTACCAGGTATGCAAAAAATGGATGCAGACACATAATTATTGATGGGATCAGTTTAGTATCCCATATAATCTTGACAAGTAAATACTTTACCTATAAATTGTTGACCCACCAGAGTCTGATTTTGCTATATGTTACGTGAGAAATTCCCGTTTAGAAATTATTCTTTTATTACTGCTATTGCTTGGCCAATTATACTCTCTCTCTCTCTCTCTCTCTCTCACGCGTGCGCACATGCATATGTGCACATCTCAGTGAATCATGATTGTTCTCCCCCCCTGGCCCCGCACACACACACCACCCAAAACAACAATGAAAAAAAGTTGAATATCAATAAACGATAGTTACTTGACTGGAAGGACTTAACAGTGAATGTTTAAGTGAACCATGATAACCTTTAAGAAGCTAGTAATTGTTGTTTCTTCTTCTTCTTCTTTTTCTTTTGTGCGTGTGTGTGTGCTGACCGACCTACTTGATTTAATTTCTCTCTTATGATCAGAATATTTTGATGCATTCATAAATTTATTTTAATGCATTCATAAATTTATTTTATGTGTTGCGTGTGTAGTTGTACCTCCATTGTATTTTTCCAAAATTTTTTGTATTGACATTTAATTGTTGTATTGTATTAATCTCTCATATCTACATGCTTAATAGATGTGGAGGAAGTAGTTGATCAACAAGATGGTCTATTTTCTCTTTTATTCCTTTGGGAAAGAAAAAAGAGATGTTGCTTGGGTATATGATATGTGTGATTGCATATGTTCCACAGCCTGCATTACAAGATATGCTTGCTTGATTTAAAGTTAAATGATATTCTAACTTAGGATGTATTTCATTCAAATAAGGATAGTAAGTACATGCTGGTATCGTCGGATTGAACTCGCTTGGAAGTGAATTATGTTGTATGGAGTCCAGAGTAAAACATGAGCAGCTGGATATTGCCATATTTTCTTTTGTACATATAATTTAATTTTTGTATTTTATTATTATTAAGGGCTTTTTTTTTGGGTGCCCATGGATCATATGGACTCCCATGGATCATATGGACTGCCTATGCTATTACAATATTTGATAGTATTGAACCTCAAAATCGTCATGATTGTATGCCTTTGGTCATTTATATATTCTTTTTATAAGTGCCTTAGGTCATTTATATGTGAAGAGAAATTTATTAATAGGTGGAACCACTAGTGGTTGTCTATGCTTTATGTTGTCATTATTGATATGACACATTGTTCGTTCAAGTATGTTATTTGTATTTTAAAAAATATATATTATGTACTAGAATTGGGGAAATATACCATTCTATAATTTTGAAGTAATAATAATCCCTATATCATAGAGATAATTATTGGAGGAAGGAATTGAGCTTCCTACATGCTTACACTGATATCTCCCTGCTGCCTTTTATTTCCTTTACATCTTTTTTTTTTTTTTTTCTTCTCTCTCAAATCTTAGAAACTCATTCTCTACGTCAAGTGTGGAACTTTTCTGTTTTGGGTCATATGAAGTATGAAACTCAATGTACTTTTTTTTAGAAAAGAGTTACTGGCAATTATTGGTAAGAATTCTACAATTATTGTTAATACTTCATCTGTGCTAAAAACAGGAATTGTATTCCTATTAAAGCCAGTTTCTTTAAAACTTATGGCTGCCGTGAGGAACTGGTGATTTGCTAATATTGGTCTAAATTTTTATAGATTTCATTTCCTTATTGAAAAAGATTTAATTTCTTCAAAGTTCATGTTTTGATGGTTGGAGGTTTTTTTTGTATATGCTAGTTGTACAGGGTTTGCCCCCCGTTAGGCATTTGCTCTTGATACATCTTTATTTATCAAAAAAAAAAAAAATTCATATTTTGATGGCATAATTGAAATGTTTGAAAGTCTTTATCTGTGCAGAAATTTTTTGCTTGTAATAAACATGACTCCGATTCTGTGAGCTCTTTTTTTTAGGTCATATAATTCTTAATCATTTGTGGAATATATTTTCATTCCATAATGTTTTGTGGCTGAATTCTGTTGAGGAGGCAGGGTTCTGTGACCATTGTGCCGCACCATGATTAGAGGGTAGTTGGTAATACAGTAATACACCAACAATCTTGGGCCTGAAATTCATGTCCCAGAACATGGTGCTCTTTTGTTCCAGAACATAAAGTTAGTGATCCATGCAATACTTTCTGATTTCATCACTGACTTTTGTTTGTAACTTTGTTACCTGTAGTCACATTAAAAACAAAAAGCTGCACTGTAATAAATATGTTTTTATATTAAAATACTTTAGAAAAAGAGAAATATCACATCCAAGCTTTACTTGTATAGGGTACCTATATGTTTGTGGTTAATTAATTCTTCCTAGTACAAATTTTTGGCAGTAGATACAAACTTATGCATGTTAGGCATATTATGCATCATTAAATGATCATTTGATGAACAAAATCTTGTGCCTTAGTGTACTGGAATGATCCATATTCCAGGTGTCAATAGTTTGGACAAACCTATGGCCATGCAGGAGAGTTCCTGCCTCTGCAAAGGTTGCATTATGAAAGTGAATGATATTTTTGGCTTGCTTAATCACTGCACTTATCCTCGCATCCTCATAAATGCTGTTCTAATACATCCGAATTTACTCATCCAAAAAAAAACAAAAAAAAAAAAAGAAAGGAAGCTGCTGTTCTGTATATCCTCTACTAAACCATTGCTCGTGGTATGATATGTATTTTTTGATGTTTGCAGGGATGCATTCATCAAATATTGGGTCGATAACAACATGCTGACAATGGATGTAGCAACCCAAATATTCAAAATTCTTAAGCAACCAAACTGTAAATACCTCACCCAGGTTAGTTCTCAGATTCTTAATTAGCTGTGATATTTGGAATTTCAAGTATTTCTTGGGGCATATGGTTAACACAAATTGCAACAGGATCACTGGTAAATCTCTGCAAATTAATGGCCATAGATGTTAGTTGTATTCCATTATGTGGTCCTGTATGTTGGTTGTATGCCATTGGCTTTGCTTCTTGATGTCTGTCTGTATTTATTGTTCCTATCTTTGCATCTTGCATACAGGCTGACTTCAAACCTGTTCTTCGGGAACTTTTGGCTACCCATCCAGGATTGGAATTCTTGCATAGCACACCCGAATTTCAAGAAAGATATGGTATCCCCTTACTCTGTTGACAAGTTCCTTCTGGTTTACTGCATGGACACTGTTGATCCAGTAACCTCCCTCCTTTTTGTTCCCCCTCTTTTTCTCTGGGGTCACCGAGGTAGGAAACTTGGTTTAACCTCTGATTTAGGACCCCAATTGGATCGGCTAGTTGAGTTGGTCAATGTTTCATCTGGAAAGTGCAGGTTAGAACTAGAAGTGGAACTGGCATTCATGCCTAAGTCCAACTATTTGAGATAAGTTTTGTAGATCACAACTTGATCAATTGAGATTTAAGGGTGGTTTGTATAGGCTTTCAAACTCAGGTCAACTCTTCCTAACAGATGTCAAATTCTTGTGAGGCCAGTTGGTGGTAGGAGGGTGACCTGCTATGAATCCTAGGTGATGGATGACACCCTTTGGTGGGTAGGGAAGACTACCCTGTCGATTTTTTAGTTTGAATTCATGCAAACTAGAAAATTAGTAATGATTTCCCTGTAGACTAGGACCACGTCTTGAGGCCCTATGTAAAAGCTGGATGGGTTGTTTTCCATTGTTTATAACATATATGTGACAGGTAGTGGTTAAATACTTTGCTTGTAAGTTATAATTACCACTGGTTCAAAAGTTGTCAATGTTTCCTTTATCCCGAAGTTACAGAGAGAGGGTTTATCAATGTTTCACAAAGAAAGACTAGGATGAAGGGAAGAGAAAATGGCGAAGCTGCTTTGGCCAATAAATTTTAGCTTGAGACCTTAATGAGGGGGAAAAAACTTGAAGGGATTGATGCTTGTAGTAAAGGGTAACTTTGCCAGAATCATGTATAAGATGAGACCATACCATTGATACTTTTTAGAGATTACTTGGAATTTTGTAGTTGGTGGGCTGGGCTAGGAAATCCAACATTGGGACTCTCCAACAGTTCTGGTGATTGTAAGCCTAAAAATTAGTCATTTCACCCCAGTTGTCAACATAGAATTTTTTACGTTCCAGGGTCATGAAGTGTGCTTTGTTGCTTCTTCATAATCTTGGATGGTTCTTCCTTTTCTGAATGGTACACTGAACTTCAAGTACTTCATAGGACGACGACAAACTTTTGTTATATGCGCTATACGGCTATACCGACCCAATTTCTTTGGTAAATTCTAACACAAATTATGTACACAATGCTTGTTCACTGTTTCCACTTTCACAAACCGTCACTGGCACTAGCTCCACAACCAGAACAAGAACTTGTGTGTCCCTCCAAGATATTAGGTCTGTTTATTATTTGCAGTCTTCACTATGTTAAATTTTTCAAATTGAACTATAAATGAGGGTTCTGTTTGAGGTAGTGTAACTTTGTTGTTAGTTTGGATATTTGACATTATATAGAGGCAACTGGAGATATATGTTGGGAAATAGTCTTGACTGACCTTTTGCAGTGGTGTTTCAGATATTTTTGTTTAGTCTTATTTCCTTGTTCTTTCAAATGAAGTTCGTGAACACTCAATGTGTTACTAATATGCTTTGAACATGAACAATGGCCAGCTGAAACTGTTATATACAGAATATTTTACTACATCAATAGATCTGGAAATGGCCAACTGACCCTCAGGGAGCTGAAACGTGGAAATGTTATTTCAGCAATGCAGCATGCTGATGAAGAAGAGGACATTAACAAAGTTCTTAGGTAAGGATGCTTGTGAAATTCTTTGCTATGATAGATTTTATAGGTGATCTCGCTGGTAGTCGGGGTAGTTAGAGGGTTCTTTTTTGTGTACATCTTGTGTACGTTAGTGGGGATCCTCTCTGGTGCTTTTTGGTTTGAATAAATTCCTTCTACTTATCAAAAAAAAAAAAAAAATGATTTGCATTGTAGGTCAATTTGAACTAGCATAGAGCTGCAAATCAGCCTGCTCCACTTGGCCCAACATGAGTCCAACCCAACTTTAGTCAGGCTTGGGCAGCATTTTTTAACTAAGCTTGGGCTATACCTATCATGTGTTACATATAATAGAAGTAATAATTAAAATAGTGCTAGAAATTTTGGTGATAACTGCTAGTGGTAACCCGGTAACGAAATTCATGTGTTTTTTAATAATTGGGTTCATTAATCGTTAACAGATGTAAATTAAGGATTCATGTTTTCCTTTTTTATGCAGGTACTTTTCTTATGAGCACTTTTATGTTATATATTGCAAGTTTTGGGAGCTGGATGCAGACCATGATTTCTTAATTGACAAGGAGAATCTCATCAGATATGGTAATCATGCTCTTACTTACAGGATCATTGATAGGATATTTTCACAGGTTTGTTTCTCTTACTTGATACTATATGCTTCAAAAACGCATATTAAACCGACTGGTTTTGGAGTAGAGCAGTCATCTGTCACTAAACTCTCATGCATTGTTATTTTTCTGCTTTATTTGTTTTCAGGTTCCAAGGAAGTTTACTAGCGAAATTGTAGGAAAGATGGCTTATGAAGATTTTGTTTACTTCATGCTGGCAGAGGAGGATAAATCATCTGAGCCTAGTCTCGAGTATTGGTATAGTTTCCTTATACCCTTTGCTAAATGTTCATTTTATTGAGATCTTCGGCCAAACATTTATCTTTTGATAGAAGAACAATCTTATTTTACCTCAACTTCATTTCAAAAGTGCAGGTTTTATTGCCATAGAATTGTATTGATTAATTCTCTTTACCAACGACTGGTTCTTGTTTCTTCCACTAAGCTTGAGTTCTGTTAATTTCATATCTCCATCACCCCAAGCCTGTAGAATGATTTTTGAATAGTTCTGTTATGGTTTCTGTGTGCAATACCCCTAGGCAGATTGTAACAATGGTAGTATTTTGTGTCTAAAGTCTTTAGATGATAGGAGGAATGTTCGATTGATCGGTTCTCAATTTTGTTTTTTTTTTTTTTTTTTCTGTTGGGGGGGGAGGGTGTGGGAAAGACCACCTCAAGATGAGGGAGACTCAAATACCACTAAGAAATACTGTGTTTAATTGGTTGGAATTAGTTTCCTTCTAAGAAAAATTTCTTCATGGCTCACTGTGTAAGTGGGGATTCAGTGGTTCCTCTTACATTATCATCTGTCAATTTTCAGATGGTTATCTTATTAAATTGGTAATGTATTCCGACATCCAGACCAAGGCTGCAAATTATACACTGGTTCAAAAACTTTTTACAGGACCCTTTTTTGCAAAGAGAATTTTTGTACTGAAAATTTTTCAAAGAGAGTGATTTTCTGAAAGCTGACTTAAACTGAATATAAAAAAACCTTCAAAGTATGTTGTGAGATACCATAAAAAAAAACTTAACAAAAATGGGAAAACTACCCTCTTTTTTTTTTTTAGGAAAAGAAAACTGAAACTATTTTGCATTCAAACAGATGTCCAAAGAATTCAGGAAACATTTGATTGGACATTAATGGCTTAGCATCCTAAGGGGAACTGGAGCTTCAGAAGAAATGTTGGCACCCTAAATTCGTCAACAGCTAAGAAGCACAGATATGGACATGGGTACAGATACGGACACAGATATGGACACGGGACACGATATTTTCAAAAAATGAGGACACGGACACAGATAGGACACAGACATGGACACGGCAAAAAAAATGTTTTTATTTGTTATGTAGATGGACGTAAAATTTATAAATCACCAAAAATAAGATAAAAACAACTAAATAAGGTTACAATTATAATACAACAACTAACTAGTTAAGAATTTGAAGAATTGGATTTGACTGTTTTATGTTTTGGTGTTTTAAAGTTTTGAAATTTATAAATTCGACTCCATTTAATACTTTTAATAATAATATTTCAACCTTGCCGTATCCTAAAACGTGTCCAATTAGTGGACACGCGTGTCCATGATGTATCCAAGGAGTGTCCACTAAAAAAAATATTAACAAAAATATTAGACACGCCAATTGGCGTGCCCGACACGTGTCCCGGCATGTTCGAGGAGCATATGTGTCCATCATGTGTCCGACATGGATACGGCATTCTAAACGGTGTATCTGTGCTTCCTAGGTTAACAGCATTAAATGAAGATTCATTGCAAAAATATTGGCCTGAAACAAAAAGAATGGAAATTCGACTTGGTCGCCTATCATTGTTATCAATTTTGCTCCACTTATTATGTGTATTGTTTGTTTAGGTTCAAGTGCATAGATTTGGATGGAAATGGGGTGATCACAGCGAATGAAATGCAGTTTTTTTATGAGGAACAGTTGCACCGAATGGAATGCATGGCCCAAGAACCTGTACTGTTTGAGGACATCTTGTGTCAGATACTAGACATGATTCAACCAGAGGTCACAACTTATCCTGCAATTGTTATGCTCGTTTCCTATGTCTAGTTAGAGATCTCAATTGTCATTGACACCATCTTGCTTGCAGAGGGAAGGTTACGTCACACTACATGACTTGAAAGGCTGCCGACTTTCAGGAAACATTTTCAATATTCTTTTCAATCTTAATAAGTTTATGGCTTTCGAAACTCGTGATCCATTTCTCATTCGCCAGGTACATTCATGTTGTTTGTTTTATTTGGCGCATGGCCATACAATGGGAGATGCAATATTGTCTATTTCTCTGGCTTTATAGCAGCTTTTTTGGCATTTGTGTTGTAAGCAGGAGCGGGAGGATCCAACTTTGACAGAATGGGATCGCTTTGCACATAGAGAATACATAAGGCTTTCAATGGAAGAAGATGGTGAAGATGTCTCAAATGGAAGTGGCGAAGTCTGGGATGAATCACTTGAGGCACCCTTTTGAGTTCAATAAGGTGAGTTTGGTATGGATGTGGGCTTGATAGGAGTCAACAAATGTACTATACTGTCCCTTTAGTAACATTTAGTTCCCATTGTTTTATTCGACAAGCTGAAATGCTCTAGTTATATTTTAGGTTTATGGCTTTTTTTTATTAAGGGGGTGTTTGGGTGAGCTGCTTATAAGCCATAAGCTATAAGCTAGTTTCAAAAAGCCACCTTTAAACATAGCTTTTCTAGAAAAACGTGATAAGACATAAGCAGCTTTTTTAAGCCACTTTACCAAACACAATTCAAAAAAGCCATACATAAGTCATAAGCTATTAAATAAGCTGGGTCCAAACACCCCCTAAATTCTAATCAATCTCTTTTTGTTCCTGAATATATGTGGCATAGTTGAATGTAAGTGTATATCGTTTTCTGTGTGTCATCAAGGAAGGGAAAGTCTTGTATCTAAGTCTCAAACCTTAACTGCAATCACGCAGAGACCTCATGGTTATCCATCTTTATGTAACTGCTAGGGATTGTACTACAAGAGTTAGAAGTAATGTTTTTAATGCAATGCTTTCAGGACATAGGAGTTCAATACTTGTGGCATCTGTTAAACTTTTATTATGGAATAAAGATATCAACATTAAGCCATCTAAAAGACATTTATCCCTATCATTTTCTGTGCATTTATTATTGGTGGAAAATTTGTCAAGCAATGATCCTTTACCTGCAAGCTGCAAATGCTGAAGTAGAATGATTCCTAGTGATTCTATAACTTAAAATCACGATTATCTCGTGTAGTTTATTGCTCAGAAATCCAAGTTTTCATGACCATTTTATATTTCTGCAGTGTCCTAAAGAATGCTCGTGATGCTTCCTTGTGCTTGGACATCGAGGAAAACAGCTCTTTGAATGAGATTCAGCTGGTGCTGTAGTTCTCATCATCAAAAAATATGAAGCTTGGTCTTGTACCTCTGATGTGTGCCATTGTCTGGAAGGCTATATGCTTTGTCATGATGCAATTGAAACAAGCAGCACTTGGGAATCCAGCAAAAACCTAAAATTGGATATGCCAAATTGTTCCTTCACAGAGGAATAATTGTTGACAAGCCATACGACACTTTGTTTCTGTGGAATCGGCTCCATGCATGTTGCTTTTTCCTTTCTTCTGGTCTCTGTTGAAGACGGAGACATGCTGCTGCCGTGTTTGTCATGTAAGCTTCAGTGTTTCATTGTACTTGCTTGGATGATTTATCTTTGACGTGCTCCTTTTTCGTTTTTCCCCCATGTGGTTAACTGACTCTGTTTATATGTTCTTTTGTTTGATTATAATGAGAAAGGAATAGTGGGGGAAATTTGTTGGAGCCTGTTTGGTTGGAAAAGGATGGGAATATTTCTCTCTCTCTCTCCCTCGTTTGGAGGGGCAGGCAGGTTGAAATTATTGGTAGAGTTGAAAGGATTTGAATTCTTATTTTCTTTTCCTTTGTTCTAGAATCTAGGCATTTCATTAATCTCAGTTACAGTTCTTTTTATTATGTCTTTGGAATAAAGTCTGCGTTGCTGTACTCTGAAAAAGAGTTCACAATTGTTTGATGAATGCTTACTAGTAGATCTACTATGTACTGTTTCACATGCTCCTACAATGGAAGGAATAGTGCTAAAATTACTCTGGCTTTGACTTGTTTGCCAATTTAGACAAAGAACGGTCCGTTTTCTGCCGGCATCAATTTGCTTGCTTTGGGGAATTATTTAGGGAATTGCTTCACTTTCAAATGAAATTTACAGAGTGTCATGTGGATCATAATCATGTGGATTTAAGATCCTTTTGGGAAAGCATTGAACTAGATTCTGCATCTATGGGGCTCCAGGTCGCAATGGGATCCGCTCTCACGGGATAGCTACTCATTAAAGAAAATAACAAGTTCAAGGATGTAACCTAGACTAGCAAAAGGGGTTAGAGGAGTTTCTTTAGGGAATTAAACCACAACCCGGGGCTTCAATTCATATGATGTTGCTGTCTGTGCGTGCATGCCATGTCATTTTGGTGAATTTTTTGTGTACATATTTTTTTATTTGTATAACATCACCCATCATGATCACTCCGGTAGCCGATATGGCTAAATGATGAGCATCTTTAATTTTGAGTTCTATTAATTTTACAAAAACCTTAGGCTACTAGACTCATTCAAGTAGTTACATATACTTGCTATAATAGGTCGCTTAAACCATTCCCCAGTTGTTTTATTGTCAATAGCTTGAATCAGCAAAACACCCTTTTCGCAGCCGATTAAGAGCTTCCAGACAAAAACAGGCCTCATCTGTGAAAGGTGGAACATAACTGCATTTTGGGCTAGCTTGAATCCACTATCATCAAAAGCACACCATGCTGTTGAAGCAGCACCAGCGTTCTTGTAACTCCTGTCCGAGCTCCATCAACTTGTATCACCACATGATTGTACCCAAAAGGAAGTATAGGACTAAATATAAACATCCTTGGAAATAACAAACTCCTTTTGGAAATCCCTTGTTTTTTCAAACCTGATAAAGGTACACTCCTTAGTTGAGAACTTCAAAAATATAAATGTAGTGGCCTTTTGAATCGGTTCCAAGATTCCCAGCAAAGCAGAGTCTCAGCAGGAGAGAACACACAATGAGCAAATATATATATACATACATATAGATATATGTATATTGTTGATAGTTTTTTGTTGCTCAAGACTGAAGACTAAGACAAATTGCATCAGATTCTCAATGCTAAGTAAAAGAACACGTATTAGAGAAGGTCTCAAATAACAATAATAATTTCACACGTAGTGAGATGGTATTAATGAAAAAACAACAATACTGCTGGCTCTCTCTTCCTGTGAATAATCCATAAACTAATGAAAATAAACACGAAACGCAGGTACCAACACAACTTCAAAGCCCTACGACAAAATCTTCTGATAAGAGGAGAACAGAAATTAGGCTGTGCTCTGCTTCTTAAGCTTTGCAAGTTCCTGCCTAACAACTCCAGCTCTCTGCAAAGTCACAATTATAAAACATATCAAGCACTTGCAAAACAAAAGGTTCCTGAATCCAACTACTTATGTAATATGGGACTTTTTTGATATATTATTTACTTCATTATTACAGAAGTGTTATTTTTATACAATCCTAGTCTATGCATCAACAACACAACTTCAGTACAGTGTTTCCTAAAAGATTCTGAGTCAAGTTCCACCTTAGATCTCTAACCTACTAGGTAGGTGATATAAATGGTTGGCAGAACCACTGTGGGTTTGAGTCAAGCTGGGTGAACCTTGAAAGGATTGTCCTCAACTTGATACAAACAAGAACCAAGAGGTTGCCTTAAGAACATTCTCAAGTCCTCAACTAAACAACTAAGTTGAGAAATAATGCCAAATACAAATTTGGATGTATTTCAAACCTTTATTTTTGCCAGCATTAGCTTGAACCTATCAAAGTCATTAAGAGAAGCCCTTCTCTTTTTCACAATAAGCTTCTTGCCCCAAGAACTGCTTTCCCATTTGTTCTTGACATCTGCCATGAGAGTTTAGGGGTTCAATTTCAGAAACACGCAGACATAAAAAAGGAACGTGTACACTCAACCACTTTGTACTCACCAGCAGCGTCCATGGCTGCAATTAGAGTCTTCTTCTTTGGAACTCTTTTGATGTCGATTGTGATATCAGTGAGTGAAAGCCTCTTGAAATTCATTTGGGTACGCACCATATCAGGTGCATCAACAAGAGCCTGCACACAGGAAAAGAGCCTAGATAAAATGGCCAAATCTGGTGGGTTTTATATCAGGGAGGCAATAAATGCTGATCTTTAACAACTCAACATATTCTCAAACAATTAAGTACATGTGCCCAATAAGCCACCTCAAACATTACACAAGCCTCCATTTGGTTTTCCAGAAGAATAAGAAGAGAGAAAAAAAACTTAGACGCAATAAATAAAAGAAAATGTAATGAAGTTAGAGAACCCAGCAGAACCTACTAAGAACAAAACTTCGTCAACTAATAATATTAAGCTAAAGTGGGTACAAGCACAACAAACCATGCCAAAATTGAAGATAAAATCTACAACATACTCATTACATACATATGCAAGACTGGTTGAAAGTTAGCAAACACAACTATTCAACTTAGCAAGGAAACCAAGAGTCATACATATATCAGACAACAGGATTTTGAATTCAGGGAATGGCTTGGGGGCCGAGATTTCAGATATGTGGGGCCTGCATTGCCAGTTGATCAATCAAATGATCAGCTGATGGGAGAGTTTTGCCGTCGCACAGTGAGTACTATATGGGACTACCATAGTGGATGCCTTGCGGCCAAGATAGTGGATCAAAATTCCAGGGTTATTGGGATTGATGCTCTCTGAGTTGTTGATGGTTCGATATTCACTGTATCACCAGGGTCCAAACCCCAGGCTACTCTTTTGATGCTTGGACGGTAAGTATTTTTGTTATCTGAATGCTTGCTTCCTTCTTTTTTCCCCCTCATTTTGGCCCGGGGGCAGGGACTGAAACCAAATCATACTTGTCCTAGCATACCTCTTCACTATATGGTAGATCAACTATCGTAACCTAAACATTCATTTGGAGCTCCTTTCACCATGCAAGGAGAACTAATTCATTCGTTGAGCAAAAAACTAATGAACTAATTCATCCTATCCGTAAGATGAAGTATATATACATATATGTATATGCATATATACTGACCAAGGAACTCTAAGGATGCTGTTATACATGCCATCAAAAGTAAACTAACCCATTTTTACTGTAAAAGTTGCAACATGTGATTTTTTTTATGTTTTTATTTGATAAGCAACAAGAGGATGTTGCCCATCTACAAAAGAAGAATAAGCTATACATGCATGCTCCTCCAAGGCAAGGGCGGAGCCAAGAATTTGTTTCAGGCGGTGTCAAAAACATTTTTTTTGCCTACAAGGTGATTAGGTCTTCAGTCAACTACTCTCTTAAGCTCACGCAGGGCCCACATGGACCGTATAAACTTCATGCATCGCGTAAATTATGGCTACTACAAAGAGGCATGAGAAGATATCGAGCTTGAGAAGTCATATTTAGCATGAGAATAAGTCGACAACTGTGCCACCCCTTGTGACTTTAGAGTGCCAAAACTTAAAACAAAAAATTTTCACCTAATGAGCAGTGATACAATGATTATATTTTAAATATTTTTTGCAAATATTTCTAAATTGAACTAAAAGAAAGTTTTCTACGTGAAAAATAAAATTAAGTTCTATAAAGTCTTAACAAAATATGGTTTATTCATTGTTTTGATTTATTTATTTTTTGTATATTTAATGGGTAAGCCTACTCGTTGGATGGGTGGACATTAAAAAAGCACAAACTACTGATTTTTTTGAGTTTTGAATGGTGCCCATTAGAAGCCCATAATCTTTTGAATATAATGGGTTAGGAATTTGGATGTACAAGAAAGAAAAAAAATGAATAAGTCTCATAGTCAAATATATAAAAATCTTAATATTATATTATGTTAGCCCTTAGTTTCAAACTGTGGAGATCCTCATACAATATATTTTTTTCTCAGATTATATATACAAACTACCTAAAGGAAGATTATACAAAAACTAGGATGTGACAATACATGAGAATTTTGCTAAAATACTATGTATATATACAATATATAGGGGTATTGTACAAAAGGTCGACACCCCCACCAACAAGTGTAGTTCCACCACTACTCCAAGGAATCTACAAAAGTGTCAAATCATCTAAATGAAATTTAACAACAAATGAACCTTCATATCTTGTAGTTGCAATATTAATGGAAAAGCAAAATGAAAGTCATATCAGTAAATCCAAGACACCAAACAAAAAATGCATGCTTGTGAAAAAGGAAATAGCTCCATGTTGACGTTCCTGAAAATTGAACTACCTAATTTTTTACCTATGAATTTTACAAATTGATCATTGCGAGTGGAGCCACTATAGAAAATGGCATACACCAACACAGTAATAAATTGCCATTGAATAAACTCTCAATACTGAACGCATCCCATCAATTGCAATGATAGACCTAATTTTCTCTAATGACCCTGTTCTTCTTAACAAACATGCACAGTTTGTCAAATAATAGGTAAAACATAAAAGAATGCAAGTAAGCCATTAGTGTTCATGGGACAACAAATGCACCAACCAGTTATAACAAGTGCCATGGACTTCATTGAAAGCAAATGCCACTACTTCCCACTACCTGTCAAAGCACCTAGATGTACGTAATTGATTACCTATCCAATGTCGAGTTGAAGATGCACCCAACAGACTCGTCAAAAAACAAAAAATAATATGCACCCAATAGAAAGAGGAGATACATTTTGATTTATATACAAACTTCAGCCAACAAAAGATGCATATCCAAGCTCGGTCCACTGATTCATCCAAATTCACGGCAACTCAACTAAGAATCGTATATACTCAAATGTATACAGAACATAAAGCAAAATCAACACGAAGTTTGGTGTTCTTCTGCAGTGTTCTCCGCTCGTTGACAGCAAATTTAAGTTCCAAGTTATCAAAATTCTCTATGGGAACTAAATATGAAGCTAAACAAGAAATGAACGCAGACGCACATACCCTGTTTTGATCGAGGACGTCGACAATGACGACGAGCTTACCATAGTCCTTCCCGTAGTTGACGAGAGCGACCCTCCCGATCTCTACGTATCTTTTGAACGGCTACAAGCAACCAAGAGAAACCAAAATCATACATACATAGATCTAGTGTGTATGGTGTATATATATATATATAGAGAGAGAGAGAGGGAGAGAGAGGAGGTTGATGAGAAAACTTGATCTCACCATTTTCGGCGATCAGAGTGCCCTGGACAGCAAAGAGCGACTATGAAAGACTGAGGCCGGGACGACGGAGGGATAATTCTAAACTAGGGTCTGCGAGGTGAGGATATTAGGGTTTCTCCGTTTTACAATTGTAATCAGATGTACTCGATACCATGGGAAGTCATAACGCGTCAAGAGGAGGTTGGATTATAACAACATTTTAACACCACTTTTTTATTTTATTTATTTTGTTACTTATAAGACCAACAAGATTTTTGTACATTTTGAGAAAATACTTTTTGTTGGGAAAAGAAAAAAAGAAGAAACATTTTTAGGGGTCTAGTTGGTGTGCATATGTCGGATTTGTGCTAAACTCATAATCGACTTAATTTTGATCAGTTTTAAAATTTTAGACTTATAATCAAATCGTTCCTCTTATGGAATCGAACTGAACCAACTTGAGTTAGTTCGGGTTGTTTCGATTCGATTCCATGCCTTAGGTAAGTTTGGATCTAGCTCGAGTTGGATCGGATCGGGTCCACTTTTTATGTGAAATATAGTTTTTTTTATTTAAAAACAAAAAAAACAGAATAATCTTGTATCTCCAATTTTTTAAAATAATTAAATAATATTATGTAAACACATATTAGTAATAATGAAGTACAAAGAACAATAGTTTAAAAACATATATGCAATATATACAAATTTTTATTACATGAATATATTGGGTCCTAGTTTAGTTCTTGAGTTGGATTCGGTTGGTTTTTTGTTTGGTTCAGGTCTATAAAATGCAAACTCAAAAATTGAACTAAATTTGTCGGTCTGATATTTTTTAGACGTAGAACCCAACCAAACCTTTGATAGGCACGAACCAAACCAACCCATTGAGGCCAAGTTCGGTTTTTCGGCTCCTTTGAGCACCCTTAGTCTAAACCCTTCTCAAATGATCTTCTTTGTTTTTTTTTTTAATACCGTTAAATGGATATGCATATAGTCTAAGGGCTCGAAGCGAAGAGTAAGTTTAGTGGATGAAGTGGTTGTAGAGACTTAAACCTAAGTATTGAGTGAGAAACAAATGATCTTCTTTATCAGAATTCTAATGAAACCAAACTTGATAATTTTAATCTTATGCCATCTATCTAGAAACTTGTCAACATGACAATTTGTTTACCAATTCACATGCATAATTTTAAATGTACTAAAAATAACTGAGTTATAGTTCTATGTTTAAAAAGAGTTTTTGAAAGATAAATGGTGATTAGTTTATATTAATACATAAAGGGAAAACACTAATTCAGTGTTTCTCTTCTTCTTTCTTTTTTTAAATCATTGTCAACAATTCTCCTTATTAATGCTGTAAAGCACAAGAATGGAAGATCAAATGTTAATGCAGTAGAGCACAAGAATGGAAGGGACATGTTCACTCCTGTTTTAGAAGGAATGAAACATGTAAAGTCTGAAGAAGAAGAAATGCTTACTAAGCCTTTCTTGGATGTCTGCAAACAAATATTACCAGTTATAGGTATGATATATTAACTTCTAGCTGGAGAATGGCCTAACTTAATGAATCCCATCTTCGATTTATAAGTTAAAAGTTTTACATTGGTCCATGATGGAGAGATAATAATCAAGGGTTGTTTTTGTTTTCGTTTTTGGTGTTTCTGCTAAGAATTTGTGCGGGATATTTATAATTTATGTATGCTTATAATGTATATGTTACATGTCGGTAGATTTTATATCTTTTGATAAAGCTATTATTTCAAAAGTTTTTTTTCTTGTTGCATCCTTTTGACATATTTTGGCGACTTTGATTTATTATTTTTTTTTTTTTTTTTTTGCATTGGAAATATGCATTCACGTTTTCTTTTCCCTTTTTTATTTTCCTCATTGCAGCTTTCTTGACATTTTTTGAATCAATTTTGTTGTTCGTTGCTTATCAAAAAATAATAACAATAATTTTGTTATTCTTTAATGTCTCTGTTGTTGGAGATGTATGCTAGTGGTTCTTTTTCTTTTCTTTTCTTTTTTTTTTTGGTTTTCAGTTTGTGCAATAGGATTCTCTGTCAAGGATTTGGTAGTAATTTATTTTTATTATATATATATGAAGAAATGGCATGGCTGGCTAGCCAGTTCAAGTTTTATGGTAAACACCTGCAATAGAATTTAATATCTACCAACGGAGGTTAGCTTGAGTGGAAGAGGCTCTGGTTGCTTAAGCAAGAAGTCTCGGTTTCAAATCCTTGTGAATGTAGCAAACTTAAGAATTTAATATCTACTGATATTTAGGGATACCTTGGGATCTGGAAAAAAAAAAAAAAAAAAAAAAAGAAATTTAATATCTAATGATATTTAGAGAATATTTTATAGTTGTTTATGTTGGAAAACTTGATATTGCATAGTTTGGACCCTTACTTAACAGCTTAAGTTATTAGTTCAACTAGTGTCGTAATATGGTATCAAATTTTTGACTGGTGAAAGGTTTTGAGTTCAAGCCTTTCTGTATGCATTTATTCTCCGATTGCGTTATGGTTCTTTCTGTATATTGTATCTTCACGTACAAGACGGGATTACACGTGAGAGAGGATGTTAGAAAGCTTGCTATTGCATAGTTTGGGCTCTTATTAACAACTTAAATTTTTAGATCAAGCTATGACTTAATAGTATACAGCGCTGCTTTTTTAGTCCTAATGAACTCAGTATGCTTTTTTAGTCCTAATGAACTCAGTATACGTTATACAGCTCTGTCGTATTGTCATCTCCAAATCTATAGTATTTTGAGAGCTATTTCTTTTTAGCCTCATACTAGAACCATGGTTTCACACTTAGCCTAATTAGCGTATGCCCAAGTTTTTATGCGAAATTAAATGCAAGCTTGGTGTCAGTTGAATATTTCAATGATGAATCATGGAATAATATGGTGTTGGCAAACAGATATTCGAACCTTGTTGCTGTGCTCCTGAGAAAACAGGTAGGGCTTCGAGTATGTCATACTGCAAATTCTGAAGAAATTTGCTGACATATTTTTTCTTACATTTTGTTGACATTAAAAGAAAAAAAGAGAAGATGCAACGCTTACCAGGTTGGTTTGGAGAATCAACTGTATTACAAAAATACCAACAAAAAGAAAGAAAAGAAAAGAAAAGAAAAGAAAAGAAAACAAGGGATATATTTCTTGTCTTCTAACAAATTTACTGTCCATAAATTGTAAATTCTTGAGCCATATTTTTTCTTTTTCCTTCTTATTTATCCTCCCCAATTCACAACTGATGAGGGTCCAATTAAGAACATAAGGGAAATGAATAGGTGTAGTCGTTGGAACTGCTTCATCAGGGGTCTTAAAGAGGAAATTAGAGCAGAGGTTCATGGATTTAAACCTAAGACAATGACTCAAGCCACTGGATTGGCCATGTTAAAAGAAGAAACAATTGAAGCAAAGGCCAACATAAAAAATCCAATTCCAGCAAATTATCCGAAGGTAACAGCTGCAACTACTCTTTCTTCTCAATTTATTAACGAGTTTTCAACTATAACTATCAAGAAACTAACAAAAAATGAGATGGAAGAAGAAATGGAAGGTGGTGATGATGTTTGTTGTGGGCTTAGAGAGAACTTTAAGAACATGAGCAAGCATCAGGTTATCTCAGGCAAATATTTCGATGGATTAATGGAGAAATCAGAAATTTTGAGGTTCCAATTGTCAATAATGCACATCAAGATACCCTGCTCTATTTGGACAGAGTGTCGAGAATTTCAATTAGAGGAAGTCCAAGGATTGCCGGTGGGGCAAAATGATAGTTCCATGGGCAATGGCAAAATGATCAATCAAGTCTATGTTGATGAAGAGGAATATTATTCAGACGCAGGGGCTGTTATCCTTGAAAAAGCGAAGGACTCTTGGGGGGTCTCTGTGGGAGGAGTAGTATCTCAGAAGCTTCAATTAGGCAGCATAGGATCTCCCTTTACTAGTACTTCTTTAGGGCTCGTTGCAGCCTCTGGAGCTCTTCTGTCACAAACTTCTACAATAATTCAAAAGAAAACTCAAACCAAAATTCATTATGAGTTGATTGCTGGAAATTCTGAAGATGCCATGGGTGAAGATGAAGACGAACCTCTGTATTTACTCTTGTCGAGTAACAATCCAAAAAATCTTGAAAGTGCATGGCTTTTATCTGATCATATTTTGGATAGAATCAGCCTAGAGGAGAAATTGGAACCTGGGCACATATCTTCTATTAGAATGAATACTTTACGGGGGTTGGCAGAAATGTTCTTGAAGACCTCTGAAGAATATATGCTTCGGCTTGTTGACTGCTGCAAATTTTCAGGACTCCCAAAGAAGTCATTCCTCTTAGTTTTGTTGTAGTCATTCATGATGCCTAAGATTGATGCTGTTGAGAGTGTAAGAAAACAACTCCAAAGGTACCACAAAGTATACCACAGGTGGAGATGGCGCATTAGGAAAGTCTACCCACAGGGAAGTCTTGAGTTTGAGCCTTGAGGACAAGGCTGATCTCGGGGGGGTTGGAATGATATGAACTTAGATGAGAGGGAATAAGCAGAAAGTAGAGCTGAAGTTGTGAAATAGGAAACAGCCTGAGCTGAGAATGAGCTAAGGATATGAGCTCTGTTATGCTCTACTGTATGTTCCACAAAAGTGCTTCTTGAATTTGAAATGGGAAATGAGTTAAATTGGTGCTGAAGAGTTGCTGCAACTGGAAATAAGTTCAAACCTTGGGGTCTGAAAATGTAAATAAGTTCAATCCTTGAGGTCAAGGCTTCTTCTAAGGGGAGTGGAATGATGAGGGTCCAATTAAGAAAATAAGGTAAATGAATAGGTGTAGTTGGTGGAGGTAGGTACTTAGTTGTTGGGTTTGTTACACCAGAGATGGAATCAAATGAAGAGAGAGAAAACTGATGGTGTAACACTGTGAAGAGTATAAAAGTAGAAGGATAGGTAGAGAAAAAGTTGTTGAATGATAGTAGGTCTTTGAGTACCTTGAGTACTTAGTATCTTCTTCCTTGTTCTTGAATACAATCATTACCAGAAACAGAGCACAAATGAAGCTCTGGTAATGATTGTATTCTTGCCAGAGCTTCATTTGTGCTCTGTTTCTGTTATTTCTTGTCTTCTTCTTCTTCAGTCTTCATCATCAACAATTGATGATAATCCAAAATCAGAATTACAGCTTGCCACGAAGCTTGCTCCTGATAGGAAGAGATTCATGGATGTCATTGGGGGCACTGGTGATCTTCATCTTGATATTGAAAAGTTTTGCACAACCTTCTCTCCGCTTCTTGAAGAGAACCATAAGTTATTGGTAAGATCTCTTAAATAAGTGGTTTTATAAGAATGCTTGAGTTGGATAATAATTTAAAAATATGGTTTTGTTCTGCAGGCTAGTGTTGGAATGGACGATCTGAAACTGAAGGCTTCATGATGTGACACTGAAGATTTAAATTAGTTTGGTCTCTCTTTTTTTAAAAAAAAAAAAACCTCGTTAGACTTGTTAAAATACGACTGATATATATTATGAGCAATAATAAAATCATCTTATGCTTTGTGGCTGATTGTCTTAATTACAGAAATTGGTATTTTTCTTTTTATTTATTTTTTTGGTGATATGTTTTAATCAAATAGAATACTTGATAATGTGGCCTCACTTGGTTTAGGATGGGAAAATTGAAAGCCAGGGTCTGAAAATAATTATTCAGTGTTCCCTTGTTCCACCTCTCACACTGTGGTGACTCTCCCCTGCAACATGGGTCAAACGTTAAGAAAAATATGAATAGCAGCGGTTTGTGCGTAGGCCATAAATTCTGAATAAATGCCACTGCAGGTCTTGGGAGGGCCATCCCAACATTTTTCGTATTTCGAATGCCTGCCCAAATTGTTAGGGAATAATATTACTGCTGTGTCAAGATTTGGATCCAGGCAGATGGCCTGTTTTTGACTCAGACCATAAAAGGAAATACTTTTGACCCGATCAGATAGAGGGTTAGTTGAGGACCACGTCAGCCCTCAAGAGTTGAGGTGCATGTAAGTTAATTAGGATATCCTGTCCGAACCAAAAAAAAAAAAAAACTCAAATACTTCAAGCTACCTTGTTTATGTTAAATGACCAATGATGATGTGGAACCGGCAAAACATTGATTGGCTTAACCTGGATTTAGGTTGGCAGCCTTTCTATTCAACAGTTTATTTTGACAAATGTATAATAAAAGAAGGGTAATGCAGTAATGTTATACAAACAAAAATTTTATCAGAATGATGTAGTTATATATAAGTCATTCACTTTAAAATAAAACATACTTTATAATGACTCTTAATTACAATAATATTACTATCATATCATTTTTGGTAGAGTTTTCAGTATATATTTTCTAGAAGAATAACATTTTTTTATAAAAAAAAGTCTAACATTTGAGCAACTGGCCTATAGGTTAATTAAGCCGGGGGCTTGCTAGCTTTTGCCCGGTGGCAGGTCATCCGCCTTCCGAATAAAGCATTCTTCATCATCAAATCACTCGTTAAAATGATCCTATTATTAGCATATTTGTATAAATAAATGTCTAATATTTTTTTTTATAGTTCTCTCTCACCTAAAATTTCGATCAGCGTCTGGTTTTTATTGAGGGGCAGTTAACAACAAACCATGCATTGCCATAAAAAAATCAACTAATTACATCATTAATTCTTCCTTTTGTTTCCCACCATTAACATCTTGGTACAATAGAATTAGCCAAACTCACTAAACAGGTTTCCATATATCATTTTCCCATCTCTCTCCTCGAATTTTCTTTTTCACCTTCAAATCCAGAGAGGAATTCAGTCCGGTTGCTCGCGCAATTCTATTCAGACTTTGATGTTGCGTGGGCTACTGAATTCATGGCATTGCATTGAATTCTTTTCCTCTAAAGGTTGTTTCAGTTTTTTCTTGCATGTTTCCTAGCTACGACGTGGAATACTCTCACATTCTCGCGTAGCTAATTTTCTTTTTCGTTTGTTTCAGATCTGAAGGTCAAATTATCGATTCCAAGAGAAATTTTTAGGTTAGAGAAGAATGGGGACCAAGATGAAGGGCCTTTTGAAAGGCCTACGCTACATTAGTCAAATATTCGGTTTGTAATTCTCTCTAGTGGAAGTTAACATTGCATTGAACCTTCCATGCATTTAATTTCATATATGATAGAAGAAGAAGAAGAAGGAACAGAAAGAAAAAGAAAATGACATAATGCATTGTGGGTTTCCATGATTAAGCTTTCTTGGTCACAATATGTCATATATACATACCAACATACGTATGTTTATATATATTTCTTTTGGCTGAGTTACGCTAAGAGAATTGTCAATTATGTATCTTGCAGATGAGGAGAAAGAACCAGAAATGCAGATTGGTTTTCCGACGGACGTAAAGCATGTGGCTCATATAGGATGGGATGGACCCTCTGTAGATAATTCACCAAGCTGGGTAATTTTCTTTTTCTTTCATTTTCTTCTTTAAATAGCATTCTTAGGAAAAAAAACTCTAAAGGCAAGCCGTGTTTGATCCGAGACTGGTGAATTGTAAGCATTCATTAGCATTAGGGAGAATTTACTAGCTCAGGATGAGTCCGAATAGCTTGCCTTGGACTATGTCAATAAGTTCGGTCACACCCAATAGGAAAATATTACTATCTTCTCTCCTACAAACCGAATGCCGCTCATATTCTGATTTGTGCAGATGAAAGGGTTCAATTCAGCCCAAGGAATTCAATCAGCACCATTAAATGCCAATGGAGAACCTCAGGAGAATCCGGAAGTCAAATGGGTTTCCCAAGGTTTGCTACTTCATTTCTCATTACCAAAAAAAAAAAATCAAACCTGGTTTGGATCCATTTTATTTATTGTGCTCATGTTTTGCAGATTCAAGCCGAAGGGGTTCAAAATCACAAAATTCTCCAACCAAGGACTTGCCCGAAATGCCGAAATCATCGCGACGCCATGCCTTGCCGGACGGTTCTTCAACGTCTGGATCCCCAAGACGGGAGCCATCCACCAAATCAAGGAGAAACCAGCCCGACAGTTCTAAACCCACCAGGAAACCCAAGGGTTCGGGTCTCGGGTCGGAGTCACCCTCGCAAGGCTTGCCGGACATCCCGAAGAAAACCCGGCGAAAGAAGTCAAAGGAATCAGTGCGTGGTGAGGGGTCATCAAGATCATCGAGATCAAAGGCGATCCCTCCTCCTATTGCGTATACATCACCATTCTCGGATCCTGGGCCAGAATCCATTCCCGGATCCAACAGCAGCCAGCTCACTCACACTTTAAGTTTGAGGCCTATTGTAAAAGAGGGAGACAAGGGACGTAATGGGATATCTTGAAGAGTTGGTGCATTGTGTTGTAGCTATACAGAGAGAGAGAGAGAGAGAGAGAGAGAGGGAGAGAGAGATTTGCTTATTAGTTGAAGCAAAAAAATTTTCCATTTATTTTTCTTGGAATCATGTATAATCAATCCACTGTATACTAAATATCTATATATATATACCATATCTTTATTATTTGGAACTAGGGCACGAATTGACAGCAACCTTACTCAATTTTCATTCGTTGCACGCTAAGTTTATTGTAGACCTGTTCCCATTTAATTCATTTTAATTTGTACTTTAGAAAATTATGAAAAATATGAACCCACATCATTAATGCTTTTGCAGAATTTGAAATTGAGACGCATTTCATTGCAAACCTTTTTGGGTCAGTGTGTACACTTGCAGACCCACCAATCGCAAAAATGTTACGTCACCCCTTGCGCCGAATTTTGAAATGGATTCATTGGGTATGTTTGAGCAATGGTTATCGGAGTACTCATTTTTTAGGAAGAAATGTGTTGATACCAGTGCAAAGCCCGTTTATAAATTTTGAGAAAATCTTTAGAAAATACAAGTGAAATGTTTCAAAAATTTTTGAGATACTTAATAAAAATTTAAAATATTAATTTATATATATATTTTTTAAATTTTAATTAAATATTATTAAATTATTTACGTAAGTTTTTATTAAATTTTTTAAAAGTTTAAACTAAATTTTTCAAAAGTTTAAACTAAGTTTTTTAAAGGTCTTTTTTGAGTTTTACGAAAATTTTCTAATAAAATTCTTATTAAGTTTTTAATTCATTTCTTATTTTCGTTTCTCTTAACGTTTTCGTTTTTACTTTCTACTTTGGTAACTATGATTTGAGCCTACTTAACAAAGTAATTATTTCGATAACTGTTATATAACGTCATTATACTTAGTTGGTGTGACATTCCAGTCAAATTACAACATGTATAAAAAATTTATATGAAGAAAATTTTAAATTTGAAAACTCATCATGCAAGTAAAATAATAATTTCTTAAAAAGTGTTCTATCTAAAATTGATACTACATGAATAAATCATCACACTATACACTATACAAATATGATTACATAATATGATAGTCACCCTAAATAATTTCTCCACTTAACATAAAGGGAAAGTCTAAATATAGTCGCGGGTGATCATTAGCCTGATGGCCACCGGCAACTGTATTTAGCATTTCCGTAACATAAATACCCAGTATTTAAAAGGGGTGGACAAAGGATTATGTGTCACTCCAGCAACACTGAATAATTTCTCCGTATCTTAGGAATGAACAAACCAAATATTAACGTAGGCTATACATAGGGAATTGGTTAATACGATAAAATCCGAACTGTTTGGTCGCTATTTACGACGCTACCAGAGAACAAGGCTCTACCATAATTTTCTAGAGAGAGAGAGTGGCATCTACGTCACTCTATTGACTATCGCCAGACGGGCCAGCATAGTCAGTGCACAGCCAAGTCCACCTGTAAAGAGTCAAAAAACAGATTCAGTTTCAAAACAAAGAAAAATTTTGTCATTACACTACAGGGAGAGAGAGAGAGAGAGAGAGAGAGAGAATGAAGGGAAGGAGAGAGAGCCATCCTCTGTTGAGAGGGGGAAGGAGAGAGGGTAGCAGCTATAGCCATGGCTTCTCTTCATCTCAGATCCAATCCCTCTCTGCCATCTGTGAAGCTTTCATTCCTCCCCTTCCACTCCCTGTCGTCAGCAAAGAAGACCCTCCAAACCAGAGTCTTCTTTCCTTCTACCGAACTCCTGGGTCTCATCCTCCAATCCCTGACGAGGTAGATTTAATCTTTGTATGTATCCTCAATATTTTTATGGCAAATCTTTTCTGGGTTTTAATTAACTTTCGCTTGTTAATATAGATACAGATGTATACGTATGTGTCTGTAGAACCATGTGAAATTTTCTGCATTCATGTATTTTGGTGTTTCTTTAAATGGCGGACAGGTTGCAGAGCTATTGGTGAAGAGGGGTTTATCAGAAGCTGTGTTCTTAGTTACCCTAGCTTTAAAGATCCTTTCAACCAGATTGGGAACATTGTTGCTTTGTGGGTATCTTTGCTTTGATAGGAAATGGCCATTCATCCATAAATTCTCCGAAATTTCTTTGGACAAAAGGGAAGTTATTCTCCAGAAATGGTCAAGACAGAGTTATTTCTTCCCCTTGAGAGTTGTATTTCTTATGATCAAAATCTTATGTTTCTATACCTTTTTTTCCTGGGTAATGCTTCTCACTCTCTCTATTTCACCTTCAAAATCTTATCTTCTCTCTCTTCAATTTCCAATTCTTTTGCTTTGAGGATAAGAGTGGAACCTAACGTAAGCTTTCCAGTTGGCTAAATTGGATTTCCATAACTTGGCTCATTCATTGATCTATGGATGTATTAGGTGATATTGATTTCTTCAACTGAAAGTTAAGCATAGTTTAATTAGCATTTTGGAGTAGTTTCTTGCTTTTGAAATCAAAATTGTGTTTATTTCAGAAGCAAGGAAAATGTTTTGAAAGTGCAACCAAACAGCAATAGGGGGAATGACAACTCACTATTGAAAGCTTCATATTTCACATAAATTAATTTTAACTTGTGATCTTGAGCAATTTCATTAACTTCTTGTGCCATCATCCTTGTAGTATATAACCTTGAAAAAGACATTCCTCTGCTAAATAATAACCCTCTTTCAAAATTTGCGTAAACTTATCCATAATTCATCGAAAGGGACGTTTAACTGTTCCTTTTCATCTTCTGTAGCTTCACAACTCTGCATAGTTTCTTTTAAACTTAATCTGTTTTTTTTTTTTTCTTGCTTTTGCTGCAGACGGATGAAAATTCAAAAAACCCCGCATGGGAAGCAATTGGATACCAGGTAGACTCCACAGAAAATATGGACAAACCCGAAAAGGAGAGACCTCTTGAAAAGGGTATTATAGAAACAAGGATTGAAAATGACTCTACCTTAGTCCAATCTCTAATCCAAAAAGGCCTTGAGGTGACAGAAGATCCAAATCAGAAAATTTTCAAGATCAAATGTGATGTTGTAATTGTCGGTTCTGGTTGTGGTGGAGGGGTTGCAGCTGCAGTTCTTGCAGCCTCCGGCCAGAAAGTCCTCGTCCTCGAGAAAGGGAACTACTTTGTGCCAGAAGATTATTCCTATCTGGAAGGTCCCTCCATGAATGAACTATACGAATCAGGTGGAATCCTATCAACTCTCGACGGGAAAATAATGATTTTCGCAGGATCAACAGTTGGGGGAGGCTCTGCTGTAAATTGGTCTGCCTCCATCAAAACTCCAAACTCTGTTCTCAAGGAGTGGGCTGTGGATCAAAAGGTTCCACTTTTCGGAAGCTCTGATTATCTATCTGCCATGGATGTGGTTTCAAACAGGATTGGTGTTACGGAGAGCTGTACAGAGGAAGGGTTCCAGAATCAAGTACTTCGAAGAGGGTGTGAGAATCTTGGCTTAAAAGTCGATTCAGTTCCGAGGAATTCCTCTGAAAATCATTACTGTGGTTCTTGCTCTTATGGTTGTAAAACAGGAGACAAGAAAGGGACCGACTCTACTTGGCTAGTTGACGCCGTTTGCAGCGGTGCAGTGATCTTAACAGGATGCAAAGCAGAGAGATTCATAATGGAAAATGATAGGAATGGGTTGAGAAAAAGATGCTTGGGAGTCATTGCAACAGCTGTGAACGAAAACATCACAAAGAAGTTGCATATTGAGGCTAGAGTAACAGTTTCAGCATGTGGGTCTCTCTTGACTCCCCCTCTAATGATTTCCAGTGGGTTGAAGAACCAAAACATTGGCAAAAACCTCCATCTCCACCCCGTTCTAATGGCCTGGGGATACTTCCCGGATTCCATATCAGCCATCAAAGGCAAAAGCTACGAGGGAGGAATAATCACCTCGCTCCATAAGGTGGTCTCGGAGGAATCTAATGCCCATGCCATTGTAGAAGCTGCTGCAGTAGGACCCGCTTCTTTTGCAGCTTTGGTTCCATGGGTTTCAGGGCTCGACATGAAGGACAGGATGGCAAAATACTCGAGAACTGCTCACATTTTTGCTCTGGCCAGAGATGGGGGTTCGGGGGAGGTGAAGGTGGAGGGAAGGATAAGGTATCGGTTAAATGAGCTTGACAAGGAAAATCTCAAAATAGGTTTGAGGCAGGCATTAAGGATCTTGGTTGCAGCAGGAGCTGCTGAAGTGGGCACCCATAGGAATGATGGACAAAAAATGAAATGCAAAGGGACTAAAGATGAGGATTTGGAAGAGTTTCTGGACAGAGTTGTGGCAGTTGGAGGGCCAAAGTCAGGGGAAGAGTTCTGGACCCTATATTGCTCTGCACATCAGATGGGTAGTTGTAGGATGGGAGTTGCAGAGGAAGATGGTGCTGTTGATGAGAATGGAGAAAGTTGGGAAGCAAAAGGCTTATTCGTTTGCGACGCCAGTGTTCTGCCTAGTGCCGTTGGGGTTAATCCTATGATCACCATCCAGGCCACTGCTTATTGCATCTCGAAGAGAATTGCCGAGTCCTTGAAGAAGGATAAATCCTTGCTGTATGATTGATGCTTTGCATTTTCTGTAGCTTTCCCACCTAGTTTCTTCCCTTCTTCATACTTTCTCTAAGGATTAATGTGATGGCAATAAAATTTTGTAACAAGAAATTAATCTCGCAAACAATGGAAATCAAACCTTTCTCTAAATGGCAAAGGAGATCAGGAAAAATAAATCCAGGAAGACGATTAATAACCTGAAGGAATTTTGGGTGTAATTGACCAGCAGCCAGCCTTATTCAACAAAGTTTGGCATCAAAATGGCCTCAATCACTACATTCTTCAAATAAATTTTGAATTCAGATGAAACCACAGCTCTGTGTATATCCCCAAAAAAAACACTATCATAGTGTATGGAGGATTTAACACAAAAAGATTCAAGTTGAAGCTGAATAAATTTATATAAAAAAATCATTTGATTGCTTTGACTGCTTTCTCAGCCGCATCATCCAGATCTTCTGCTGTAATTAAGGCCATACCACTTTCCTGCAACCGGATTTGAGGTCAACACAGTATTAGTCAATTGAATTGTTTTTTCGCACTACACTAATAGCTCTTGAACACACAATAAACCTTCTGCCTCTAAAGATTTGAAAGGAGTGAGGTTTCAAATTTACCTTCAGAATACTCTTTCCTTGGTCAACATTGGTGCCTTCAAGACGAACAATTACTGGTACCTTTAATTGAACCTTAATTAAACAGAAAAGTCCCCGGGAAAAGTTAGCACTCGTCCAACAACTCGCAACAGGTAAGTGAACTATGATAATTCCAAACTCTGAAAAGAGGCAAGGAACTCAACCATCATTGTAATACCCTGAGAAATAAATAAATAAATTTGGTGGCTTAAAATTATTTATCATTAGACTCTGAGTAATTTTACAAAAATAATATTAAGATGGTGTCTATGTTTTTACGTTGATTTCTTAGCCATGGACTTAAACATTATCATGAATTATGGTGAAATTACATTTGGAGTTATAGTATATTTTTATATAGTCAAAGTAAGTAAATTTAAATCGGTTAAACCCTCACACCACACACATGAATCGGTTGGGCCATCATTTTGCTTCCACTTAATAAAACTTAAACCATGCAATGAAATAGTAAACCAGGCAAGGATCACACAGTCAAGGGCCACACAAACTCTCTCAAATGACCAATAGACACCTAACCTGCCCTTTCACCATTCCATATAATGATAAACCCATGCAATGTGCTGAGATATAACCATGCAAGAAGAGCAAGTCTCCCACACAGCAATAGTCCTTCCGGTAAGCCAAAAAGCAATTCTTAAGGATAACCTCTCATCCAGCCAAGAGTCACAACTACATGCTCGGCTAGCCACTCTCCCCTTCTCAAAGTTTGACAACTTGGTCACCCATTCATGAGACCGAAGAGGTAAAGAGAGTAAGTCTCTCATGACTGATTTTTACAACCCATCAAAAGTCACTCCACTCATCACTTCCCTCAACCGGCCACATGGTCTTTTGCTCTCCATCACATGACACCTCCCCCACTATCTCATGGTCTAAAGAATAAAGCCTCTCTATTGACACCCATTTTGTTCACCCAAAAACCAGAAGAGAGTGAGAGAGAAATACAGAGAGAGAACAGCCGAGAGAAAGAAGAAAGGAAAGGAGAAGAAAGCATGGGGATGCCACGGCTTGGAGACAGCAACTTGAGGATTTTTTAGCTGAAAGTAAAACCTAATCTTGCATGCATTATATTGTAATTAGAAGTCATGTATTTTTAGTTCTAGAGATGTATAAACCTCAGATTTAGTGGATAACTCTATAGATGGCAGAAAATTGCAAGATTTGGATTTGCTGTGAAAATTGTTCTCTGTGCAGCAGATTTCAGAGCTTCCTTTGGGAAGGCAAATGACCTCTGTTTTTAATTCTGAGAACATAGGTGGAAATATCTTGAAAAATTACTCAATTTGGACTCAAAATTCGCATGATTCTATTGAGAAACAAAAGAGACAACACTATTTAAAGTTTGAAGATTTTCTGCTGCGAAAATATGCAGAAATAACCATTTTCGGAGGCTTTTTGGCTTATCTAAAAACCTTATTCCTAGCTGAATTTTTGTACACTTGAACTTTGAGATCTTAGAAAAATTTTGACTTTGATTTCAGTCAAAAAGGTTTAATATTCGAATTATGGTGATTTTTCAAAATTAAGCTGCCATTGAAGAATTCTAAAGCTCTATCCTGCGACTCCTCTTTTGACGACTGTTTTGATCAAGTTAGAGTCTTCAAACTCTCATGAAATTTTTATTGTACCCTCTGGAAGTAAGAATTAGATGTTTTACCAAAATTCAGGTCAGTTGAGTATCATCTCCCTATGTTCAGAACCTACGAAATTCAAACCAATTGCTGCAGGATCTTCCTTTCAGCAGCACTGTTTTGTTTTGTGAAACGCCAAAGAAATACCTAGACTTGTCCTAAAATTGTGAAATTTGGTATGGATACTCCTTAAAAGGTCTATTTCAGATCCAACAAGTTTTGAAATTTATTGATAAAATCTTATAAAGTTATGTCCATTTTACCAGATCTAGCTCAGAATTGGCAGCTCAGAGGACTTAGGAGATGTTGGTGGTAAAGTCCTACAAGCTATTAAAGTTTGGAAGAACTGTTTTAGGACTTTATTCCCAACATAATAAACCTTCATTTTGGAGAGTTTCATAAATAGAACACATGCTTCTCATTATCGAATTTATTTCTAAAAACCGGGCTCAAGTCACACTAGGAAATCTTTATTTGAAAATGGTCCAATTTTTCTAATTCTTAGGTTATGAACTTAACAGAGTTAATGGGGATACTCTGAAAATCTTATTGAGAAAGTGAAACGCATATGAGATTGGACACGAAAACTGAGAATGCCACCGAGCTAGCCAAATAGTTTTCAGGTAGGAAACTGTGCATTCTCTAAGATACATGCTCATTTCTTTTCTATCCAAAACTTTGTTTAAATGCTAAATTTTATATCCTACTTTATTATATTGCATAAGTTGCAAAAGTTGCATTTCATGTATGTTCGCATAAGTAGGGAGGAATAAGGGAGGCACAACCGGATAAATGAAAGAACCCTGGATTTGTATCATGAGTGACTGCTGATCAACAGTTATCGGGACTATCACGAATCAATATTCATTGACTTAATATGGGCTAGATAATCATGGATGGGCCCCCACTAAACTTGAAGAGAAGGAGTGTCAAGGGTGGGCCCACTGAACTTGATGATGTCCCAGGCAAGACATACTTGCAGGATCCTAGTAATGATAAAAAAAAAAGGGGTACATATGCATATTATGGCATTATTTTACTGCACTGCATTTTAAACCTATGTATTATGGAAGTCATAGAATTCCTGCTAAGCTTCACAGCTCACTCCTATCTTATAGGACAACTTTTCAGGAATTGAGGCATCAACTAAGTTCCAAGGAAATGAATACGAAGAATAAATTTCACAGCTCCTACAGAACTCTAGTTTTATTTTGGTTTTTGGGTTGTAAACAAAATAAAGTGGTGGATTCAACTGTAGTAATAATGTTCTCACGATGTAATACTCACTTTGAAACTATGTATATGATGAACTTCTAACTAATAACCCCTTGTCTCGATCTAGAGAGTGAAGTGAGTCATGACAAAAGTTGATATTAGATTTACTTATTAATGGTCCGAAAACCCGGGTCGTTACAATCATTACCACTAAAACTCAAAAAGAGGTTTTCCTTTTCCCTTACTTCCAAGAAAGTACTGAATTACCCAATCTTTTTTATTTCTCCTACCACAGATTTTATCAAATCATACTACCCCAATTATATTTCAACTATTATCTTTAACAAAAACAAAAAAAGATCTAAGTTCTAAAATGGTAAAAGAAAAGTAAATCAGAATTTAATGGCTCAAAGCCAAAAACTAACCAGCAAAGCAGTGAAGCAGTTAAAAGAGATTTCAATTGCCATGAATATAACCTGAATCAATCTAATGCAAACTCACATGTTTAGCAGCATTGACAATTCCACTTGCTATTACATCACATTTCATTATTCCTCCAAATATGTTCACCAGAATTGCTTTCACCTTCTCATCAGAAGTCAAAATTTTGAAAGCCTCCACAACCTGCAGCACATACATGTTTTGGGTGTGTGAATATGTAGATTTGACCAATATCAGCATTCTTCATCAGAACATACCAAAATTTGCTCTTTATGAGAAAACGACCAAAACACAAGTATATGCTTGCAGTGTGCTTCAAAACAACTTGGTAATGAAGGGCGACTGACATCCTGCTAGCAAGATAAGCAAGCATCTTAAAATCAAGAATTACCTGGCCTTCAGAAGCATTCCCTCCAACATCTAGAAAATTGGCAGGAGTTCCCCCATGCAACTTAATTATATCCATTGTAGCCATTGCCAATCCAGCACCGTTCACCATGCAACCAATTTCTCCATCTAGGCCGATATAATTCAAATCTGCTTTCGCGGCAGCAACCTTTCAGAAGTTGAAGACAATAAAATGAAAATGGAAGAGTTATGACTACTTTGCACGACAAAAATAACATAGATAAAGACTGAAGAGTTGCAACAGTTTTTATGTTTTTTAGTTGAAATTTTTATTTTCTTCTTTCTTAGGCTTTGCTCTTCTGGTACGTGAATATGACTTGCCCATAAAAACTGAGCCTATACTGTTCCAATTTGTTTGTGCTTTCACAAAACAGCCTCATCCCAACCAAGACTTGAACCTGCACCTCCCTTTTTGAGGATAGCAGGAGATAACATTCAAGCTAACAGTTGGTGTTGTATGTCAAAATTCAATTAGTAACAAAATAATCAGAGCCTTAAAACCCATTTTGTCAGTGTTAGCCATTGTCATATATGTCGAAGTATAAAAACAATATATTCAGACCTCACGAGGATCCTCCTGCGTAGGATCACGAAGAGCAAATATCTCCTTCTGTCGGAAAGCAGCATTATCATCAAAGTTCAGCTTTGCATCAGCAGCTACCAACTGGTTATCAGAAGTTTCTGCAATTGGATTGATCTGTCAAAATGTAACAAGGTTCAAGCTAGGATATTGGAGAAAAAGTAATTACAGAAACCAAAGATACCCATCAATAATTAAACATGAGCAGTGGTCGCCAAAAACATATAATGCTTACTTCCAACATTGTGCAGTCACATTTACAGAAAAGTTCGTATAACTTCTTCACTTGTTCTATTGAAGCATTTTTGTCAGCCACCTTGGGAGCCAATCCATCCACAACCTTGGCAGCATCTTCATCTGTAATCCCCTTGAAAACATCAATAGGGACCTGGGCAGAAAACACTCAGACAATCATTTATGCAAGTAAATAGGAATATTGCACGAAAACAACTCGTTGATGTGAAGTAAGCATGTCACAACCTTTACAATCATGTCAGGGAATTTCTCTGCAAGGTCTTCGATACTGGTTCCTCCTTTTCGACAAGCAATTATGAGCTGGTGAACAGAATATGCCCAAAAGCACCGTACACATTAGAACATTTTTTTCCAAGCAAAAAGGCAAAATATGCAAAACCACATGATGCAAAACGAACACCTATAGCTACCAGTCATATGGATGCTATCAAAATATGTCTTACTTCCTGAACAAGCATTCAAATAGGACCCAGCAAAATATCAAGGGCAGGCTGTGGATGTTGTTTCTGACATTGAAAAACAAGGATTTTTACTTCGAAAAAATCAAAGCATGTTAATTTTACCAACATAGTATAAAAATATAGACAAAATACCAACTTAACACTCTTCCAAACCTTTTAATTTTTATTAGACAATAAACATCCAAACTCTCAACAAGATCTTCAAAAATCAGATACTCTGTTCCAATCTCATTATGACATAGTTTGAAGAAGGAAACGGATACCAGTACAGCCACATTTTGCAAAACCCACATGCATAATATGTTTTGTTTAATGTAGTGTGAGGCATATGGAATACGTTCCCAATGGCAAAAGATGTATCCAATAAAAAAAAACCATCTAATTTGGACACAAACATAATTATTCACAACATTAAACACAAAAAATACCACAGTTTAGGCACATACAGGACCAGCAGATTTACGATCAAGAGTGATGGCAAAGTACATCTCGTTCACCAGTGACAACTTCTTGCACAAGTAAAGCTGCGTAAGAGAACATAAAATTAGTGAATGTTAAACAATTAATTTCCTGATATCTGGTAGACCTTCAAATAATAACAAATTTAAATTTGTAATGCAAGGCAGTAAGTAACAGATAATATTACAGCCATTAAAAGATAAACATCTAATGGGTCAAACAAAAAAAGGATATAATAATGACGACACCCCAAATAATTATTAATTTAGATTTGTATCAACAACCAGTGTTCTTGACAGATCTAAGTTGTGTTATTAACCACCAACTACAGGAGTTTCAGCCCAATTGTGTGAAACCAAATAGCTAAATTTAGCCACTTCAAACTTTCCCTCTTAACGGAGTCTATTCAAGTCAAATATCATTCAAGGAAAGGTCAAAGATATGATAGGGGCCCACTTTACTCTCCTTGGGATTCTTCTGGAACTAGCAGATTACTGCTATGGTATTAGTTATTTTTCATTCGCATCATTTGTGTCCTTGTCTAAGTGTTCAAGTGTCTCCTTTGTTTTCTCTTCAAGGACTCATTTTTCTCTTCTTTGTATTTCCTTCTTTTTCTCTTCTTTTTAATATGTTCTCCATCTCCTTATCAAATTCACAGAATATAAAGCAGAGCAAACAAGTAAGATATTTGGCAATTGCCTTCTGAAGATGCCCTCTGTTTTCGAGACAACATCTACAGGTAGTACAGTTACTTCGTATGTAAATATGATGTATATACTTAAATAGTTAAACAAATTAATTTAATTCGATGCTTACATAATGAAACTCAATCTTTAAAAGGACTTAAAAGAAATAGATTTGTTCAAAAATCACTACTTCCCTCCAATAGAGTTCAGAATACAACTAGTAATGGCAATTTGACCTGAATTTAGAGTTACCCACCTCACTCTCATAGGCTGGGTTTGAGAGTTGATTAAACAAAGCGGGGGAGACGTAAATTTCCAGTAAATAGAAACCGGTTATGATAGATGAAATAAAAAAAATTCGGGATTTTTCAGACTGTCAAAAGTCAAAACATAAAAAAGTAAAAACCTGATTACACTAATCTATTAAAACAAGTCCAACTTCAGTTATATTGATGCTTCCAAATGTACATAGAACCAATTACTATAAACAAAATAAATAATTATATGATAACCGGTTCAAACACATAAAATAATATTTCAAGTCCATGAAGATGAATCTCAATATAAAACATCAATATTTACAACATAAGTCTACTGTTAACATATGATATGCACTTAAAAAAAACAAACCTTGCTGACAACTTTGCCCTGAGGCCCAGTTTGTTTAGTAACAAGTATCTGTCCAAGCATCTTTCCTGTAAACAATAAAAAAATTTATGCTTAAAATAAATCAAAATAACAGTTTATTTAAATTAAAATCAGCTTAAAAGTTTGAAGTACAGTTAGTTATATTCTGAACCTTAACCAAATACATCCTGCAATACTTTTAAAAAAATCATTTAAATAATCAAACAAATTTGACAAAACCCATTTAAGTACAAGAAGTTGCCCGTAACTTAGGAAGCTTAACAAAGAAGCTGATTCTAGACTCAAAACTTTCCACAAAAAACAAGTTAGATATATATATGTCATCTAAGAATGGCAAAAGTAACACAAAACAAAGTTTTATCTAAAGAATCAGTATCATAAGTTCCTATTGCACAGAGTGTCGTAGTCTTGTGAATCAAGAATTATGATGTATGTACGATTGATTTAGCAATTCAAATTACAAAAGAAAACACTGCATAAAGAATGCTACCACAACCAAACACCAAGGATAGAAAAACTTAAATCAATCACCACTCCAAATATTAACATTTCAGAAGAAAATCAACCAGCTATGAGTGAGAGGATATTGCCAACAAGACCACAAGAATGGTGGTTATATCAACTGACCAATTTCTTGTGCAAGCTAGTCACTCTGGTAATTCATGTAAAATAATGTGCATTGAAAGAAGAAGCCATACAATTCCTTCATTACTTCTTACGTAACTTCAGATATAACACATTTAATGGTCCATTCTTAAGATTTCTCCAACAGAGCTTGTAATGACAGGGTAGCACTAGATAAAATCAAGAGTGCTCAGACAATATCACAGAATCAAAAACTCACTACCTTTGCAAAAAAGTGCAGAGGCCTAGATGTAAATAAAAGTAAGGACTATTGCAAATTTATACAAAGTAATCAACCATTTCTATAGCATTTAAGAGAGCATACAAAAAGACAATCTTCCATACCAGCTATCTCTTCAACCTGATCAGCCTTAACAATATGGACACCACCCTTAAGACCACTTTTGAACGTTCCCAATCCTCGACCGCCAGCAAGGATCTGACTTTTAACCACCAACTGCATAAGAATCAAAGTGACTATTGCTTACTTATCTTTCTCCGCTTTGTCGTTAACCAGGAAATGAAAAGAAAAGAACATAAGTTTACACTCAAAACAGTTGTAGGAATAGTTTTTGCATTAATTTTATTTTCTAAGTAACATATTACCAGGGGGTGCCACCCCTAAATGTTATAAAAGAAGCAAAACGGAAGTCCTAAAACTTCTATACATAATCTTTTTACTCAAATTCCAAAAACTGGTTCAAGAACGGGTTTGGTTAAAGCCAAAAAAACATGAGACAAGCATCAAAATTTTGTTTTTCATATACTTTTCACGGTTCTGCTTAGTATGAAAACACAAAGCTAATTTAACCCAAAGGACACAAAGCATATCGCCCTTGAGTTTGAGAATTCGGGAACAATTACCTCACTTTCACTGGGGAATACATCCTGAATTGCCTTCCTGAGTTCTTGAACAGAAGAAACGGCTACACCTTTTGGAACATTGATTCCATGTTTGCTCATCAACTCAGCTCCCTGATATCGTGATCCATAGAACATCATTCATCACAAAAAATCAATAATGTATTTCACACCTAAGATGTAAAATTTCACTGGATTGCAAAATCTACAACACACGCAAAGAACTCACAAAAATTGACCAGGTTGTGTAGTCGAAGCAGAAAATACAAATTGTCAGTATTGCAATCATGACCCGACGGATCTTAAACATTATTTCCAGTCAACCTAGCTTGGCACAAATATTTATTTGAGGTGGCTTTCGTCTATTGGAAATCAGAACTTGTAAAACATGAGATTTAGGGTTTTCTTTTCTTTTCTTTTCTTCATTTTTTCTCGGCAAGCAAATGGAGGATGAGTTCTTGCATCCAACTTGGAGTAAATTCTTTAAAATTGCAGAAATCTATGTGTAAGACAAATATGAACTCAACAAGGGAAAAGGAACCTGATATTCATGGATGTTGAGACGGCGGAGCTGCTGTTGCTGCCATTTCCCGGCGACGGACAAAGAGCGAGAGACGAGTTTGTTAAGCAATCCTCTCACCATTTTTCAGATCCTTCGACAAAGATCCAAGTGAAAGGTTCAAAGAAGATCGAATCAAAACCCTAGAAGAAGAAAGCTCCGAAACCCAGGGATAAAGAGAGAGCGAGAGAAATTATGCGAGTGCCGGAGGCAGAGACGACCGCGCCGGAAACAGAGAAGCAGGCCCTAGCTGCCCCTATTCTTATTCTCCTTTTTCTTCTTTGACCCCTTTACTTTTAACTATTTTCTCTTAACGTGCCTCTTTACTTTTCTATGATTCTGAAATAAGAAATAATAAAAGTAAAAAAAAAAAAATCTTTTAATGAGTGCGCCACTAGCTCATTTGCGAAGTGAGAATTGACTAGGCCTAAATATGCGAGGCTTCACTAGTGGGTTAACTTTTGCGTTTGCTGGACTTAGTTTATTTAATAATTTTTAGTTTAAATATAATTTTTTAAAATTATATTTCAGTAATGATAAAAAATTAATTTATATCTAATATAATTTTTTTTAAAAAATTATTTAAAAAAAGTAATTTTTTAAAATTAGCTTATAATTTATAAATTAGTTATCCGAACACTCCTTATTACTTTTTTTTAATTTCCTTTTTTCTAATAGTTTTTTAATTAATATTTATTTATTTTATTTATTTCTATTAATTTTTAATTTAAACGCTTGGATATGTACTAAAAACCACAACTAAAAACTAGTCAAAAAAAAACTAATCCAAGCAAACACGAAGCTTCATAAGTTATGAGAAAATTTCAACTTTTCTTCTTGTTTTTGTATATATTTTTCAAAAGTCTCGTTCGTTAGCAGCTGCCCCAAATGTTGTCTCCTTGCACATTGGCTCCACGCAGTTTAGTATAGTTTTTCAACCTAATTTTTTCTCAGTTTATAAACAAAAAGGCCATCTTTTTTTTTTTTTTTTACTTTTTGCTTTTTGATTATCTTTAACTTATAAAAGTAAAAATATTTTTAAAAAATTAACTTTTTATTGTTTATAAACTAAAAAAATTGTACCAAACGAACCGCAATATAAAGACATTGGTAGGTGATGGTTACAATAAATTCTTGGACCATCCATCCCAAACAATCTGATTCTTGACTACGAATAAAATTTTGTGAATCATCGGGGTGGCCGTAGCTCAATAGTCAGTTTATTCTCAGGTTCTTTCGAGTTGATCTCTTCTTACACTCTTTATACTCAATCATTATTTATATAATGCATAATGTTTACATGGTCAAGAGACTAATGTTTGAATGCTTGAACACCTGTAACCACAAAAAAAAAAAAAAAAATCTAACATATAAAAAGAGCCAGTTGAGCTCATTTTCAACGACTCTTTTTTGTCATTTTTTGCCTCTTTTTCGCTTGAAGATAAGTGTAATTACAATTCACTGCTAGGCCGTTTCTAGTAAGGATCCACAGTAGATAAAGAACAAATACTTTCTTTTTTAGGTTTTTTAAATAGATTGCACACATTTCCTTCTATATTTAAGATTGTAAATCTTGACACTGCAATGTCTCTCTTCACGTATACCCTTTTGTAGTCAGTTATCATATATACAATACATGAAGTTTACGTGATTAATATGAATGATAGCCATGTACGAACTCGATGAAGTAGTGGATTGAAAACCTAAACATTTATAGCAAAAAGAAAAAAAAGAGATTTTATACATGCAAATATATGTCCACAGAACAAACTAATCTAAACTACAAACAGTTCAAATATATAGCCATAGAAAAATATGAAAAAAAACTAAAAAATTTCTTATTTGGCCCAATTCATGTGAGAATAAAGTTTAAAGAGTACCATTCCATCTTGTAAAAGATAAATTTAATTCGAGTCATAGACTCAAATATCATATAAAATGCTTGTAGTAATTTTTAATACATCCAACCTACTAATTTCACCCTAGCCTCGAAACAACAAAAAACTATAAAAAAAAATTACATCATAAATTGTATAATAAGTGTATTAAACACATAACTCTTTCTTATGATACAAGTAGTACTTTTTCCTCTTTTATCATTCTCTATTGTCATATTTTCAACTTATTTTTATTATTAATCAAATACCTTTCATCATAATAATTTTTAATATAATTCAAAAAAGTCAAAATTGCCCGTACCGCACGGGCGCCTTAAAAACTAGTAACTAATATAAAATTTTGTGATTTGGGTCTAAGGAGAGGCATGAGGAACCTTCCGCTTTTGTTCGTTTTCCCCTCGGTAATTTGCTAGCGTTGGCTTGGCTCTCTATGGTCTCTTTCTTATTGATCCCACAAAGGACGAAACTTCTTAACCACCCCCGTCCCCATTTAAAGCTCACATCCACAATAAGTGAACTCCTAACCTACCTCTAATGACTATCAATAAACGTGAATTCGAGAGTGTCCCTATTAGTAGAATTCTATGAATTTGAAGTCTTCTCCTCCTAAAAGTATTTAATAGGCTCCGCACACAACATTAGCATGACGATGTGATTTTTCTTACCAATAATCGAGTTCCACATGCTCGATGTTGTAAATTTTTTATGCCATTTTTAATACAGAGATAATGAAAATAACAATTTTCTTAATTCCATGCTCAAATTTGTTAATCATATTATTGAGTTGGCATAAAAGTACATAATGTGTTCATTTTTAACAGACTGGACATACCCGGCTATCATTAATTCTCATTATTTCCATATTACAATAAATAAATAACTTACCAACATACCTTTAAACTTTATTCCTATTCACCTTATCAAATTTTCTTCTCTTAGGCTTTAGATGTTCAAGACTTTTCAAATTAAAACAAGCTTCTTCTTATGATGGTATGACTATATATACATATAAATTAGCTCATGCTATGTTAGCCACTTTGAGACCCAACCTTCTGCTTGCCCGGTTTAATTAGTGGATTGGAGTCTTTGTTACGAATTATTGAACTAATTTTCTTGCGCGACTATTAATGTGTTTGACTCAATAATTATTTAATTTGTGTGAGATAAAAGAATATGCAGTTTTTTAGATTAGTTATAGTGTCGACAAATTGACCTGCACAACTCGTCATTAAAAAAAACAAATGGAAAAGAAAACTAACTAAAAAGACAATTTTACAAATTTAGAAAACCAAACCTTCTTATTATTTTTTGGTAACTAGATGTTGCTACGGGTATGGGGTTTATGCTGATTCTTTTCTAAGATTGAACATGTTCATTGCTAGGGTTTAACAGTGTTAGTCTGAGTCCTCAAGGTCCTTCGAAGTATGAATGCAAGAGATGAAAAGCAAAACAGTTTGAATATATATAGAAGACCCATCAATAAGCAACTATAACGGTATAACCATCTCCTCCTTTTACCAAGAGCAATTTTAAATAACTAATCTAAAAACTTCAAGTTGGTATGAATCCACCCTCGATGATCATATATATCACATCATGCATGCTCAGAAAATACAGGTTGGATGAATGCTATTTCAGATAGATATTCTTTTCATATTATTTCTTGCCACATGCATGCATATACATATAACATACATAGAACAATAAAAGGGGCACTACATAATAGAGAGAGAGAGAGAGAGAGAGAGAGAGAGAGTTTCTCTCTCGTCATACAGATAAGCCACCTTGATTTGGAGAAGAAGAGAATGGCGAAATGGGGTTGTTTAGTGGACCAAAGTAAAGACCAATGAACTTGGTCCACGTGTGTGAGCGTACAATTGAATACACATCACAGCTGTAGGTAACGAGCGAGTTGGGTAGGGTTGAATATGCCTGGCAAGTGGGCCCCATCCGTCTTGAGTAGATCTGCTACTTCGACGTACGTTTGATACTTCTCCATCTGCAGCTCAGCTCTCGAACTCACCTCGGCTTTGGGTTTCTGGCTGGAACTGGACGATTTCAGTCTCCTCGATTCGGTGGAAGTGGCTGATACAGGAACGGCGTCAGCTCGAGCCGGGTCCCATGGCTGACCAAATAGAGTACCCTTCGTGAGGAACTCATGAGCTAAGTACCCGGCTAGGAGTTGATTGCTCGAAGCCGGCTCTGCAGGTGGTTTGGGAGTCGGCGACGGAGAGCCGGGTCTGGGAATACCGGGCCTGGCTTGCTTCGTAGTTGACGGTTTCACAACGTCAAAACCATCTCTCTCTTTACGCTTATTTAACGGGCCCACGCCCACAGGCCTTACAAATCGACGGTGGTGGTGGTTGCTCAGCATCGTTGTCGTACTCATGCCTCGTTCGATGCATGCCACGTCAGCTCCCAAAGCATCAACATATACCAGAACAAACTAAACACTTTTTTTTTTTTGGAAAAACGGAAAAGAGGTCTGAGGTTATTCGCAAAAGTAAAAAGTGAAAATGTTTAAAGGCTAAAACGGTTAAAATGCAAATTTTTGTTTGCCAAATGCTTCACTTAGTAATTATAGGGAAAAAAAAAAAAAGAAGAAAACGATGAAACAAAATACGAGATATAGCTAATAAATTAGATCAGAAGGCTGTGGCCCAAATCTGGCCCTAAACGGTGGTCGAAGGGCGTCGCCGCTACTAATTCACGGCGAGAGAGGGGCAGAGCAAAAGAGAGATGAAAGGGGCAGAGAATGGGGGCAAGAGAGAGAGAGAGAGAGAGAGAGAAGAGACGGAAAGAGGGCTGACTCTCAGTGAAAGAGAGAGAGGGTACGGTTGAGAGGAAGGGGGCGGGGTTGGGGATATTTATAGGGGAGAGATTAGTAGATTGCCCCTCCCTTTCTCAAGAATTACAGGAAGGAATTATTTATAAGAGAGAGAGAGAGAGAGAAAGAAAGATTTTTAATTGCCCCTGTATTTTTCAAGAACTACAGAAAAACCAACACGATTGAAAAGACCAAAAAGACCAATAGAATTTAAATGGGTGTGGTGGTCCTTCAAAGTTGCCAATTCAAGAAAGGGGCTAATAGATTCCTGCACAGCCAAAAGCATGTATAATCTAACCTATCCATTGAAAATCCCCAGCCAGTTTCAGTCACTGCATAAAATTATTGATAGAGTATGAAATTCCAAATTTAATTTCTGCTCATGTCTTAATAATCAATTATTATTTATATAAATATGACATTTACATAATTTATATGATTGATGACCTTGTACGAGCATGAAAATGTAAAAGTAATAACGGTGACGTCACAATTTTTTATTATGCTTCTAGAATTAAGAAAAAAAGGTTTGAGAATGTATTGTGAAAGCATGAAAATCAGCTAACACTAGCGCCACCTAATGCAAAATGTTAATTAACACTAAGAACCTAATCTAAGTTAAGTTGATACACCTATTATGCCATTAGTGAGGGGCATGAGGCAAAAGGAATCTAGATGAATTGCCATTACACCCTTTAGCTCCTTCAAATTTGTGTAAGTTGAATTTTCTATTGTTTTGGTTTGTTGAATCTAAATATAGAGAAATTATTTATGGTGATAGTCATACCACGTTATCATGTATATATAGTATAACAGTTTATTCATGTAATGTCATGCATAGAGAGAACACTTTCTGAGGTATTGCCCTAACTGTATGATGGGTTTTCAAATTTAAAATTATCGCCTTGTTAAAAAAATACACACGTGTCATAATTTAAATGAAATGTCATATCATATAGCCGTAATGATGTCGATTACTCCTAAATCTATCATGTACCAAATTAAATTGAAAGAAATAACAAATTAAAGCAAGACTTAATGGAAAATAACTCATCTTCATGAAAATCCATGAGATAGTTTTGAATTTGTTTTATGATTGTCTCTTTGCTAAACAAATTCAAGTTTTGAATTTGTTTTATGATTGTCTCTTTGCTAAACAAATTCAATAGCAAATGCTTCTTATTCTATTCCTAACTCTTTAATATTCTCTCATTTCGCTTGTTGTTGAAGTGAACTATTAGCAAGTAAAAACACTTTAAACCTTTTTCTTTGCAATTTCTTTATTTAAAAAAAGAAGATATTTAATAAGTTACCCTCAAGTTGTGGTAATCCCGATTCCAAATATGTCAGACTTTATATTTATGACATGTATTGAATTTATAGATTTTACAAATCTGGAATGATTATACTGAAGGGAAACAAGTTAATTTGTGATTCATCTAAAAATACAATAATTGGTGAGCTAGGGAACTCCTTACTCCTTCTCAAAGTAACTCCCCACTATAATGAGGATGAGCCAATGGTTGTTGACATGAGTTCCTAATTATTAGCAGGTATTATTCAGTACTGTGGGAGCATAACACCACTCTTACTTAAGAGTGGTCACATGCCTGATGGTCCACTTACGATTTATGTAGCTTAAATTTTTTTTAGGCCCGATTAATTTAATGAGTAAGTTTGAAAACTTTATTTGAAACAAGGCTTAGTTCAAAATATATATAAAATAATATATTTTTATATTTTATTATATTTATGTGTTTAGATTTTATATTATTTGACATTAAATTTTTGAAGAAAAAATAATTATTAAAAATATTTTAGGTTAAATGGGTGGGCTTGGGAACATAATTTTTATTTTGAGCGGGTTTCGAATTTGATTTTAGGTCCGATGAAAAACAATTTTAGTATAGGTATGCTCCAAGCCCGCTCTCTGTCCAATGTCCACCTCTACTTTTACTTCATCTCATGCAAATGTATTTAGTCTTTCTTATTTATTTATTTATTTATTATTTTTATACAAAGCAAAGGGAGAAGGGATGGGGCCGGCAAGGTTCGAACTTCTGCCAAATGAGCAGGTATGTAGAGCTCAACCACTGAGTCAGACCTATTGCTCATTTGGTTCTTATTAGGTGGGTGCAATAAAGTGTTTTTGGATCTATTTAGCATGAGATCCGTTGCAATGTGATAGCAATAATAAAAGTGACGTGGCACTTCACAAGCATCAATAATTTTATCTACCTAAGCACTGTTGGAGCGTAATGGCACTCTTACAAATGTAATTAGTCCTTATTAGGTGGTCCAATAAGTGTTTTCAGATCTATTTAGAAGGAGATTAATTGCAATGTGAGAGGAAGAATAAAAGTGATGGGACACTCCATGAGCATGAAATAATTTTATCTACCTAAGCAAAAAGAAATGTAAACACATACTGCATTTTTGGGCATTGAAGAGTAGATTTAGTCTCACCAAGCGACCATAGAGATTCGAACCCAAACATTGAACGAGAAAATTCAAATTTTTATCCATTAAACCAATTACTCAGTAGTAACTTTTTCAAATAAAATAAGAAAAATTATACTTTACACCCTTACACTTTACATAAAAGTTCACTTCAGAATCTTTATTTTTAATTATAACAATTAAGTCTTATTAATCTTTTGTTAGCTTCTAGTTTTTGAAGCAAATGAAACATTGTTTCAAGCTTTTTGGTATTTTTCTTTCTGCTTAAAAAAACAGAGACTAAGGAACGTTGAAATTGTAATTTTTTTTAATAAATGTAATAATTTAATTGTTACAATTAAAAATAAAGACTTTAAAGTAAATTTTCATGTAAAATACAGGAATGAAGAGTTTAATCAACCGAATCAAATAATATCAAAATGGATTAGGGGAGAGAGATTGGTGAGCGTGGTTGATTTGATCCAATGGTTGTAGCCTTGTAGGTTATTAATTTGGGAAAATGCTAACCACTTGGAGCAACAACGGAATTCCTCGTTGGCTTCCTTGCAGTCAATGGAGATGAGCATGAAAATTCATAATTAAACATGTTCTTTTTTTTTTGGACTTTGGCTTTGGTGTATAGGAAATATTTAAAAAAGTAAAAAGACCAAAAAAAAAAAAAGAAAAGGCTGTGGACTGATTTGAACAGTTCAGCCATAAGCCATGGCTCATGGGCATTTTGACTAGGCAAATTTTGACATGTGATCTCCATGCTTTTCTTTTAGGGAAGTTAAAGAGTTTGGGAAACTTGATGATTAGAACTTGTTTGGCTGAAATTGAAGGCCAATCTTTTATGCCAACCAGCAACATCAAACCTTTCAATCCATCCATAATCCATCTCTTGAGCAGGAAATTCACATAGTTCCAAAATCACCATGAAAGTCAACTTGAGGAAACCAATTTGTTCCATTTTTTTTTAACCACATATTCTTTTACAGTTTATGACAAAATCGGGTTATTTTTAAACTTAATTACCAAATTCAAAACCACCTAAATTTTGTAATTAAGTTTAAAACTATTTAGGGTTGGCATAAACTCTATTCTTTTAGAATTGGACTTTGAGAGTGGGTAACATTAGGTTATTGCCTCTTTGTTTTATGAAGTATAGCACGTGAAGATAGGGGTGTGCATGGGTCAGATTCATGCTAGATCCAATACAAACCCGATCTTGATTGGTTTCAAAAATTTAAACCCAGAACAGAATCTCCATGCTTTTTCTTTTAGGGAAGTTAAAGAGTTTGGGAAACTTGATGATTAACACTTGTTTGGCTGAAATTGAAGGCCAATCTTTTATGCCAACCAGCAACATCAAACCTTTCAATCCATACATAATCCATCTCTTGAGCAGGAAATTCACATAGTTCCATAATCACCATGAAAGTCAACTTGAGGAAATCAATTTGTTCCATTTTTTTTAACCACATATTCTTTTACAGTTTATGACACAATCGGATTGTTTTTAAACTTAATTATCAAATTTAAAACCACTTAAATTTTGTAATTAAGTTTAAAACTATTTAGATTTGGCATAAACTCTATCCTTTTAGAATTGGACTTTGAGAGTAGGTAACATTAGGTTATTGCCTCTTTGTTTTCAGAAACATAGCACGTAAAGATAGGAGTGTATATGGGTTAGATCCGTACTAGATCCAGTACAGACTTAATTTTGATTGGCTCTAAAATTTTGAACCCAGAATCGAATCAATATTTTCAGAGAATCGAACCAAACCAACCCGACTCAGTTTAAGTTGATTCGGTTCGGTTCCATATCTCGAATTGATTCCGGTCAATACCGGGTTGGTTCGGGCTGAGTCTGCTTTTAATGTTCACAACATGGTTTTTTTAATTAAAAAATAAGATTAATCTTGTGTACTAATTTTTTAAAAAATAATAATAAAACAACATACAAACATAAATTAATAATAATTAAGTTTAAATAACCATGATTTAAAAACATATATAGAATAGAATATACGTAAACTTTTATTTGATAAATATAAGATCGGGTCTCGGTTCGGTTCTTCAATTGGGTCAATTCGATTCTGTTTGATTCTCGGGCTTATTCAAGTCCAGAAAGTGTGAATTCGAGAACCGAACTGAAATGATCGAGTTGGTCTTTTTTAGACCCAGAACCGAATCGAACCGAACCATTGATAGACCCGAATCAAACTGATTCAGAAAGATCGAATTGGTTCGGTTCTCAAATTTTTTCAGTTCTTTTATACATCCCTACATGAAAATACAAATACAGCCAGATACATATATACATTATAGATATGGGCATCCTTTATATTTTTAGGTTTACTAGCTCGTGAAACGCAGAAGCCAACTTGCATGAAAATGATACCCACTTGGTCCTTGAGATTCAACTTGCATGAAAATGGCACCCACTTGAGATTTCACCATTGTAGGTCGACACAGCCCCCACTCTGGTTGTTCAATCTGAACCGTTAAAGATAAAACCACCAAAAATATATTTCCTAGAAATTATTGGTTCTCTACAAGTTTGATCTAAAAAATAACAAACATAGCGACCCAAGCCATCAACAACGACGGAATCAAAAATTTTGTTAAGGGAGGGCCAAAAGTAAATTTTTTTTTTTTAAATTTGATAGGTAAAGATAGAATTTTTTGAGTTTCGTCGGGAAACAAAGTAGAAAAAATTTGTATTTTAGGAGGCCAATACCCTATTTTTGTTATCATAAATACTCAAAATTTATAGGAACTATACAAAATTCATTCAAATAAGAGAGTCATGGCCCCATTGCCTTGAGGTAGTTTTGTCCCTGCCCATCAGTTGTTTGGCAAATTTTGGAGTTCAAATGACAGAAGTTTTGTTTTGTGCTAAAATGCTGCTGGAGGTTTGTTTTTGAGAGGAGAGGCTCCAGAACTGTAGTGTTTTTCCTGTTTTATATCATTTGGCTTCATTAGTGAAAGCTTTAAATAATACAAATCAGAGTAGCAAAATGTTGGAAAATATATACAGTTTCACAAAAAGATAAATGCTTGTTCTTCAAACTTTGAATGCAGCTCTAAATGGTATGACAAATTATAAATTCTCCTTGAATAGGGTTTTCAATTTCCAACTTCATGCGTTAAAATATAAATTCACATTTATTCTTTGCTCTTACTGTAATTAGAATCTTCCGTTTCTTACATCTAGCCCAAACTTCTTGTGAGCTTGTTATACGAAATTTATCTTAAATCACTTTAACTTTTTACTTAAAACGATTGAGATTTAAGTTCTTAGTACTTATAAAATAATTTTTTTACAGTTAATTTTCATATTTGTCTTTGAAAAGAGACACGTGTTGTCACATGTGAATTTTTTTATCAATTTTCCAAACATAAGGTTGATATTGTAGTAAATTAAAAGTGTAAAAACTTAATTGTTATAATGAAAAATAAAAGTTCTGAAATAACATTTAATGTAAAGTATAATATGTAAAGTGTAATTAATTGTAAAAATTAACAAAATAAAGAAAAGAGATATTTTTAGAAAATTTAGGTTAATTTAAATTAATATTTAGATCAATTATATCAACAAATCAATTATTTTTATTAAGTTAATTTAAAATTTAACTTTCCTGTAACGGTTCTTCCTTCTTTTTTTTTGGAGGAAGAGCGAAAAGCAAAAATATGCAAAGGAAATTGAGAAGAGAAAAAAGAAAAGAAGAGGAAATGTTTGTCAATATCTATCTAGTAAGGACCGTTAAACGCCGGCACAAATCGGGAGGAAACGAATTCCTATTTTCATGTGGCAGAAACTTGGCCTCAAATGTTTTGTAAAATTTCAAAATGGGACCCAAACAGAATTTTCCTTTCCCCAAAGCCCTTACTATCCAATACAAAAATTAACACATACTATATTATAATCACTTGTCCCATAATTCCCAAGCTTCTGTCTGACGATTCAATTCAAATTCCATCCTCTGTTTTCAGTTCTCACCCCAACACACACTACCTCAAAAATCGGAGTATCCCATTTCGGCACAGGCGCAGTTGATATTTTGAGAATCCTAAAGCTACCGACATACGACTAAACAAGAAAAGAAAAAGGGGAATTCAGTGGAAAGAAAGGAAAAGGAAAGAAGAGGAAAGAAAAGGAAAGGTTCTTGGAGCTTTGTTGGATTCTTGGTTGATCGAAGGAATTCCGAATGAAGCTTTGATTGGTGAAAGATATGGGTATTGGTGTTGATGTGTTGTGGATTCTTTGCGTCTGCTTTCCTCGTTGTCGGAACTATAAAAGGTAGGTGACTTCTTTTTGTTTGGTAATTGAATTGACTGGTGTGATGGGTATTCTCTTCTTATCGGTTTCCAGAGCTTGCCATTGTGATTTGTTTCCTTTGATATGTGGCTGTTTCGGAAATTATTGACCTTTTATTGTCCTTATTGTTGGGACTTGGGAATGTAGTTTTGGTTTTGGATGTTTGGTGCGATGATTGGTAAATGATATTTTAGATTCTTTAGGGTTGAAATCTGGTGATTTATGTTCATTTCTGAAGTGTGTTTTGGGAATACTGATTAGATTTTCATTTTCTGAGTGTAAATTTGAAAGTCTGACTACCTAATTCAGTGTTTTGGGCTTAAAAACTTTTTTTACATTTGTTATATTTCGTTACTTTGTTTATTCGAATTCTAATGCTCTCCGGAGTTGGTTTTGAAATATTTTTCTTCAATGGGATATCACCATGATTCTAAAGAATTTGGATGGGTTTAGTTGATAGTTATATTTTGTCTAACAGTTTCATATGCAGATGTTGTGATATGTTCAACTGGGGTTTTTTTTAACTAGTTCGTTGTCTAATGATATTAGTAACTGAACTTGAACTGATGTCCTATGATATCAGTAAGTGAACTTGAAATTTTTCATGGAGGGTTTGTCATAATTTCATAAAGATTCTGATATTGTTGTTGTTGTTATTATTGTTGCCGTTTCCCATTTTGGTGGTTGAAGAATTACGAGTGAGGTGAGACAATATGAAGAATAAGGATTGGATCACAGGGCGGAAGGGGTCTCAGGTAAGCAGGTTTGGAAAGATCATGAAGTGCATCCGCTCAGGAGAGCAATTAAGAGTAGATGAACTGGCTCCTTCATCTGAATCCCTTGCAACCAAGTATTATGCGGTGAGTGGGTATTCAACTCACACTCTTGAGATTGAACAGAAGCCAGATTCCGGAAATATTGAAGAAGCTGAATACTCTCTGCGGGAGAGTGGTTATTTGAATTATGAGGTTGGTTTCTATAAGCTTTTCACTCTGAAGCTTTGCTAATCTCAAGTATTGATCTTCTTTTATTTTTGAAGCAGACTATTTACATTTTCAATTGGTGTTACCTTTACCTCTCATCTATGCATTCATTTGTTATGGGTATCTTTCTTGTTTTCACACGAATCCAATTAACATTCTCAATTTAACCATGCTCATTTTTTCCTATTGTTTCTCTTAATTCAATGCCTGAAATTACGGGCTTGTTGTCACTTTTATAAGAATATGGATTAATCATTCTACAGGAAGCAAGAGCATTGTTGGGAAGATATGAATATCAAAAGGGAAACATTGAAGCTTCCTTACATGTATTTGAAGGCATAGATATTGCTGCAGCAATTCCAAAGATGAAACTCGCCCTTGCCAGAAGAGGAGAACTTCATAAGAGACTTTCACAAAGTGATGCTACCTCACCATTGTCTATACATGCTGTTAGTTTACTCTTGGAAGCAGTCTTTCTCAAAGCAAAGTCTTTGCAGGCTCTCAGGAGGTATAAAGGTACTCTCGTCATTCCAATGGATAGATTGCTGTTGTTTTTCTATAACCTTGGTAGTTGTATGTTATGATTAAATATGTTGTTCAAGTTATAAAACTAAGGAAATATCAATCAAATTAAGATTACCCAAACACAAGATGTAGTCAAATTAGTCCTTCTAGAACCATCAAGGGTTGATTTTCTGGATCACCAAAGATTTTACTATTTACAAAGCAAAATATATAAATCATAAAAACAAGACAACTTGATCTCTCAATATTTGATTGTACTCTTTGCTCTGTCTCTCTTCGCGTTTTTCTTTCTCTTTTCCGTACCTTGCTTTGCTCTTCCTCTCCACTATATATAGAAATCAAATCATCACATGAAAAACTTGCATTGAATTGATCGCCGATTTTGGCACAGTAAAGTTGGTGCGACGGTGGGTGTATTTATTGAAGGTCATCCATAAAGGATAGGTGAGTGTTTACAACAGTTTTCACTTCCTTTCACATCTATTTATTTTTGTGCTTTGACTATTTTCCAGTTCTGAATTCCTTGCCCAGTTAGGGTTTGAATATCATTTCAGGAAGCTCCTCTGAAGTTCCCTTTATTGTTTCCTATAACTATTATTGTTTGTTTGAATCTTCCTCATGCTAGTTCATCATAGAAGGCAAGCAAAACTTTTCATCTCAGAATGTATTGGTCAAAAATAAATCTTCTGTTTCCTTTTTTTGTTCATTATTTTTCTCATGAAAAATAAATATGTCAGAATCATGTTTCTAAAAACTTGAGGGAGGTCAACAGATATACAAGAAAGATTTTATTCTCTCTCTCTCTCTCTCTCTCTCTCTCTCTCATAAGACGCTAGCATTATCCTTCTTCATATCAGTGGGTTTTCAATGTAGTTAAAAACATTGGTGACCTGTTGTTTACTGTTTCTGGCTGTGTTAATGAGATGTAAAAATAGTTATATACTCATCCAGTATCTGAAAATATTATTCATATTATAAAAAGTTTTTTCCTTTGACCAAAGAATTGCTATCTCAATTACAACAGATAATAACTTGCCAAGGCCTCACCATCAGAGCTGTTTATGACATTTATAAGCTTTTGCTAATAAATTGTACGCCTCTCCTGGTGAAGTTTTTTTTATTTTAAGTTGCCCTAGTGCTTAGCCAGTTAATTTTGTCTACATTTAATTGATGATCCTGGATTGTCAGTTATGCCCTGATGGTTTTGGTTGTGGATTTTTTCTCTCCATGAAATTGTGTGTTTGTGTGACACGCATGCACTACCCAGAGGTGATAAGGGGAGGAAAAAGGATTTACAAACAATAAGCGGCAATGAAACTGTCATTGTTTTGGCTAATATATGTTTACAATCCTTTTTGCAGAAGCTGCTCAATCATGCAAAATTATTCTGGACATTGTTGAATCTTCATTACCAGAAGGCTTGCCTGAAAACTTTGGTGCTGACTGTAAATTGCAGGAGACTCTAAATATGTCAGTTGAGTTGCTTCCTGAATTATGGAAACTTGCTGATTCTCCTTGTGAAGCAATCTTGTCATACCGGCAGGCCCTTCTCCATCACTGGAACCTTGAAGCAGAAACTACAGCAAAGATTCAGAAAGAGTTTGCCATTTTTCTTTTGTACAGTGGAGGTGAAGCATGCCCCCCAAACCTTCGTTCTCAAATGGACAGTTCATTTGTACCTAGAAACAATATAGAAGAGGCTATTCTCCTGTTGATGATTCTATTAAGAAAAGTTTCTCTCGAAAGGGTTGATTGGGACCCATCAATTGTGGATCACCTTTCATATGCTTTATCTGTGTCAGGGGTACTAAGGGCACTAGCTGATCAAGTGGAAGAATTTCTTCCAGGGATCATGGACCGACAAGAAACTTTTCTCACACTAGCTCTCTGTTATTATGGAGACGGTGAGGACTTGACTGCTTTGAATTTGCTGACAAAATTGCTTAGTAGTAGAGAGGATCCAAACTGTGTTCCAGCTTTATTAATGGCTTCAAAGATTTGTGGGGAAAACCCCAAGTATGCGGAACAAGGGATAAGTTTTGCTCACAGAGCCATTGAAAGCTCATCAGGCAGATGTGATCAGATGGTAGGTGTTGCCAACTGTTTATTGGGAATCTCACTTTCGGCTCATTCTAAATCAGTTCTGGCTGATGCTGAGAAGGTCAATAGAGAATCTGAGGCACTTCAATCCCTGGAAAATGCAGGGAGAATGACAAGAATGAGAGACCCCAATATTGCTTACCATCTCAGCCTGGAACATGCTGAGCAGAGAAAGTTGAATGCTGCACTTTATTATGCTAATTGCTTACTGAAATTGGAAGGTGGGTCTAATATTAAAGGGTGGATATTATTGGCTCGGATATTATCTGCGCAGAAACGGTTTGTGGATGCTGAAACTATTATAAATGCTGCTCTAGATCAAACTGGGAAATGGGATCAAGGAGAATTGTTGCGAACTAAAGCCAAACTCCAAATTGCTCAGGGCCATTTAAAGAATGGCATCAAAACATACACTCAGCTTCTTGCTGTTCTTCAAGTTCAGAATAAAAGCTTTGGATCTGCGAAGAAGTATTTGAAGGTATGTCAATCAAGAGGTTTTCCCTTCGTTAGCTGAATTATAACTTTCTTTTTAATAGCTGAATTATCTGCTTACACATCAGCAGAAGCATCAATCAGATCAATTTGAAAATGGAATTAAAGAACATCTAACTCAGGAATCTGTGCCTTCTACATTATTTTTGGCAATTCAATGAGATTGTTACTTTACAAAGGAATTGAACACTGCTGCTTGAATTTCGGCTTTACTTGGTCTGTTGGCAGAGTAGTAGAAATTGGATATGTTGTATACAGTCATGTGGGTTTTGCTATAATTAGTTAGCTAATGCATGGTTTGAGATGAACAGCATTGGCTGATATTCTGGAAAATTGCTTCCTATGAGAGAGTAAGGGTTGGGGAAGGGAATTTAGGGAAGGAAACTAAAGCTAAGAAAAGTCAAATTGATATTAGTGAGCTATGCTATTGAAGATCTTAAGTCATCAGAAGAATAAAGCTTTTACATCATACTGCAGCATAATCACTCTTTGGAGTTTGATCTCTCAATATCATCAGGTGTACCTTTTCTAGCTTCAAAAGGAGCTTAGAAAATATTTTTTCCACTTAAGCTGAAGTTTTTTCCGTGAAAATCGATTGAGAAACATGTGTATCCATGCTTTCAAATTAGGTTCTGTTGCATTATCACTGCAGGCCTTTGCCTAGTGTTGTAGGGGTGGTTGGGATACAGAATGCAGAACTTTCTTTGCCTTATTTAGGTCAAGTGGCAGCCCTTTTTCTTACTCTTTTTCCACTTCACTAGACAATGGCCCCAGCTATGTGGCATCACCACTAACTCTGATGTTTGTAAATTATATCATTGAAGCAATTGCATCACATAAGATCAGCTGGACTAATATAAATTTTTTGGATAAGTGAATCAAAAGTATATATATTAAAGATGGCGGCAACTATTTTCTCCTAGAACCTAATCAGATTCTAAATATCATTCTCCTTTTGCTTCTAACATGTGGTAGACAATTTTGCACTAAAACCGTGTTTTGATAATAAAAGTAGTTGCACCTGTTTACACTTGCTCGATTTTGACAGGGCAATGAAAACCATGATAGAACTTTGGAATTGGAAACATGGCATGATCTGGCTTATGTCTACATAAGCTTGTTACAGTGGCGTGATGCTGAGATTTGTCTTTCAAAATCCGAGGCCATCAGTCATTATTCTGCTTCTAGATGGCATGTCACTGGTACACTCAAATGTTCCTTATCTTATGCATAATATCTTTCTTACGTTTGAAACTTTCACAAAGATTTGGCTGTGATTATTTTGTAAGAGCAAGTTGCTACTGACAACCCCCCCAACCCTGACCCTGAGAAAAAAAAAGAGTGGAGGAAAAAAATTATCAGTAGTTGAATCACCAAAGAATAAATTGCACAATTACACATGAAGTATTACCTATTCAGATTTGCCTTAATCCAAATCAGACTTGAGTACCGGCTGTGAACATCAGAAATTTCGCATTACGTGCAGAACTAAAAAGCACAATTTGTTCATTGATACAACTGCTGGGACTTTGAAGATTTATCCACATGGAAATCGAGCCATAGTCCATAGATTCACTTTTTCTGTGGTCGAGCAGAATTGTTAAATGCTACTACTTGCATGAAAGTGAGTAGCATGAGAAATACGGTAGACTCCCTACCTATTAATTGATGTTTGCCATGATTCATGACAGACCCCTTTTCCACCATCAACTAGCCACCCAGGAAATCTGGCTTCAAGTAGCCGGAGGGTATATCAGGCTAAGAGCCATGTGAAGAATAATCTTAAAACTTGGTGGATCATAACTGGATTCAGAAAACTGACCCCAAGTCATTGGGATCAAGGAGTACTAGTTCTGGTTATTGTTGCTAAAATAAATTAGCTTGTATTGTTACTTCTTCTCATTATCAAGGATCAAAATTTCGTTTCAGTGTGTTGTTTTGATTAGCATGGAAACGGAAATGTTTCAAGAAGTTTTAGAAACATTTCTCACGAGAATTTTATTATTCCACTAATATTTCATTTTGGTCTTTTTAGAAAACGGAAACTTTGAAGTTTTAGAAACATTTCTCACGAGAATTTTATTATTTTACTAATATTTCGTTTTGGTCATTTTAGAAAACGAAAACTTTCTGCCGTTTTGATGGAAATAAATAAAAATCTTGTTCCTTGCTCATTATTCAATTTTTCCCTCTCCTCTTCTGTGGATGGGGGTTCCACTGCTGTTGAATCTTTTGTGCCAACTAGTGACTTTGACTCCGAAACAATGGGATTGAAAACTTGGAGATTTTGCAGGTTTGCTTCACCAAGCAAAGGGCCACCACAAAGAAGCTCTTAAAGCTTTTTGGCAAGCTTTAGATGTCGAACGCCTCCATGTTTCCAGTCTGGTCTCCATGGCTGTGGTTCTCAGACAGCTTGGTGGCCTGTTTCCGGCTGTGGTGAGAAGCTTTCTGACAGAAGCATTACGGCTTGACAGAATGAATGCTTCTGCTTGGTATAGTCTCGGCCTGATTTACAAAGATGAGGGCGCTGCATCAGCACTGGAAGCCGCTGAATGTTTCGATGCCGCTAACAATCTTGAAGAGACTTCATCGGTTGAACCCTTCCGGTGACCGGCTTTATCAATATATTCTTGGTCTCTTAACAGCCATCGAGCTTCTACTTGGACTACCCTCCTCCTTCATATGTATTTTCGGTCTCATTTTTTAGTTTGATGGATTAGCAATGAAATATAAAAGTTTCTAGTTTGTCCTCCGAAATTGTTTTCCCAGCAGTGGTATAGACTAGATATTTTCTGTTTGGTAGAAGGGAAAACGAGGTGCAGGAATTGGGTTCTGAAATCACCACCTTGCATGACCACATGAAAATATTTGGCAATCACTTCGTCCTCTGTTGGTTAGTGAAAGGGCTTGACAGTAGCATGTAACCAGTGCTCAAGAGCTCTCTCTCGGTTTGAATTTTCTTTCTATCCTATTCTCTTTATTATTTACCAAACATGAGGTAGGGGTGGAACGATTTATTATTTACAACTTTAACGTTGTGTTTGGATGTAGGATTTAGTGAAAAAAAATAATATAAAATTACATCTTGTATTTGATTATTAGATAAAATGGTGAAAAAAAGAATATAAAAAGAAAAAAAATAAAAATTTAAAATATATAATTTTTATTTTTATTTTCTCTCTTTTTTTAAATATTTTTTTAATAAATTCGGGTTCAATCTTAGCAATAAGTGTTGAATTTGAACTTAACCTTATAGACTTTAAAAAAAGTAATTTATAGACTATAAAAAAGTAATTTATAAACATTATAATTTTTAACCGGCCAGTCCAAACACGCTCTACTCGGTAAATGAACAGAAAAATTTTTACTTGGTAAATGAACAGAAAATCTGCATGTGACAAATTTAATCTAAAACTCAGTTGACGAGGACTTTTACTTCTCCACTAGCATTAGGACACGTGGGAGCAAAAGCTTTTGCGTCGCAATCTGGGATCAATAGTGTCAGAAATTTGAAATTCGGTGGGGCCATGCTTTTGTAACGAAGTTACATAAATGCCCTTGTTGTTTAATAAAATGTCATTTTGGTCGGAGCCTTTTGGTCATGGCAGGATGTGTCATTGGTTCTCGCACTTCTATTCTTCGGTATCGCTGGTACTGGATCGAAAATCTATGAAAATCCAAATGTCACGCCGAGAGTCACGATTGTTTAGATATTTGTGGCTTTATTTGATGTGAAGTCCCCCATGTTATGAAATATTTCAATACCTCCCATGTCTCTCTCATCTTCTAAAGTTTTTTATCAGAAATTGTCGATTTTACTCTTAATCATCCTTAATTTCGTAAAAATGATTCAATCTCAAGTTTTGGTCTCCAATGTCTCTCTCATCTTTTGAAGTTTTTTTTATCAAAAATTGTCGATTTTACTCTTAAACATCCTTAATTTCGTAAAAATGATTCAATCTCAAGTTTTGGTATGATTACACAAATATTTTTAAAACTTTTAACAAAAATAAATTATGAGAATTAATGACATCTTTTGAACTTTCAACTTTTATTGACCAAGTGACAATTTCTATGTTATTTGATTTGCAAATTGTGCCTTCTAAATTTCTTTAAAATAGTTATTTTTGTTTATAAATATTCTTAAAGAATGAATCAATTTTTGTATGAAACACTTTAGCATCACAAACAACGGGAAGTAATTGCACAATGTTAAGTATGCTGGAAGAAAAAATTCAAAGGGGGCAATGAACTAAAATTTTATAAATTAGAGAATAAAATTGAAATAAGGTAATAGACATGAACTCAAATGCAAAACAAGGATTTAAAAATTCAAAAACTAATGTTGGGTGTCCAGTGCGAACAGTATCTATTTATCTACACTTCGAAAGTCACTACACGCCGACACATCTGACACTACTGATAGATAAAAGCACAGACAAAGAAAGACAAGCAAACAAACACGGATAGAGCGTGAAATATTACAGAGAGAGAGAGGGAGAGGGAGAGTGTTATTGACCGTCTACAACTCAACCGTAAACAAATACGTGTGTTCTTTGTTTCCCTTTAAATTCAATAAACTTTTTTGGTCTGGGTTTTGTTGAATTGTTTGTAGGGTTTTGGACACTCCATTTTGTGGTGTTTAGAGAGAGAGAGAGAGAGAGAGAGAGAGATGGAGGGTGGCAAGAGAGCAGAGGCAGGACCATCTTCTGGGTGTTCTTCAGCTAGTGCTGTTGATGATGAAAAGCAAGAAAAACCAGAAGGGGTTTTTGATGATACTGCTGTCGATGGAGACAATGATGATGATCTTCTAGATGATGGGACTATTGGTAAATTTGTTCCTAGCCCTCTCGTGCCTCTCAAAGACCAGATTGAGAAAGACAAGGTTTAATTACTGTCTCATATATCATTATTGTTCTTGTATCGGAACTTCCAATTTTTAATTTATTTTTTTCATTACCAAACTGTGTGAGTGTTTAATTATGAGATATGGGTTACTTTACTTCTTTTTTGATTTTAGGGTTTACAAGTTATTTTCTTTTCTTTTCTCCTTTGATCTCCCTTGATGATATTGAGTATGCTGACATATATATGCATATATATATATATATATATATATCACCAGATTTCTGACTTTTGTTGAGAATTTTTGCTTTGAAATGGGTTATGCTTCCGCGCATTGTGATTATGCCTAATTTTAAATCTTCGGAGAATTATGCTTATTGGATTGCATTTTACCACTTTGCATTTGAAACATTTCTGTCTCATCAATTTTAGGATTTCTTGAAGTTAATTCTTCCCATCTTCCGTTGCTGGTGAACTTTGTTGTTTTTAGATTCTGTTTACATTATAGAATGTGGATTCATTGATGTAATTTGAGGTCTACCCAAATTTATTTCGATTCAGCTTTGCTTTTCAGGATGATGAGAGTTTGAGGAGGTGGAAAGAGAAGCTGCTCGGTTGTGTAGAAGGCGACTTAGGTTTGTCTTAGTTCATGAATTTGTTCCTTATTAATATTGTTTGAGGTCTCAATTTGTTCTGTTTCATGTATCTGATCTCTGTTTTGTTAGGGCAAATGGAACCTGAAGTTTTGTTCCACTCGATTGGAATCATATCGGACGATTTTGGGGAATTTAGTACTCCCATACCTGTTGATGAAAGTAAGAGCGGGCGTGCCCTCTTTACTCTCAAGGAGGGGTCTGAGTATCGGTTTAAACTGTCATTCACTGTTCTGCACAACATTGTCTCCGGCTTGACGTACACGAACACAGTGTGGAAGGGAGGACTCCAAGGTTGAGAATTCTTTTCATATAGTAGAACTAATATTCTATGTGATGGATAAATTGTTGAGATTTTGGATACCTCATTGCAGTTACATTCAAACCTTAACTAATCAGAAAATAGAGTCAGTTTCATCTAACGTAAAAGTGATTGCAAAAATTTACTAAAGTTGGAGGATTCTACCACTGCTAGCTAGATATATGCCAAGGGAATAATAATGAAAAGCAGAATGAAGAATCATCTTGACTGTAAGAACAATGTGCCAGATTAGTATAGTTTTGAGCTATACTGACTTTTCTTTTCTTTTCTTTTCTTTTGCGAAAATCAGATTTAACTGATGCTTATAATTCAAAATTTTCGGCTAACAGAATTCATGCCAAATCTAGGAAGATCAGTTTCTATTATGGTCACAACAGTAATGTTGCTTTGCGAAGCTACTCTCATAAAGCAATCAACACTTTAGATTACTCCATGGCCTTGCATACGACCATTGGGGTTTTTTTCACTTTCATTCTTGCAGTGGTGGTCTTTGAATGGTGAAGTTTTACATGTGATGGCGCTTATGTAGAAATGACAAAACAGTCGTATTTCTCAATCTTTAAACCATGTTTTATTTGTTTTGCACATAATACCAATTTCCGCAGGGTCGTATTCCCCCAACTGATTTTTTAGTTGTTTATTGCTCATTTTTCTTTTTTTTTTATTTGGGTGGCAGTTGATCAAAGTAAAGGAATGTTGGGTACGTTTGCTCCTCAGCGAGAACCCTATATACATACCTTGGATGAGGAGATCACTCCATCTGGTGTGCTTGCAAGGGGAATGTACACTGCAAAGCTTAAGGTGTGTGCAATTACACTTTATGTGCATACTTCCGATTGATGTGCTTTTGCATACTTAATTCAAACCGTTCTGATAATCTGAAGTTCATGGGTTTGTTTTGGCCCCCGCGTTTACACTTACAAGTACTTTTGTTCCTTCATTCTCTTAAAGTTGGACGATCCATGCTCATGTATTATGCAGTACATACACATCTCATACTTTTAAGAGGGTGATATTGCAAAAGTAATCTGCTCTATGAAATTTTTGTTGTCAATATTTAGGACTTTAACATTCATGTGTTGTCCTAAACTCAATCTGTGTCAGTGCAACAATCATGTTGTTTGTTCCTCGTACCCATGTTAGACCCTGCTTGTCGAGGTCCTTATATAGAGGCATATTAACTTATAAACTAAATGTTTATTATCAATGGACAGCGGAATAAAAGTTGATATTACTGGGATTATTTTTTGTAATCTAAGAATGAAAGCAGCTATATTATTTTTTTTGGAGGTGTAAAACAGTTTCCTCATTGCAGTGTTGCAAATTATACTTGTAATGCTTTCGCAAAGCTTGATGGGTGCGCATTTGTTTAGTAAGGAGATTGAACTATAGCAGCTAACAGCTACCTCTTCCTTTCCTCTTGTCTTGAGCTTAGCATTTCTTCTCATTCAGAGTGATTGGTTTATGCAGTTCGAAGACGATGACAGAAGATGTTATATGGAGCTTAAATATTCCTTTGAAATAAAGAAGAGCAGCTAGCCAGGTCTTTCGGGAAGAACGTTTTCTCTTCTTCTGCAATATTTTTCTTTGCTCCCTTTTTGTTTCCTTCTATATGGACTGCACCTATTTGTGAAGTAATTAAACCATTGCTTTCAAGGTGATTAAAAAAAAAAAAAACAAAAGTATAAGAGTTGGGTTTCTATGTGTGTGCGCGTTTTTTTGTTTTTTCTTTTCAAAACATAATAGTTTCGAGTATTCTATACTTAATGATACATGGTTTAGTGAAGTGGCTATTCAGTGTTGAGCAATATCTATTCTCTTATAACCTGTGTTTGGAATCTGGATCAATGAGATGAAATAAAAGAAAAAAGGGGAAAAGCCTGGCCTGCCATGCGCGATTTGTTCGTGTCCTTTCTAATTGTTGGGGTATAATCCGAAACTAGATTCACATGCTGGTTGATGGCACTCATGGTTGAATGAACCATCTGGAAAATTGGCCTTTATGTCCGTATTCTGGAAAACCATCCTCTCTTATTACTCCTTCAATACCCTGTTCCATGTTCCAATCTGATGAATTTCCTCCTTTGAACTATGAAAATCTTCAAGAAAATACCAAGCATGCCTGGAAAATTCCAAAGCTCGGAAGTAGGTTCTTGTATGTAGATGAAGATCTAAAACTCCCTTGTACCAAAAAAAGAGCAAAAAGGATGATCTAGAACTCCCCTAATCTAGAAAATGCTTGAACGGATAGATCATGCGTGACTGATGTGGTAGGGCCTATTGTCAGATATACCGAATCATTAAATGAACGGCATCAAATTCTGAACTGGAAAACAGTAATTTGGAAAGAATTTATATAATCATCTGCCAAAAATAGATACAGAAGTACAAATGACAATAGAAAGATTGAAAGCAGACACTTATCTATATGATACAACAACAACAAAGGCATGTTCAAATGCTCTCCCAAGAATGAATCTCACACATTTCAAATCTCAGATGGTACACGGGAAAAATTCCTTTTCGTGGGATGTCGAAACACTCCCAAACTACTAAATTCTAAAAAGAGAAGAATACCTCGGAGAACATCATTGTCATTACTTTTTGACGTGGAGGATCTTTATACTGCAATACAGCATTCAAGTTACGCGTATGTCAGAACTAGTTACTAAACAACGGATGATTTTTTATTTATTTTTAATCTGTGTTGACAAAAAATTCGGAAGGAAAGAAATGAAAGAGCCTCCAAAAAAGAGAGCATAATATGCAGAGGAAATAAATCGGTTGAAACTGAAACCATGAGAGACTATACTTGCTCAGTCATTGCGTATGCCCCCTATTATCCCAACAAGCAGCTTAGCAGCATGCCTATGCGACCATGGAATCACTATGGTGAGATGCCAGCTCCTGAAGGAACACAGCTGAAGAGTCCTGATAAAGGAGAAATAAAGTAGGATCAGTCTCAAACAAAAAATACGTTTCCATTTAAACAATAGAGTCTCCGGGCTCACTGGCCAAAAAGGATATACCCTCCCTGTATTTAAAATTACTAGGTCTGTTTTCCTTCAATTGTGTTTCTTCCTCCTGTATTTCATTCTCTTTGCCAACGAAAAAAATAAGCTTCTTCGTCAAAAGCCAAAAAGAAAAGGATGAAAAGGTGATCCTGACAGACATGGGAAACTTTATAATTTTAAAACTCAAGGTAATTATAGGTTCAACCTATAATTTTTCCTCAAGAGGAACCTGTTTGTATGTCTTTTCATAGAAATTCCAGTTGTTTAGATGAAAAGATTGAGAAGTGCAAAGAGCATAATACTTAAAGGACACATGACAGCAAATTCCATCAACGAACAATTTTTCCAATTCTTTATCAAAACTTTACTGTTTTGAAATTTAAGAGACAACTGACCTTTATTACATTTGAACATTTCTTTTATTTCTTCCTTTCCCTAGCACCCCGAAAAAGCATAAAGCATTTTAAAATTTGCCTTCAACCTTGTAAAAAATTTTATTTTCTTTTACTCATTTCTTGGGTAATTTTCAATAATGAACCTTTTGAGTGCTCAAAATTCTAATTTAAAGCCCACAGGGAAGGAACAGAACAATAGGCACCTCGTAATTTATACATAACCCAAGAGGAGATCAGCTGAAGAATTCTTTAATCTACAGCTCTGCCCGAGATGAACATCTCCAAAAACATATCTGCGCATCACAAAGTAAGTGAAACAGATGGCCATCATATTCCATAGTATTTCATAAAGGAAGAAGGAATACCTGTATTCACAATGCTCAGGCCATGCACAACGAGCTTTTCCATAGTCCCAATAACAGTCCTCATCCCTCAAAGGTCCACGCTTTGCTGTTCCATTTAAAATTTAAGTAGTACTACAATTTCATAAAACAAGAAGAATTTATAGAAAAGAGATGCACCTTTTGTAACAAATTTTGATTTTGCATCAGGATGGATATGGTGCCACATCTCAAGCCACAATTCCCGCATTAGAACTGGAGATCTAACAATGTTCCTGTGACTTGCTACAGAAAACAGTTCCAACTTCTTGAGAAATTGCCGTTAAGATTGAGGTAGAAATTAAAAATGACAACAAAGTTAGACATACAAGATATGGAAAAGAATTACATCTGCCTGTATGAGCATTAGTTCTTTTCCAGTGTCTAAAATTGCTAGGGACCTATAATATGGCCACATGTTTGTGGACAGTTGATCTGCCATGGACATCCCTTTTTCCTTTCATTGCTTTTGAGAAGTATTGATTGGTCAAACATTGTTACCCGTACAGATGTACAAATGAAAAAGTAAAAATATATCAAGGGAAAATAAAAGAGAAAAGAAGTCCGTCCCAAAAATCATGTATAATTATCATGACAAAGAACCCCCGAAACTCCAAATGTCACTGCCAAACAAAAAGCACATCCATTCTAAAAGGTACTTTAGAAGTCAATTAAGTGGATCTCTGAAGGAAGATAAATGGGGGAACCATAAGTTTTGTCGTTATTTTAATTGCATTGGAGCAAAAACCAATTAATTGGCATTTGGCTGCAACTTATTCTCAACCAAGGCTTGTGTATAATAATGCATTGTACCAAGGCTTGTGGCGCCTAATCATCCTGCTTAAGATGAGTGACACAAAGTATACATGTGAACATACAAAATATTCATGAAGTGTACATTGAGTGCTAGAATTTCATACATATAATCTCTATTAACGTATAAAATACTGATAAGCAAATAAAAACAAGGAAAAGTTCGAAGTTGAAACCCTCCAACATTTTGTAACAGAATTTTTAGCAGATCATCAGATTCATGCCCAGCTAGAAAATTTTCAAGTTAAGTGTGTCTTTCATGCCACATGCAAGTATTTTCTGGGCCAGAAATTCTCCAAAATTGCATGCTACAGTTCATAAGCATGGTAAGACATTTAACATACCCTTATCAAGCTCCCAAACTGCTGTCCTCTTTCCTGGAAGACTTTCAGAATCTTCATAGTAGGTTATGTACTTAACCCTAGCTGACCTCGTCATGTTGGGAATTATATCTGCTTCATGATGATGTTCTACATTCAAGTGCACTTGTACGTCCGACCCATCATGCTCTGACTGAAATCATTAACAAAGTAAAGAAGCAAAAGAAGAAGCAATGAAAATAAGGTCTTTCAACTAAGAAAAAGAGTTTCCAAAAGCAGAAGTGTAAACTTCACGCTCCCTTATTTTCAAATATATGATCAGTAAAGAGGAGAGAATACGCAGATTGACTAAACAATGATAGAATAAACAGAAAATAAAAAAAGCTGTACTTTAGAAGGAAATATCACCGAAGTTGAGAAAATTTGATCATTCAAATAATCATATTGTGGAGCTAAGTTCCAACAAAATGCTGCTAAAGGAGGACCGAAAAGTATAATTTTACAGAAGTGGCTTCAACTATTTCTGATATCTACAAAGGAATTCCCCATGGGGAATGAAACCTTAATAAAGGATGGAACACAGCTTAAATGAAGCACTGTAGTATTAACAAACCTTGGACCATTCAATCATCCGAGTGAATGCTAGGAGAGAATAGAAGATCACATGGCTTTTTGCCAGTTTAGGAATATTATTTCTTTTATGTAAACTTTTAGGAATTTTAATATTAGGTATATTACTGATAAAAGAGATGGTAGTAATATACAGCGTTGCCATAATTTTCTTCTTTGGGAACTTTTGAGGGTTTTTGCATGGGATGATTAGTAAACGCTCATATGCCATATGGCATGCCACCACTAGTGTGCTTCATGGATGCAGCTAGTACTTACAAAAGCATAGATCACAAGGCGATTTGACCAGATAAGAGTAGCCGCGTCCACCTTCCATTATTGGTACAGACATGGGATTTCAAAAAATTGGAGTAAGGGATGGATCTTAGCTAACCTCAACTGCAAGTTAGGGCGTAAGTACGGCATATGGAGATTGGCATGGTATCATAATATGCCATTAACTGATAATATACAAACAGATATGAAGCGTGGAAAGTTTTGGTAAAGAATCAGTATAGGACGTCAGGTTCTGAACTAACTTTACACAAGCCAGCACTTGGGCTTACTTTTTCCCATGCTAATCTAACGAATTAAGCCAAAAAGTTAAGTCTTCACGCCTCTGTGGGAGCATCAGGCCTGTCACTTCTTACATAATGCATGCTGCTTCACCCATGCTGTCCCATGTGATTGAATATACTTTAATTGTAATTAGTGAGAAGCAAATGATCAGGTTTTGTTGCCATGTGTTGAAGATAAATTTGAAGTAACAGAACTGGGATCCTCGATGGGTACCCACCCTGCCTTGGAGGAGGGGAATGGTTCAGGAAAAAGTTATTCAATCTGTGCAAGGTCAAGAAAGGGGTGCCCTGTCTGGAATCCACCCTGTTTCAATTCTTAAGCATGAAATTGTGTATATATGATTCAGTGATCACTAAACCATGACTGGAACATGGATCACCTGAACAACGGAAAAGATTAACAGAACCAGCATAGTGGCATGAAAATCAATGACAATGGTTTTCCTGATACTAAGACATAGAAAACAAATTGGTTAAGAAAAGAGACGACAAGAATATATGTATTTCGTGATATCCACTAGGGGTGTGCAAAAGAACCGATAGAACCGAGAACCGAACCAACCCGGCCTCTTTGGGTTGGTTTGGTTCGGTTCTAAGAGGCCACTGGTTCGGTTCTGGTTCGAAAAATTAGTAAACCGAGCAGTTTGGTTCGGTTCGGTTCTCGGGTTAATAATTTTTTGAACCGAAACAGAACTAGACCCGACCTTGGAACCGATTCCATACAACCTACAATAGGCTTGATGACACCTTAATATTGCTCAAAGATATATAAACATCATTTAGGTTATTGTTTTTCTTTCTCAATCACATTCACACGCTCATAGCCCGCCCCTCATCTCCCTCTCTTCTTCGTCTTCTGCTTTGACTCTGTGAGTTTGATCAGATCATTAGGTAACTCTCTCTCTCTCTCTCTCTGATACTTGTCTCTCTGCCTCTAATCATCATCGTTTTCGTTTATTACACAATACAGTATTCACTGAGACACCGATCAGGCGATCATCTCTTCCCCTCTTCTTTGGATCTCAGTCATCATTATCAGGTAACTCTTCCCCTCTTATTCAAATCTCTCTCTGTGTTTGATACTTGTCTCTCTGTCTGTTTCTCAATCTTTATTGGAGTTTTGGCATATTTTATTTTTTGATAGCCCTTCTTGCCACCCGAGAGAAATCTCAAAAAATTGCTCTTCAAATCAAGAAACAAATCTTCAACACCATCAAAACAAAACTCACGGTGGCTCATCAGCAAGTTCTCTCAATTTCCTTTTTAAAGCCGAATGATCAAGCAGAGCTAGCATGTTTTTTACAGGCGTTTCCATGTTAGTACTTTCTTCAGTTCTTGAAGTCTTCTTTTCTTTTTTTTTTTTTTTTTTCTTTTGTTTTGTTGCTAAGTGTGTTTTTGTGTGTGTTTTGCGAATTACAATTAGTCATAAACACCTTTCTCACCATCCAATAATGCTTCACATGACCACAAACGTCTTTACACAAGTGGTTGACACTTGGCTGGCTGAAAAATAAAAAAATAAAAAAAAAAAAATAAAAAAATAATAAAAAAAATAAAAAAAAAAAAAAGCATTGGGATATTTGGGCCTCGATCCTTGATGGGTGAATTATTATAAGGGGGTTAGTGCACGCCTTAATTTTTTTTGTGAGTTCAGTGGAGGGTTAGCCTGGTTTTGAAGTTTGTTTTATTATTCTATATGTACACATTTATAGGTTCATTATTACCTTTTAATTTTTTTAAGTCCTTAAAAGATGATATGTGCACATGGCCATGTTTAGAATTATATTGTAGCTATGCAATCATATAACATTCTTTATCCTTGACATCACATTTTGATTATCTATTCAATTTTACCACCTGGGTATCCAAAGTTTGGTAGATGTAAAGCATGGATCATTTTTAAACAATGTAACTTTCAAAGCATCGGTCCGTCTGGTTAGTTTTAACTTTTAATATATTATATTTTCAGCTATAACAGAGAATCATAAAGATTTTGGTGGAATATCAAATTCCTCTATCTTATCTTAAGGTAAATAAAACTCTACAAGCCATTCTTTATCCTTGACCTTGCACTAATACACCATTTTTTATTGTTTTGAGAGACACTTGATAGTTGATACTTGATATGATGAAGTGCATACTTAATTTTGATTTTTAATTTTCAATTTTACCATCTTTATTGGCCAAAGGGAGATGAAGCTAAGGAGAAATAGAGGCCGGTTTCGAGAGCTACTATTATGTTGAATTTCCACTGATCTAAATTTTTTGTTTTATGGGGTTGTAATTTCATCGTTGGATTGTTATTTGGTTGTTTTGGAAGTTTGGAACAATATGATCATGATTTCGTGTTTGAGTCATAGTGGTGAACCTAGTGATATATATTTGGATTTGGCTTGTATTAGTTTTAACTATAAACTGTGTTCTTGTTTGTGCTAGTTTTAATTTAGAAAATTAGAAGATTACTTACTGTAATTGATTTGGCAAATTACTTACATGGATGCTTTCTAAAAGTTTCAGGATTGAAAATTTTATATCTATTTAATGGATTAAGCAAAACTGTACAGGCAGAACCGAACCGATCCAATCCGGCCCAATCTGACTTTGCTAGAACCGAGAAACCGATCTGAACTGAACCGAACCAAGTCGGGTTGGTTCGGTAAAGCTCCATGACATGATTGGTTTGGTCCTGGGTCCAAAATTATGGAACTGATAAAGATCAGTTCGGTTCTGGATTAGCCATCAACCCGAACCAAACCGACTCATGCACACCCCTAATATCCACTATGATTTTCCAATTTCGAAGATAATACTGATGAAATACATATCATTTCATCTAGTAGTAAATAAATAAATAATAGCACCCACAAAGAAAAGGGACCTGTGGCATTTTAGCATCCACAGTTATCATGACAATAGTGCAAGATTTGATGTTATAGCTCAAAAATTTTTCCAATTCATGAAAGTACATATTGGTATTCCCAGGCCTAAAAAAATGATAGTCGAGGCACATGACAGACATACATCAAACATTATGTCTTAAAACAAATTAAATAAATCAACAAATAGATTACATATTTTACCATCTTGGAGTGATATAAATTCAAATAATAAGTAGCAATTTCATTCGATGCTGCTAATGCATAACGCAAACATATGAACTAAAATAAACCACGAATGCAAACTCATGTTGGTGTGAAATAAAAAAATTAGGGGAAAAGTTACAATTTTCATTATGTACTGATTAGGAATACCTGAGGAGCCCTTGTTATGTTCACTTTAGGTCCAAGCCAATTCTTGCACCATGATAGGGAATGATATGGTACCTGTACACAGATCTCCCTCTTATCATTTAAGCAAAAATTACAAGTACTTCAAAGGGGAGAAATCTGAAGTAGAAAACATATCAAAGCATTCTATAATAGAACATCCATTTATATGTACCGAATCATCCCCACTAGCAGCTCCTGGGTTCCCTTCAACCAGATTTCCTGACCTATAATAATGGGAGGAACATTTGTATTAGAAATCATAGTGTCTGAAACACTTTTAGTGAGTTCACATAGTTGATACTTACAAGGGCCTTTTCGTTCCTTCTTTTTCTTTTCTTTTTTTTGTTTTCTAAGCATCTCATGGATTGCCTGTCCTCTTTTTATTCTCTCAGTCAGAAAAATTTTCTGGGATGCTCACAATCAATTGCAAATATCATCTCCCCTCACTTGAGTCATCAAAATCATCCAAGATTTAGCATGTCTATGCTATGTTACATGGACTCAAGTACGGGAGTCAGGTGCAGCTATGTGTCTAAGTGTCAAAGTAATTTAATTTGCATGTCCAAGACACCAAGACAAAACTAGATTTCAAATTTCTTAATTACTTCTCTTATTTTTGAAAGGTAAAATGGTGTTTGCATACTAAAATAGAGGATTTTATGCACAACATGGAAGTATTTTTGCATAGTTCTATATTAAACTCAACTGCTTATATTGTTGGATAACTAGCCATATCGGACACATATCTCATTCCCTTGTCCGAGCGTCGAGTGTCCAACATGGGTATTTCACAAATTTAGAACAGTTCATATAACATAGTGTCACGTACGTAAAACAGTAACATATTAGAGCACTATTCTTTCAGTCAAATGTGGATCTGTACTGTGCTTATTTCTTCATATTTACTACATAGACCTAGCAATATATGAATATTCCCCTCCGAGCCTTGGGTTTGTATGAGTCATTAGTTCTGTGAACATAAGTATCACAACTTCATTTGGGGTCATCCAATTGTCAAATAATGGTATCTATTTAGCCCTCCGTTCAGGAGTTATTCCTTAAGAAGCCCAATTGAATGGGTAAATTTCAGAGCAGCCGCCACTTAAGTATTGACCTCTTCACAAGGTCTTCTAAATATTCAACAGTACACAACTCATGTAAGAATGGCAATGATGCATGTATAGAATGGGATAACCCTATCCAACATCGTCTCAGAAGAAAACCACCATGGTCACCTAATCAATGCGAAGTTGGGCGGTATGCAAAACAAATATTGTGGAAGGCGAGCCCACCCAAAGTATAGTGCAGGATTAATTCGTGGCAAATAATATAGTACATGCAACAAAGGGGAGGGGATTTTCACCATCAGCAGAATTCTCGCATTAGTCTGAAGTTCCAATCTAGACAGATACATTCGAACATTTTACTTCAATATGAGCTACAAAAGGACACTATTGTAGGAACCAATGACACAATTCATTGGAGCAAATGAACGATGTTTTCAATTCCTTCAACTTTTTTGTACGCTCAACTCCCAGTTTCATTTCCACATCAATCATCTCATAGGAATAGCAATTAGTTTCACTAAACGGCGTCATTATTATCAAATGATTTTTCAGGAAAGACAACATCAATTGTGTTGTCATTTTAGTTTTTTTTGTCATTAGTGTGCAGGATTTACTGGTGGATCCATCATAATAGAGCCAACACCACTTGTCCAAGAGGACCAGATACATGGCAGATGAAATGTTTATAATTCATGAAACTAACAGTGTCTTTAACCAAGGTTTTGAAGCCAATCTACAATTGAAAGCTGAAGATCTGGCGAGTACACAAAAACTAATAAGCATTGTGGTCAACATTTGATGGCTAAACATCATCCTTTAATACTGTGCACTCCAATTGATATTTGGTATTTCTTCTCACTAATCTCAACAGAACTTGCTTGTTACTAATTAAGAATTTTGCAACAACACAATATCTAATAAGCAACACATAAAAACTTCTCATAAGTCCTTAGTCCGGCACAATAATTAAATGTGATAAGCCAGAAGTGATTCATTATATTCCATTGGAAAGATATATTGTTCAATGTCTAATATGTTCGCCGATCCAGGGAATGACAATTACCTGGAGTACAAAGATCCCTCAATCTCATATATGACATCAGTTATGATCCAGTTATCAGGGTAAGGCTTGCCACTTGGTGCAAAATAGTAACCAACCTGTTTTGCCATTTGAACGGATGCCAAACTATCATTCACCTGATCACCACATAAATGTAGAATAGGAAAGGCAAACCTCTAGCTATGTAAAGAAAGTATGGTGTGTGTGTGTGTGTGTGTGTGAGAAAGAGAGAGCGAGAGAGAGAGCTACTTTTACCTCACCTTGCAGGACCTCCCTTACATTTTAAAAGTAACCAACCTCTACAGATACCTCCCCTCCTTTTGTTAACGGTACTAATCCAGCAAATGGAAGGTGATGAAATCCCTAAAATTCAAAAGGTTGTGTTTCATTTCTCTGAGTTCTTGACAGAAAAATGACAATAATATCTATATTTTATTCCAGCTTCCTACCTTGTCAATTCTTTACAAATTTTATTATAACTTCCTTTCTCAAGTTTAACTACGGGTGGCCACAAGCCCCATGGCCCACGCAAGCCTGCTCATTATTTATATGGCTTGGGATTTTTTAGGCTTGATTAGATTAATGAGCGGGCTTGGGAATTGTGTTTGAGGCCCGGCCCGAAATATATATGAAATAATATATTTCTATATCTTAATATATCTATGTATTTAAATTTCATATTATTTACCATTACTTTTGAAGAAAAATATTTATTAAAATTATTTCTAGGTTAAATGGGAGGGTGGGACGGACATAGGAATTTAGTTTTTATTTTGGCCTGTCTTGGGATTTGGTTTTAGGCCTGATGGAAAAAAAATTTAGTGTAGGCCCGGCCTAACCAATGTCCACCCCTAAGTCTAACCAACTCAAGGGTATACAAATCAATTGACCCCCTCCCTTGACAGTAAACTGACAGAGAGGTACACTAAGGGGAGATCAGTGGTATTTTCTGAAAAAATCAGCTACTCCTACATATTTGAGAGACTGCAGGGGAGGTAAGTGTACTTCCTAAAGACAAAGATACTAAATACAACGAAAAATAATCCCTGCAGAAAACAAAAGGTATCTAAAATGACACTCTCTGTGGAACTTGTGAAGCAATGCACAATCAGATGTAATTTTCCACTGAAATACACAGATCTTATCACCACATAAACACTGACAGGGATTCCATGGCACACATAAAATCTCCAAAAAGCAAATATAATATAATTACAATTATTATAACGAGGAGAAGAAGTAAAATGATTGCTTCTGTTTTAAAGTAATGTTGTTATAATCTACAAACCAAAATGATGGAAGGCAGATAGAGATTGAGGTGAAAGCTCTTTGCCCATAGTGATGGAGAGAACCAAATTTTACAGCCAAAAGAAGCAAGATACGTGAATAAGGCATTCAAGTTTCTAGTTCAAGACCTTATACTAAAACAATCAACTCAGATTGCGGAATACCTGAACCCTTAAACTAGGACAATGAAAAACCAGCATCAATGGATAACTGCAGAAAGAATGAGATGTCTTGCAGCAACAAACTGAAATTTGATAGAGATAGGACAAGAAGTTTCGAGAATGAGAAAGATATTAAGGAGGTGCAAGGTTGGCTGAGTAAAAGTTAGCATATCCAACGTTACCAAGCTTGTCAAGTTTTCATAGATCCTTTTTTTTTTCAATTTGATAGGTACTAAAGAATATTAAGTTCAAACTGTCATCTATAGATTAGGTACCAAAAAGTATTCAAAGGAACCAAAACACAAGTTAAGCACCTGTAAACCAACCACTCAATCACATCCCACCCTTTGCAATCAATTAAACTGATATGAAAATATCACTACTGAATATTTAAGTTCATGATCAATATTAACAACTTAAGTCGAAGGATATATAGCCGGAGGATTTAATCTTGTAATTTCCATTTTGTACGCCAGAAAGCTGACAAATACAACTTGAATAAGTAGATGAATTTGTGGTTAAAAAATGTTGAAACTAGTGCTGGCTAGACATCAATGAGCCCTCATTATACACAAAACAAAAAAAATGGCAACAAGTTTCGGAATGGAAATGCTCTGATGCCCGCAAGGTGAGGACAGTGTTTCCAGCTCTGCCCACAGAGATTCATGTCATATCAAACCAAAACAGCAGTTACAATAAAACAGGATCAATAAGCATTCATTATTGGTTAGTAATGGCAATTGGAGGCAAAGTTCAAATAGAAAAACACAGATATACCTCAGTTTTTGAATCTATTCCATATATGCAAAATATGTTCTTTAAAGGTGGTCTATCCCAAGGAGTTAGTGGATTTAGAACAGGATCACCATGATATGACCTGAAACATACATCATTAGAAACATAGTGGGAAAATTTATCTGAAACTGACACCATTCAGTTCAAGAACTTATTCAGGAAAAATAGGCCCAACTAATAAAAGGTATCAACTTACACTCCATGATATTAACCCATTCTGAACTACCCCAGACAAAGCTCAACAATTACCAAAGAAGCAGTTGAAAACATCCATGCAAAGTAACATGGAACTTAATAAATGATAAACACTACAATGACTGAACATAAAAGGTTTTTCATGCAACATTTCTATTTTTGCACCCCATTCGCAGCACCATATGACTTTTTGAAGTTTCATCCTTCAACACTGGCATACTCAGCAAAATGACTCAAACCTACATCATAGATTATTTTAACAGCAAAGACATGTATATTCACAAATTGCACCCAAACTCAGATGGCATCATGTATGATATTTCTGTTGATACATGTACATGAACACAGCCATCTATTAGAGAAAATTATGGGAGAAAAAAAAAAGGATAAAGAGACAATTTCTTTTCTCTTTTTCTTTTTTTTTGTTTTGTTGTGGTAAGTATCTAAGGACTAGAACTTCAACAAAGATGGTATGTTAAATACATTCACTTTAGTATACAGAAGCAAATCTCAGAATATGATTTCCTAGACTGTAATACCATCACAGGAGACTTGACAACTGTGACAGGGACAACACAGACAGATGCCAAACTGTCAACCTCTGAAAGTAATGCAATTTCAAATAAACTAATAACAAATCGTAAACATGAAACTAGAAAGTTTGAAAACTGAAAGCAAAATGCTATGTGTAGCGTGCCAATTACTTAGTACTCACTTGTATAATTGGTGCAAGAGTCTTTTGCTGTCAGGATCATAATCCTCTATTGCTTTTAAAAAAGTCCCATCTGATACTTCACGAGCATTAAAGGATAACTGAGTTGGGAATCCGCATTCCATAGCAGACATATTTGCCTGGGCTACTTCTAAGATTGATGGATAAGCATCAACTCCTGCTAATTTAAGACAGCAAATAGACCCTATGAGCATGGTGAAACCTTTATTACCAGTTACCACAAGATGGCACAAAGCACTGCAGTCTTACCTCGCACTGAAGGGATTTCGACATTAACTATATTTGTCGGCCATCCAGAATAGTTTGATTTATATTCTTGTTCATCACACCGGTATGCATGATGACTCTTTCTGTTCCCATCAGAGAAATACTTCCAGTAGACATCATCTGTCTTACAATACTTCGAAAATGGCATCATCCATATTGAAGAGCCAAATGAATTGAACATTGAACGAGCTGTTCCCTAGATGCCAAAAAATAAACTATTAATACATGCATCTATAGCAAGGGGTACCACAATCAGACACTACAGTACTCCAACAAGCTAACATAATACATCAATTCAAAATCTGAAAGTGAGATCGTAGAACTGATTACCATCGGAGTTACATGCTTTTTCAACGTAGCAATATTAAAATTACATTTGAAGATCATCAGAAGTATTCCAAAATAAATTCAATTCAGTTATATTAGTTCCATCTATTTAGGAATACAGACTTGAATCATGAGAACATCAGGATTCAATATAAAATTATTAGAAATATTGAAGTGTTGCCGGAGGTGAATTGTGCCATTCATTGCATTCCACATATTCACTAACAAATGTCAATGCATATTGTGAAATTAAATTCAGTAGTCGGGGGCTAATTGTAAGCCATATTGTTAGAGAAGAAGTCAGATATGGAAAACAAATAAAATTAGCATTTGACGTAGTAATTGTTAGCCAAATTGTATTAGACTATTGAATTATTCCCTTGAAAGAAGACTATTTAGCTTAATACAAAGCATGGTCTAGACCTAACCTTTGTGGACCCAACCAAAGCTAAGCCAGGTAAGATAGGTATCTTATTAAATGTCAAAACATTGCATTTAACCTGATCGCGGACAAGCAAGGATTACTAGCAATGGAAAGACGCCTTCCCTAATTCTTTAACAAATGTTCTTAGCACAATACAACTCTTTGTTGTTTTACTTTGTTTATATAACCTAATATTACAATTTACAAATACAAATAATGCCACCACTACTAGAAAAGAGGAGGAAGAACACTAGGCAATGTTCCTCTTTCCAATTATTATATGTTCACATTATATCTTACATACATAACCAGCAAAATGGCCTTGCAGAGAATGAAGCCTTTGTTTCAGAAAATATTATTATTCTAGACATGTGTAAACTGGCGAGTTTCTTCGTTGCATCTATATTTCAGAGTTGTGAGTTTTCATATGTTCCTCAAAAATGTAACAGCTTGGCACATTTTATTGATGTGGTATGGTATGGCAAAAATATCCCCTTAGGAGTGAAATCCTGCACTGTGACTTGCTATGACTCATTGTATAAAATGTTAGCCAGTTAACAAACACGTTTAGAAAATGAGTGTAGTTGAAATATAGAAGTTGGATGAATGGTTTCACAAGAAAAGATAAAATAAGAAGTGACGCCATCTTACTTTATATGGTATGGTATGGCCTTGCGCATCGTAGACCAATTAATGCGCCTATAAGGAGAAGTGATTTGATCCAAGTAGAAGGTGGTAAAAGTAATAGAGGAAGACCAAGGAGAACATGGAAAGGATGTGATTGCCTTAAAGTTAATTGAGGATACGCTAGATCCAACTAGAGGAAAAGGATCAAATCATATATACTCATGCACCTGTATCATATGAGCCTATAAACATGCCCATAAATGCACCTAGATACTAATAGATACCTATGTACATAACCCAATACACAACTGCACAGTCTTAAATGTAAATATAACCTACTCTCTCTCTCTCTCTCTCTCTCTCTCTCTCTCTCTCTCTCTCTCTCTCTCTCGTCTTCAACTTCCATCAGAAAACACCCGGACATGCGTGCCACCGACGGGTCCAACTTGTGTTTGCAAGGAAAAAAATTTAAAAACAGGGACACAGCCAAACACGTGTCACAGCGTTTATGTTCCAGCCCATGCCGAACACGTATGTGTTCCCCCTCCCTGCCGTGTCGGTGCTTCCTAGGCCTTCACTGAATAGGCAGTCATATTCTGGAAGAAGATAGCTGCCTTTCCAGTAAAGGCCCAGTTATGGTTTCGTTCTTTTCAAGTACATTAATAGGTTTGGCCATTTAGGAGTATTCAACAGTCAAAAAAGTTCAAAGACATGAATAGAAAATAAAGCCTATGTAATGCATTCTGCATTTCTGCAAAAGGAGATTGATAAATTCTACAGATCTTAAAAAACGAAATAAAATAATTTGAAGTTAAAAACCAAATAATCCCGGACCCAAGATGCGTTTTTCTTCCTTTTTTATTTCTTTTTTTTTTTTTCAAGGCAATGAAGGGGATCTCACTCATCATTACGTGTTACTTCTTTAATTATCTACAAGTAAATTTAAAGATTGTAGGTGTAAACGGGGAAAACAGTTTTTCTTTCCTTTTTTAGATTTTAGTTGTAAAAGGGAAAACACTTATTCTTTCCTTTTTTAATAGAACAAATGGAACTAACGGTTGAACCAGAATTGTTTTATAACCTGTTTTCCAAAACTCAAGCATCTTGGACTGAAAATCACAGAGACATCTACATTACACATATGTTATAAGAGAAACCACTTATTTGCCTACCAAAAAAAAAGGAGAAAAAGTCAAATGCAACGTTTAATGATTCAAAAAGAAGAGATGAATGGGAATGAAAGGGAAAGAGTTAGAAAAGAGAAATATGGTAACCTCAGAAACGGGAAGACCAAATGTGCATCCAGAAAGTGTTGCTTTTACTGTCTCAACTGCACCAAGAAGAGGGGCTCCTGATATCAAAAGCCTAACATGTTAAAATAAGCTGCATGCCCAGACACTCTTTTTTCGAAATTAACATGAAATTTGAAAGGCATACCAACAGCAAAATATGCATGAATGTGTTCATCTAGCCACTCAATATATTTTTTGGGTGCAATTTCCAGCTTCAACCACTCTAAAAAGTAGCGGAAGACATTGTTACCCAATGAATGGGCGAAAACAATTGAGGGGCCACCGCGAAGTTTAAGGGCAGTTTCAAAAGTCAGCCTGCAATGATCACCAAAATATGGAAACTAATCAATTCTACAACTATAATCTGCTTGAATCTGGACTATTTTGCTAATTTCATCTATTTTCAAAACCCAAAGAGGAATGAGGCAGTTCCTAATTTAAATTCAACAGATCACTAATGCAGATCACAGACTACATTATCAATCTAGGCTAGTAATCTCATTGCATTCAAGCAATGAATGACATACTAACCATAGTCATCTTCTGTTTTGAGGATTCAAATTTTTGAAGAACCATACTAAAAAAAGTTATGGAACCAAATTATTACTTTGGGATTGTCAAACTCGTTTTGATGCTGCTTTGAAAGGTGATGACATTGGACAAGTAGGCTATCAAAAAATTATGCCAGTAAAAGTAGAATGCAAAGGAGATACACAAGATCTATGCAAGTATAGCTCTTCTCCTCTAGATTTGATGGTGATAAAATAATTACTATGGGTTTCCAACCTTGTTCTTAAGTGGCGTTGAAACATATACGTAGGACAATTGCAGTCTATCAAAAAAATGTGCATCACAGCCAGTAAAAGAAGAATGCACGAGAGACATGCGAGATATATACATACTTTAGTTTGTGGAAGTAAAGATCGCGCTCCTCAAGCTTTGATGGTGACAATCTCCAATCATATGGAACAGCAAGGATTGTATTAGCCTCAATACCAAACTCAATGCACCATTTGATCCATTCTTTCCACACTGACGAAAGAGGCCCTGAGGAGGAGTGTCATCCAATGAAGCAAGAAATAAGTAAACTGTAACATTCACCAAATTAGGTACATAAACATCTTAAATATTCTGTAGAACTCATTTCGGTGGAGATAGAATTAGGCCACAAGTTCAATGATCCACTTCCCCATCAAAACATCTTGTATATTTCTCAAATATAATTTCAAAAGGAAAATAAGTGATAATATAAGCTAGCCTAAACAAGTATGCATGAGTGAGCGTTCCAAATGAAACTTTCTTACAAGGCCACAGCTCCTCAGATATACTAGAAGAAGAAAGAAGTCACAAAGCCAGATGTTATTTCGCACAGATAGTTAACTGCTACTGTGAAGTGTGATTGTTATTCTAACCAGCAGAAATAGAAATCAGAGGTTTGAACTGCCTGAAAGGGGGAATCTCTTCCATATTTACCAATGCTGAGAGTAACATCTTATTTGTGTATAACTGATAGAAAAGCACATCAAGAGCAAGTTTTCCTATAAAAGTGATTTCAGATTTCAAACAATTTGATGATTGTTCCATGCATAAGTTGTTTCATGTTTCAGTCAGAATAACACGAAGACATCATACCAACAAAGCAACTAACGTCGATGTGATCAGAGCCTCAAACTCACGAATAACTAGTGTAGGTTAAACAAATAAAGTGGGACCTAAGTCCTCCCACAGACAAGTAACTCAGTTCAAATACTGAAAACAGCACCCATACATAATTCAGGGCATACAACAATGCAAAATTGAAAGTTGTTCCTCAATTAAAAACTTTATTATGAATGACTAGTAAGGATTCTAAGTTCCTTCAAAATTTCAGTAAATTAGTTTATGGTATTTTTTCCTTCTTCCTATTTTATTTTATTAGAAAGCATTCATCAAAAGTTTAACAAGTAAGAACGTAGGTAGCCACCAGAAAAGGTCAACGAATTCTGGTTTCAGCATCATCAAAAAAGAAATAGGGGAAGGGATACAGTCAAGAGATATGTTGGCAGTTTGAGTTTTTTTCTCTTTCCATGCATTCTTCAGCATTAACACCAACTATCCTGACATCAATCTTATAATATAATTATGGAACTCCAAAACATTGATGGCCAAGAGAGTAAGACAGGACCAGGATGTTGAAAAAACAAATTTATGCCATGTAGAGGTCAACCATCACCAACCATATATAACCACACCACAAAGCAGGAGCATCCAACCATATGGAAAGCTTAAAATAAAGGATTTGAACTGTTACCTTCCCTAAAACATGGTAATGATATATCGAGAGAATATTATAAGACACCTACATGCATATATCGATATAGATATGGCTGTGGGCATACATGTGTATCCACATGGACATACGAATATTAAATACTCATGTGTGTATGTGGGGGGTTGGGGGGGGGGGGGGGGGGGGGGGGGGGGGGGGGGGAAGGTTGTGGTGAGGGGGGAGTTTAAGATTCATAACCAAGGACAAAAATGAGGAAACATAAATAACACGATAACACAGAATACCTGTTATGTAACCTGGATCAAGCTCGGTGATTGCAGAAAGACCACTATCAGGGCGGGACTTGCATTCAGGATGATCTGTTTCATTGTAAGGGTCTAGAAGCATGCACTTTAGCCAGCAGTTGACAGCAGAAAGAAGCTGCATGACAGATGGGAATTTTCTCCTATCATCCATGATACTAAGAAATATTAAATAGCATATTTATGATACAATGTGGCGCAGATGGAAAGAATAAAAGTTGTTATAGTCTAGCGCATATGGAACAAAGCATTTGGCAATGTTTACAAGGATTACCTAGCCCACAAGTTATAGTTGACACTTTCAGCACAAATTTAACAAATATCGAGCAACAGAAGAACAGATCTTTGTTGCTCGTCTCAACCAGATGAAGTTCATGACGAGGCTTATTTAGTTTTTGTGAACTCTAGAAAAAATAAATAAATCTATAATTTCTAAAAACCAAGAGAAATTAGTCCAATAGCTCGTGCAATATAGAATAGTTGTTCTGCACAGAATGATAACTTACAGAGGAACAAGTGATAGGTTATTGATTGAATAAGTTGACTAGACAATACAGCCCATCTAAGAACGCAAGATTTGGTATCTTTCTTGATTGTCAGTTCGTAATATGAAAATTAAGATCGAAATTGGAAAAATCAATACCACGAATAGGTCAATGAGACTCTAATGTCACAATAGTTATTTTCTCGTTTACAAAGGGAAGTCTCCAAATTAGCAAGAAAGACAATCTGCAGTCATACTAACAATAAGGCATGGTTGACAAACAACTAAATATATACATGTATTTAATCTTCGCAATATCAACATAAAACAGACAGAACCTATAGAACCAAACCAAAGAGGGGGGAAAAGGAAAGAACGAAAGAAACAGAGTATACGGACCAAGAATTAACACGAAACAACCAGATAATAAACAAGAAGTGAGAGAGAATGAATGTTGAAGTGATATAGGGCGAGTTTCTTACTTTGGTGGTGTCGAGCCAGACCAAATCGAGAGGGTTGAAATCAAGAGGCGAGTAGGGACAGTCCAAGATTGACCAGGCTCTGAGCTGAGTCGACGCAAAGCCTGGGATTATGATGCCTGAGAGCTTCGCGTACTCCCCATTAAGCTCGCCGCCATTGACGGCGGCTCTTTGCAGAGCTCCAAGAAGAAATATAGCCACGATCAGGTACGTCTGTCCTCTCATTCGCAACGACGAGAGAGAGAGAGAGGCAGAATATTCAGCGAGAGGATGGGAGTTTAAAAAATTGGAAGGAAGATTTGTGGAAAGGCAATTTATTGCGTTTTCTCCGAACTTCATTTAATTTCCATAAATACCCCCATTTGATCCGCAAATTAACTAAACAGTCCACCGCTTGTGGTACGTGGCTTGAGTGGATTGGAAGGTCTGGTGGCTCGTTGTAGTCCCGGAGTTTACTTCGTAATCCAACGGTTTGAGTGGCACTTGGCGCGCGCCCAAGGTGCGTGATCATGATTGGAGAGATAAGGAAGGGGAAAATATTACCAGCCTATTTGCAACTTGGAGGAGAGGGGGAAATAAAATGAAAGATGAATTTTTTTTGTTTGATTTTATAAAAAAATAAAATAAAAGTAAAAGAAAAAAATATATATATATTTTTCTCTCTCCTTTCTCTTCTCTTTCGTGTTTTAGGTAGAATAAACAAGGAAAGAAAAAAAGTATCCCTCCTCTCTCCCAATTTTTAAACGGGCTATATAGGAAGAGCTATTACCAAACATTTTTATTATTAAAATTATTAGATACTGAATTTTTTTATTTAAATTTATATCATAATTATGTTAAATGAAAACAATAATTACCGTATCTGAACATATTTAGTATTCAGTGATATGTTTAGCCACACCAACTCAAAATTGAGGCCCATTTTCAATCAAATTTTGTATTTAAATGATACGTAAGTTATTTACTGTTTAAGACAATTAATTGTGAAATATATAAATGCATTTTAGCTTTAAATGGTCTATTATAAGCACACTTAATTGTATACACAATTAATGATATTGAATTGTTTGATGTTTTTATATGATGTTATACATACATATATACAAAGTCTAACTTTATTATTAATAATGCTAAGATCACTCCTATCGACCACTCTTGTTCAGTTGGCACGCCAACTCAGTCTAGTTTATAAAAAAACACTAAAAAGTTATGCTTAAACACAGCAATAAGAGGAGAGAGAGAAAGAGGGGTTGTCGAGCAGCTTAACCTCTGACCTCCATCACCACCATCGACAACCTTCGCCACCACCAGCACCAACGATCTCCAAAATCATATGTTAAGCAATTGACGAATCATATGTTAAGCAATCTTTCCAAAATCGAAATAATCAAGTGTAAACACTAACTGTAATCAGAGTGAAATTAGAAAAAATTATAGAGCTATGATTGATAGGCACAGAGAAAAATAGTGAGCGGGAGTGAGAGACGCTGGTGGTGGTGGATGTCACCGGTGGTGGTGATGGCAGTCAAAGGTTGTCCTGCTCAACCACTCTCCTCTCTCTCTCTCTCTCTCTCTCTCTCTCGTTGAATTATTGTGCTTGAGCAACAAGTTTGAGTACAACTTTTTAATTTATTTTTTATTTTATAAATTGGGCTAAATTGACTTGTCAACTTAATAAGAATGGTCAGAGGAGTGATCAGTACGAGTGACTCTAGTATTATTGTTTCATTATAGAGTCTTTGCTATCATAATATGAAAATTCAATTGCCAATTGATTTTTTTTTTAATGTTTCAAAGTTACTTATGGTTATTTCCTTGTTTGATTCAGCGTACTCCTGTTAATTTCTTAATGATCTAAAAAAGAGTCTGCATTTGTCAATAATAAGCTTCCGTTCAAGCAAATATTTTCTTAGACTGTATCCCAACTTTAGGATTATGGTTATAGCCTTGAACAAACTATGAAAAAATAATCCCCTTTAACCATCGCCTTTAGGTGCTGACACACGACGTGTCACCTTTTGCCTATAACCCGCAACCGAGAGAGAAAAAGTTTCTCCAATTCTTCTTCACTCCCTGATTTGACAAGAAAAAAATATAAAAAAGTCTACTTTTTACTCTTCTCTCTCTACCAGTTTCTTGCAAAGTACGTTTAGTATAGTTTTTTTATTTAATTTTTTTTAAGTTTATAAAAAAGATAAAGTCTACTCTCACCGCAAACTTCACTTAGTTTTTACACCCTTATCAAAATGACCCGAAAAAATATTTGGTGAAGTCTTCAACAAACATAGTGTGTCTATCCCTTACCAAAACGACGTTGTTTTAGTAAAGAAAAAAAAAGTCTCAAAGCCAAAATTTAAAAAAAAAAAGATATAAAACCCCAATCTTTCAAAAACCTACACTAATCTATCTTTCTAGGCCATAAACCTCTCAAAAAAAGACACTGTAAAAAATAAAACTTAATAAAAAAATAAATATTGTCTTTTTTTTACAGTGTATTTTTTGAAAGGTTTATGGCCTAAGAAGATAAGTTGGTGTAAAGTTTTTGAAAGGTTGGGATTTTATATATATATATATTTTTTTAAATTCTGGCTTTGAAACTTTTTTTTTTTCTTACCAAAACGACATCGTTTTGGTAAAGAGCAGACGTACTATGCCTGTCGAAAACTTCACTGAATATTTTTTTCTTATCAAAACGACGTCATTTTGACAAGGATATAAAAATTTCGGTAAAGTGTGCGGTGGGCGTAGTCTTGCTCTATAAAAAAAAAAAGGTAAGTTTTTTTATTTTTTTATTTTTTAATTATCTTTAAATAAAGCATAGTCAAAAAAATAAACAAAATTAAAAAATACTTAACTTTTTTATTTATAAATTAAAAAAATATTTGACAAAAAAATTATACCAAACACATATATACCCTCTCCCCTTACCTCCATTTTATCTTCTTGTCCTTTCTTATTTTTTATTTTTTTCTACAAGTTATGAGACTTAAAAGATCAGTGCAACTAGAAGAAGATTATTATTTTTTTATTTTACTTCATCATCATACCCCCTTCTCTTTCATAACCCAACACAGAAATTATTCTCATTTGAAGCAAACAATCACGGCAAACTAAAAGGTCGTCATAGCACAATAGACAGATACGATCCAATCCAAAATAGCTCGATAGCCATAATAGCATCTCGTAAAAGTTACTTCATGATGGTATAGAATTTTTTTTGTTTTGTTTAATTGGGATCTGTAGAGGTCACTGATCCATGAAGGTCACCATTGACGGAGGTCACCGGCTTGGAAATTTGCTAAATAATAATAAAAAAATTATTCTCCTTCATAATTTTATATTGCCTAGGCATTCGTGTTTCCCAGCTGACTAGCACCCATTTTCACTGGGCGTGGTGGCTCTGGCGAGAACTAGTGAGTTATATTGACTGTATTATGATATTCACATGTTTTCGGATGTCCAAATCTCTCTCCGGTGATGTAATTGCAAAATCTGTCCATGGATTCAGAGTAACGAGATTTCCGCACTTGCATTTCCTCACTTTTGTTGTACAAGAGAGCAAAAGTTACAGATGTGTGTGCATATAGATGACTATGTATATACTTTTGTTTGAATTGTTTTTGCTAGAATGGTAGGAAGACCGTAGAAAGAGAATGATAAATAAAATTTTATTGTAGATGTTGTGAATTTACAAGAATATTATGTTCTATATATAAAAGAAGATAGAAGGTAAATCAACTATGAATCATGACATAATATTGACTTGACAATGACGACAATAAACCTAACACCAACTTAACCTCTCAATTGTTGGCTTGATAATGAAGGGTTTTTGTTTATATTGGTCACATTAAAATGTTCATATTGTTCATATTAGTAGCCCACCACAAACTCAATGTAGTAATGTGGAGATCAAATTGAATTTGGTAACCATATCATGAAACTGTACTGAGTGATGAGACTTGGTGAAGATATTAGCAGTTTGGACAGCAGATGTCGCAGAGAGAAGATGAACTGTGATATACATGACATGCTGACGAATGAAATGACAATTAATCTCAATATGCTTAGTATGATCATGAAACACATTATTATGAGCTATCATGATCGTACTGTAATTGTCATAATAAAGAACAGTAGCATCAGAATCAGAGACACCCATGTCTTAAAATAACTATCGAAGCTAGAGAAGTTCCTGAGTGGTATCAGCTAATGCACGGTATTCAACCTCAGTGCCAAAGCGAGCAGTAAAGGTCTACTTTTTACTACACCAAGAAAAAAGCAGAAGCCTGTGATAAACTGTCGATCAGTAGGATCACTAGCCGAATCAATATCAGAATAAGCATGAAGTTGTAGAGAATAGTGGTGAGAATAATGTAGTCCATGAAAAAGAGTACTCATAACATAACAAAGAATACGAAAAACTGCAGTATAGCGAGTTGAGTGCGGCGAAGACAAAAATTGACTGACTAGGTGAACAACATGTGCAATGTCAGGACGAGTAACAGTGAGGTAGACAAGATTGTCAGCAAGCTGTCTATAAAGAGTAGCATTAGACAGAAGCTCACCATCCAGAGGAGTGAGACACACATTAGCTTCTAAAGGTGTGGAAACAGTCTTGCTATCAGTGATACTAGTACGAGTCAGAAGATCTGAGGCATACTTGGCTTGAGAGAGAAAATAACCAGTAAAAATATAAAATATCTCAAGGCCAAGGAAATAACTGAGAGGACCAAGATCTTTCATCTCAAATTGTCTGCTAAGAAAATTCTCGAGCTCAAAAATACCATGCACATCATCTCTAGTGAGAATCATATCATCCATGTAGAGAAGCAAGAGAACAGTGCCACGTGGAGTTTTGCGAACAAAAAAGAACATAATCATAATCACTAGAAGAGAAGCTAAGTTTGTTAATGGTGGAATTAAATTTGGCATAACAAGCACGAGGAGTTTGTTTCATATCATATAGAACACGACGAAGTTTGTAAACTTGATGTGGAATGTGAGGAGAACCAAGAGGAGGCTACATATAGACTTCCTTAAAGAGATCACCGTTGAGGAACACATTTTTGACATCCATTTGATACAAAGGCCATTGTCGAACAACAACAACAACAACGAGACTCCGAATAGAAGTGAGACGAGCAACAAGAGCAAAGGTCTCCTCGTAATCAATGTCATACTCTTGAGTGAAACCTAAACGGGCTTTTGTACTATTCCACAAAACCATCAAAACGAGTTTTGATCTTATAGACCCATCGACACCCAATTATAGATTTACCAGGAGGAAGATCAACCAAGTCTCAAGTGTAAGTCTTAGTAAAAGCCTGTAATTCATTATCCATAACTTGCTGCCAAAGAGGGTTATAACTGACCTCGTGATAAGAGTAAGGATCGTGATGAGCAAGAATAGTGGAGAAACAATGATAATCATGAAATTAAGTAGGGGTCTCCCTTACCCGAGTAGAACGCCTGATAGTGGGCTCAATAGAGGACAAGGACAGAGATGGATTAGACAAGGAAGAGCTAGCAGGAGGAGTAGGATCAGTAGATGGGGACTCTTTTGGATAGACAGTAATGGGTGGCACAATAGGCGTCTCAGCAGTAGGTATATCAGTATCCTCAGGAAATAGCTCACTAGTAGGATTAGTAAAGTAAGTAGTGGAAGAATAAGAGGATAAATGAAATGAGGATAAGGAGAAAAATGTCTTATGTTTCTAAAGACAACATGAAGAGAGACATGAAGACGTTTAGACAGAAGATCCTAATAATGATAACCTTTGTGCTTAATCCTGTAACCTAAGAAGCAGCAAAGATGAGCTCGAAGCTCCAAGTTGGTGCGCTCATGAGGCTGAAGTAAGATAAAACAGGCACACCTAAAAAACACGAAGATAATGATAATCATTAGTAGTACCATATAGACGCTCATAGAGAGTGAGGTTACCTATAGGAGTTGAAGGAACACTGTTAATAGTGTAAATAGCAGTAAGAACAGCTTTAACCCAAAATTGTTTAGGACCAGAGGTAAAGATAAGAAGAGCACGTGTTATATTAAGGAGACGACGATTTTTTGTTCAGCACGACCATTTTGTTGTGAAGTACCAAGACAAGAACGACGAGGAATGGTCCCATGCTCAAGGAGAAAAACAAGAAAAGAGTTGTCACAATACTTCTGAGCATTGTCAGACCGAAAGATCTTGATATCACAAGAGAATTGTGTTCTGACCATACGAGAAAAATCATAATAAGTTTGTTGAAATTGAGATCGATTTTGCAAGAGATAAATCCAGGTATATCTAAATAAATCATCAACAAATATAACAAACTACTTGGATCATCCCATGGTAGAAGTGGGGGAAGGATCCCAAACATCATAGTGGACTAAATCAAAATGAGCTAAAGAAAGAAAAGTATTGTTATTAAAATATAAAGCCGGTTGTTTGGTAAGTTGATAAGATTGACAATCAAGGTATTTATTATGGATCGAGCCTAAAACACCATAAGACAAAAGAAGGCGTAGACGACCTATAGAAACATGACCTAAACGTGAGTGCTAGATATCAAAAGAGGAGTTAGGAGCAAATAAAGCAGTAGTAGAAATGGCAGCAGCAGTCTAAGTAAGCAGATGAAAGTGAACGAGTTGAAACAGTCGACCATGTTTACGGTCTATCCCAATAATCTGTCCTGTCTTTGGATAGGAGCACAACACAACCAGTAGAAGAGAAAAGGACAATAAGGCCAAGATCACATAATTGGTCGATGGAGATAAGATTCAATGTAAGTTTAGGGATATAATAAGTATGAGGATGTGCAATAGTAGAAGTGAAGACATGACCAATGTAATTAATAGCCATAGGTGAGCCATCGGCATTATAAATGATAGGAAGAGTGGACATAGAGAATTTGGAAGAAAAAGTTAACAAGTTTGAAGTCGCACGATTGTTGCACCCTGAATCAAATTACCAAGGAAAAATACCTGAAGTGGCAGACAAAGTAGTAGAGGATGGATTACCAAAGGTAGTTATAAACTGCTGAAGGAGTACAGAAAGATCACCGACATTAATCATAGAGGAGAAGGAAGGAACATTAGAATCTAAAATAGTGGCAGCAGCAGACTTAGGGTGAAAGTCTCGGTGGTGAGGATTTTTAGGACAATCATTACGATAGTGACCAAGGCCATGTCGATAACAGTATTGCCATAACCGAATAGGACAAGAAAGTATACGATAATTAGTAACATGGCAAAATGTATAGTCATCGTTTCGAGAAGGAGGATTGAAAAATGTCCCAGTAGATTGAGTAGAATAGCTATGAGAACCACCAGAAGCGGACGAACCCTGAGAACTACCTAAAAAATCTCTAGATTGAGAGCTAGAGGTGGCAAGAACTATGTCTGCAGGTGATGATTAGATGAGACCAAGGCGAGTCTTCTTGGAGAGGAGCTTAAAAATAGCCTATTACAACGAAAGGAGAGGGGATTGATGCAGAAGAGAGGCTCGAACAGGCTTTAAAAAAATTAGTGAGAGTCATGAGAAACAGAATCAGGCGCTGTTGATCTCGATAGCGAGCAAATTAAGCAGCATCATTAGAGCAAGTCCAAGTAGGTTAGATAGAGTCAATTAATCTCACAGAATATACATTTAAGATAGGAAAACATTGATAGATTGGCTAGATTCCTATTTCAGACGATGTAGAGAAATCACAAGTTGGTACTTGTAGGTGGGATTTTTCGGAAAGGCCTGACCGATCACTCAAGCCAATGTTGATGAGTTCAAACTCTCTACAAGAAAGAATAGTTAGAATGGGTTGACCCTTCTTGGGCCAATCACACTCCGATAATTAAGTTAGCAAGCTTAATCAATATTTGAATAGATAAAAGTCGTATATACTTGGAGTCAAAATGTCCATACCTGGCTCTTGAGGTCTTTGGTATTTATAGTGTGATCGATAGAGTGTTTTGCCCCTGGCCTACCAGAATGTCAGCATGCCCTGTTGGGTAGGCTTCATCATTTACCGTCGATTGACTGCATGCAGGGTCTGCCTTACCGTCGCTCAAGAATCTGGCTAATCGAACATGCAAGTCGATGTCGCGTGGGGAGCCGCTGGAGCATTTAATGCTGGTCAACTCTACATTTAATGCTCTGAGACTGTTAGCGGTTTTGACTCTCTTTTCGCAGTTTTGGGCCTAGGTCGGCGCCAGGTCGGCACATTGGGTCAGACCGTCCTTTAGTACTTGATTTGGGCCACCCGACAATCTAGCTTTAATTTGTGTTGATTGGGTCTAACTAGATGAATTGAGCTGTATACATTTACCTCACATATTATATTTTCAGAAACATAATTACTTGCAGTGTAGTTTTATACGATTAAATATAGAAAATTATTTTACTTGCTCGTGTTTTTGTTAATATCGTATTGTAGATGTTTTTTTTTGTGTATTGAAATAGGGGTTGTAGGGTTAAACAACCGTCAACTAATAAGTAAAACGAGATCTAAGTGATCTCAATACAGCCATTTGTTCTATGACAATAGACACCATGATCATTGCTGTTCTTATACGAGTAAATTTTTAACAATCCAAATAGATTAAATAATATTTAAGTCGAGTTCAGTATTTATGACTACAGGCTAGTCGAATTTTAGAGAGTTAAAACTTTATAATACAATATAAATAAATTTAGTTAGCTATACAACAACCTGACAAAGGTTCCTAATCCTACCGAATATGGATTTGTCAATTCGTTGCTAATGATTCATTAGATTTTACTAATATCTATTATGATTGTTGAACAGTCGCCAACTAATGTCGACTAATGCTAGAGACACTCATGACCCATTTGAAATTAGTGCTCAATCTATCATTTTTAAAAAAAAGAGTGAAACCATTTACTCGCCACACATACAAACAAAAATAGAAATATATACATTACAAATAACTAATTTGATTTAAAGCCTGATTTTTGTATAATTCGCTTGGATAATGAACATTCACATATTATGGTAGTGGTCTAGACACACTAGGAAAAATTAAAGAAAATCCACAGTTACAAGTGTATGAAATAATACCAAATAACAAATGAAATAAAGCAGGTAAAAGTAAAACCAATATAATCCTCTCATTTTGAAAAATTTACACCCGGCTCCGGCTCCAGCTGGACCGAGTACTCGTTCGGAATTCAGGGTCAATTTAATATAGTTTTTTTAATTTTATTTTTTTGATTTATAAATAAAAAATTTAAAATTTTTATTTTTAATAGAATAAAGTAAGCAGCAAAGTAAAAAAAAATTAAAAAATTAAAAATATTAATTTTTTTATTATAATAAAAAAAACAAAGCTAAAAAACTCAAAAAATCCAATCAAAGGCCCTCAATGTTTTGTTTGAATCTTCATCCGAGGCGGAAACGGCCCTTTCAGATTTGGGAGAGCAAAACGCCGACGTGGAAGCCGCGGAGCTATTTTCACGGAAAAATTGGAAAATGCAAGAAACGGAAAAAGAAAGCAACAAACAAGAAACCAAAATTAGAAACTCCGTCTGATTTGTCTATACGAAGAAACCGAAGTTCAGAGAGAAGAACAGACGAAAACGACACAGAATGCTCCAAACCCTACGGTTAGGCGCGTCTTTGGTATCGAATTCACCTCGCAATGTTTCAACAGGGAGCAATACCGCATCAAGGTTTCCATGGAGGAGTCTTCTTCTTCCATATCGAGATTTCGGTTCCGAGATCACCAACAGATGGACGACGGAAACGCGACGGACGGTCACACCGGTTCGGAGGATTCGTCGTTGTCCAGCGACGACGACAACGAGCCCGAGCTCGAGTCCATGACCGGGAAGGTATGAGTTCTAGCACCATATTTACTTTGGTTTTCTTTTTACTCTCTCTTTACAGTCAGAGGTTTCTTCAATAAGATTTACAGTATATTTACCATTCTCCCCTTCCTGTTCGCGGGGAAGGCCACATTGACATTTTGGGAATTAGGTTAAACTATGACTTGATAATGGAGGAGTATTTGAGAGAGAGAGAGAGAGAGAGAGAGATGAAATATCTAAAATGCTTATGTTTGAACATACTTGATTCCGAATAATGTGGCTCATATAACAATCAATCATATAAATGCAGATGAAATACTAAATTTTGAAAATTTTGCATCTTAATTCAGCCATAGAGTTCTCATTGCCCGAGTACAATGTTCGATGTCTACATACTTGATTATGATGTCTATTATGAATTATACTTGAAAATGTCTAGTAAAATCATTGACTATGTGCTTTAGTCACGGTGTGATTTGCCATGCATTGCAAAGATTCTAGGGTCTCTGCTGATAGACTGCTAAATAATAAAGTGAAAGTGCACAATGTGCGGCCACAGATTGCTTTCTCAACTAAACATTCACCACAAGTCAATAGGTTTTGTCTCATAGAGAAATGGCAAGGTAAAACTGAAATTACTTTAAATTTATCTGCCTTTTTTTTTTTCTCTTTTTAATGGAGGTTACGGATATCATCTATCTTCCTTTGTATGACACTGTAAGCTTTTGTTTGTCAATATACACTGTGTCAATTAATCAAATACTTGTAGTGGTTGGACTCTTTTCATTTCTTGGTGGAGCAATGTCTGTTTAATGTTTCCTTGTTTTGCTCATATAGGGTATTAAGCATCTCTGTTCAGAACTCCTTGAACTAAAGAGGGTGTCAGATGAAGACTTTCACAAGAACATATTTTCCAATTATTCAGCCTTTGTCAGGTAACTTACTCATTATGGTACAAAATATAAGGGGGACAGGGATAATGTGACTCTGGTCCCTCACCTTATTTGCTCACTTTGTTGAAAGGTTTTGTTTGATAATGTAGACCACTTTTTTGGCTTTATGCCAAGTCAATTTTTCTTTTTACTTGTCACATGGTATATAAAACAAATTATAAATGTCTTTTTTCCCCCTCTCCTTTAATATGAGTGGTCATTGTGGCTATTACAGAACATTTCATAGGTATATGTAGTCTCTTAGTTTTCCCATGGAAGTGAGAATTTATCCATGCTTCACATGCTTTGGGAAAAAGAAAAAAAAAAAAAATCCCTTCTAACATGAGGCCTGGATGCTACATGGTTTGGCCATTTAGGAGGCCTTTATAATTTGGGCTATTGGATCCTAGGCCAGTGCTTCATAAGTCTGTATACTCGCAATAGTTGCAAGGGGGCAATGGGAAGCTAAGACGTGTATTCTTTATTGTACAGGAACTTATCATCCATTGTTTCCATACTGCATGTAGAATAATGATGTATGCCACTATAGATGTAGACTATTCATAACTTGGCCAGCCTATTTCACCTATTTTCTTTTGTTTTTCTTCCTTTTTTATCTGTAATTCTTCTAATAAACCTGATCAGCAAATAGTGATGCATGCCCCTATGCATTCAGACTATTCAGTATTCACCCTATTTTTTTCTCCGTACAGTTCTTTTGATGACCTCATTGGCAAATATTGACATTCTATTACATCTGCAGAATATTTAAAGAAGTGGAAGGCATGGAAAATGAGCTGATGCAGCTGAAACACCATGTCTCAACACAAAAGATACTTGTAAAAGAGCTTATAGATGGCATTTATCTAAAAGTTCTATCAAAGGAAACAGTGGAATCTATTATTGGAGAACCTATAGGTGATGAACCATCTCCTCGAACCATATTAGAGGCTCATGCAGACAATGTTTCAGAAGCCCTAGATATTCTTCTGTCAGAACGAAGATTTGATGAAGCTTTGACAGTCCTAGAATTGGAAGCTGGAACTTTCCAGGGTATGCAGTTGCAACAAAATCTTACCTTGAATGAGTTAGCATGGTATAACTCTGCAATATCGGAAAGGAGGGCCATGATTGCAGATCAACTGAAGCTGGTGGCTGGAAACCCTAGAGTGTCTGCACCAGAACTGCTAAAAGCTTTAGTTGGACTTTGCAGAGTTGGTGACAGTCCTCTTGCAACTCAGTTACTGCTTAAATATTACCATTCACGCATTGCATCGGGGATACATGACTTGCAATATTTGAAATCAGCCAATGATGCTTACATTAATGAAATTGCAAAATTTGTATTTTCAATGATTTCACAAGCTACAATGAGCTTTGTAGTCTTGTACGGAGAAAAAACTACGTATTCTACAGAGCTTATGCAGTGGGCTTATGAAGAAACCGAATTGTTTGCTGCCTGTTTCAATAAATATGTTCAATCCATTTCAGATATAAGTGGTGGGCTGGTAACAATGGTGGAAGCTGTGCAGTCTGCATTGTCATATTGCTTTTTGTTGGAAACTCAGAGAATGGTGTTGCAGCCATGCTTGGTAAAGCATATTCGTCCATGTGTAGAAGAGGTTCTACAGATTCATATAGACCATTTGAAGAAAGTCATTGGTATCTTTTCTTCGAGAGAAGCTTGGGTTGTGGGCAGATATCTTCTATCAGGGATTTTAACCAAAAAGTGCTCTTCTGTGGTTATTGGGCAGCAGCCGGAATATTGCCTGCTCACTAACAGTGGTCGGAAGTTTGTATCACTGTTGCAGGTATTGGTCCCTTTTTGGAGTAATTTAGAGTTTAAAAACAATATGTTACTGTTACCTTGTAGCATACATGGCTACATTGATACTGATGCACATAGGGCATATGGGATTAAGTACGCATGTGTGCAACCAAAAATAGGGATCTTGTACTTGGTAAGAATGCTCCCCTTATGTTGAATGATGAAAAGAGAATAGGTCCAAATCTCATACAGGAATGATTTGGAAGATCTAAAACCAAAAATAGTGGTACTTTCATGCAACAACATAACGGAGGCACTCAATCAATAAAGATTTTGATTGATATCGACTATTAAAATAATTCTGTCATTTGCCTTGAACTGTTTTTTAGAGAACCTCCTAGCTAAGCAATCCATTCTAGCATGGATAAATATTGTTGCTAGTGTGCACGTAAACACAACTGCTCTGCTCATCTGGCTACAAAAATGTTAACTTATGATTTTAGCTTTTAGAAACCTCTTTGAATCTCTTCTTTGAAGATATTATAAAGTACGCTCTGCTTGTGATGCCAACAGAAAGTTGAAGCTCTTATTCAGGTCCTTTGGTTAGTATTGGTGCAATGTATGCTTCAGCTGTATCATAATAATTAAGATTTGCTACCTCAACCAGACTGAATGATCACATCTTTTAATGCTTTTTTGGTGCCTTATTTTTTCTGTCCCTCCCTCCCCCAGCTGCTCAGTGGGGCAATTTGTGTGCTGATGTTCATGACATGGGAACCCCTCCTCCCTTGTTTCTAAGTTGTAAGCCCATAAAATATATTTGTGTTTTGTAACATACGCAACTAAGTTGTTCATAGTTCTTATTATTTCAGACTATAATGGAAGATGTGTCCCCCTTAGTTTCCATTCAAATGGAAGGTCCTATCCTCAGAGGACTCATGGACCTATTCACAGAGTATATTGCCATCCTTGAAAGTGCCCTCACCGAGAGATCAAATGGTTTAGAGAAAGGTGGCCCAGGAGTCAATTTAGCAGAGTCACCTGAGCAACAAGTTTCTGTAATAGCCAATTTATCAACTCTTGTACAACTTTTCTCCGGCATAATAAGAAGCGTCTTCAAGAGCATCAATCACCTCAATTTCAAAGTTGATAGCTGTATTCTATATATTCAAGAAGCTTCTGATAAACTCCGAGCTCATTTCTGCCAGCAATTTATATACAAAATAATGTATGGAAGTGGCTGTAGACTTGCACTCGAAACTTGGGTTGGTGACCAGTGTGATTCTGACACCACTGATGATGTGATGCCCTCTGCTGTTTTTCAGGTATGTCTAAGCATTGAAAATTCCAAGCTTAGTAGAAATGACATGCAAAGGTCCTAATTTTAACCTTGGTGTACCTTGTATGTCCTTCAAGTTTCAACTATTTTGAGGACTTGTTCCAAATTTCAAAATTGTGCCATATACAGTTGCAGCAGTTATCTGAATTGACTTGACAATCTGCTGAAGATTTTAAATTTAGATTGGTTATTTTTATTTTCAGTGTACCACAGGTACATGAGGACATTGTTCTTCTGCTGCCCTTCCATATTTCCTCCTGCTGCATTTCCTGTTAGAAATCTTTCTAATTGGTGCTCAGCAGAAGCATGACATCGGCAAGTTTGTTTGTTTATACACAGGTTTTTAATGGGTTATGTTGAAGTATCATGTTAAGAACAAAATTTTCATATTACAGTTGTTTGGGGCTGCTTACTGATCTTTAAGTTTGTTGCTAGAAGAACATAGATGGGGATATTTGCAGGATTACATCTGAACTTGGTCTTTCAGTTCCAAGCAGTATTTCTAATAATGTAAGCAAGCTGTGCATGCACAGCTGCAATGTTACTATGTTAGGAATGGCAATTAAAATATCGGGCCGTACACTGCGTGGAGTATGGTCATGTGGCAAAAGTGAACCGGAAGCCAGGTTAAAATAGAATGTCTTGGATTAGGTTTCATGAAAATATCCATAGTGGGGTAAAGTATTTAGGTGAAATTGCCATGGTGTTAGCTCGGGACAAATACAAGTGGTCTTAGAAGTTAAATGGGGTTGCAAGGAGAGCAAAATATACATTTTGAGGAGTACAGTAAGAGTTTGATCTTCCAGATTTTAACTTGCTTTTAATTCCTTTGTTTCCGTAATATCTAAATTAACTAAAAGGAAAAAATTGAGAAAGAGGAAGCAAGCAAAAGGAGAGTACAAGGATTGTAAAATAATATGGAAAAACAGAAAATGGTGAGGCTTTTCTCAAATAAAGGGGAGTTTGTGGCATCACATTCTTCTTTTTACTTTCTTAAGCCAAGGTTTACGGGCTGATGGTTGATAGACTCCAATACCATGGGATACAAAACAAAATTCGTGAAGTATAAAATGTTTCTGTTGTGTATATTACCTTTATGCCCATAACAGAATAAATGCAATTAAAGGTAAAGCTGTTTAGTAGCAGGGGTCTTTTCGGTTGAAAAGTTTGTGTTGGCCTCATAATCTTCAGACTTCTGCTGTCTACTAGGTAGGCAATTAACTTGTGGTTGCTTTTTGGCCAAATCATTCTCCTGTTTCTCCTTATCTTCGTACCATCGCAATTGATATTTTATGCTAAACGCAACCAAAGGCCTGCCCCTGTTTGGAGACACGCATATCCTTTGATGCTTTTGGATGAATTGAGTGTGAACAAATGATTTTGCAATTCCTTAATGGCATGGGATAGAAGGAAAGACAGAAATCTGGCAACAGAAATCATTAAGGCCCATTATGAAAGAGAGCTTAAGGTCCATAGCATCAAGATGTGAAATTTCTTTGCACTGTCAGTTCATCTTATTACGCATGGGTAAATGGTTTTGTTATGCCATGTTTTAGCTGAGTTTCAATGTTTGATTGTTTTAGACTAAATGCTTATCTGTTATGCCTTTTGCCTTATGCAGACATTAGAGGGATTTATATTTTCTTTGAAATGGGGGGGGCAGAGGGTGGTGTAAGACAGTTAAATTGAAAGGGATCAAAATTATTCATTGACTTACGATATTTTTGGAGTAACATGATCAGGGGTTGTTTTTAGAGCTATTAAAATTAGAAAAACTTGCTGAGGACAACTTTGTTGAAGTGGATTGGTTGCTGGAGCTTATGAGGGAGCTGATGGAGGCCATATTCATTTCAATTTCAAATAATGAAGAAATATGGACAATTACTGAAGAGGATTTAGCTGTCCAACATTCTGGCAATTTCAAGCAGGTATCTATATGTTCCTTTAGTTAAGTACTGGAACAAATTTTGTTCTGCTATAACTTTTTTCTGCATTGTTTGGTCTTATTTTTGATGCTCTGATAAATCCTTGGCTTTCTTTCTTCCTTCATTAGCTGAGTTCAAAGTTCAAACAGACTCGTCTAATTGCAAGATGCTTGTAGTTGTGATGCATCTGCACGCACAACTGTTTTGTGGTGTTCAAGCTAATTTTTAACAGACATTGTTTTATCTCAACTATGCGAATTAAAATAATATGAATCCTGTCCCACCAAATGATTCTGCTTAAACCAATTTACTTGTTGCATGTTAAATACGTTCATCAGGATTTTAACTGGTGCGAACTTTTGCTCTTCCCCTATCCCCTATGACTTCCTTCCGTATACCAAATCTCCTTTTCACCTGGATGCGCTTGAGTAAAAGGCTCAATAGACTTATGTTTTCTGACTTCCAGGGTTACTCTAGGTTTTCCTTGGTGCACTCACTTCAACCTTAGGATTTTAGCATTTCTATTTTCTTCTGATCCTATATGAGACTTTTCCTAGATTTGTGGTCTTACTTATCCGAGTTACCTTATTATGCCTTTAGTATTTTAATTTTAAGTATGTGATGTTTAAAACACTAGCTCCTACGTGGATATTATGATTTAAAATTCAGAAAACCAGGAATGCATATTGAGTATGATACAAGTATCTAGCGTTTTGTTGGTATCTACTCACTTTTTCAAAGTTTCAGTATCTTTGTAAGCCTTAGAATTCGACCCCACCTTGGCAGGCTCAACACTGATTAATGGCCTTTTTCCCCCCTGATATTCTGTTAAGTTCTTTGGTGCCTTAAATGCATATCTGAGGTGTAAATAAATATGTGATCATTTTGTGCACATGTAATGGTACTTGGCCTCCTCTTATTTTCCAGTTGTGTCAAAACCTAACATCAACCCATTACTCTATACTGTAGGTTTCACTAATTCTTTGTTTCACATGATTGATCCTTTTGTCTGGTTCCTACACGAAAGGTAGTTCAATATAACAGACTATACTCTCTTTGCATTCTCTTTGCTTGGAGATTGCATTTGCTAAATTAGTACCTTAGATTTGGTTTGACCTTTGTTGAGCCAGGATTTAATATAAATACATTTATATGTATGTATGTCCTCCCTACTTATATTTTTAGCTCTACTGCCATGATTATTATTATATTTTATTTTATAAGCAGCAATGTTCCAGTAATGCTCATTTGTTGGCTGGGATTTTTGGCTAATGGAGTTTTTGTTTCAATAATAGTTTGTTTTGGACATGCAATTCCTGGTGGAAATTGCAAGGCGTGGAGGGTACTTCGCCAATAACATGACGACTGCCTCCCTGGCTTTTCTGTCTCGCATGGAATCAGTCTTCATTTCTGCTGGGTTGGATCCTAGAAGGTAATGCTTCAACTTGCTCAACTGGCTGGATAAAGTGGGAAAAAAAAATACTTGCTCGGCTGGTAATCGCTGCTAAAAAAGGCATTTATCCTGTGGTTTGTAACTAACTGGGTTGGCTACTCACAGATCCTTTAAAAGGCATCGGAAATTGCTCTATAAAATACTCCCCTTATGGACGTGTATAAAACATGATCTCTTCATTCTGTGACCATTCTATTAGTTTTTTTTTTTTTCGAGGTTGAAGAATATGAGTTGTGCAAGAGACATTTGGATATACTAGTTTAAAGAGAAATTTTATGCTGCTGGACTATATAGACTTGATAGTTTAGTGTAATATATTGTCTTTAAGCCTAGCTGCTTGCAATCTGAACATGTGAACCGTCTTTGAGCTATTCCGTTTTCTGGGAGACTACTTGCAAATTTTTTCTAGCATGCAGCTATGGGGAACCTACATAATTCATAGTTATGACTTGACCATCAGATTAAAGCATTAGATATACCTATAAGTGTTTCCTTCCAACAACAACCATTATGTGGGGTGTATACATTTTGAATGGTGGCTGGTGGTCTGTGGCAGCGGCTACCAGTTTTTAATCGCTACTAAATCTCCAATGACAAGCATAATATGAAAACTAAAATTTTATTTTGCAAGGATATGTCGCTATTTTGCATGTTGTGGGAATCAAAATCCATTTCAACTTCACGAGAAAGCTCTGTTTCAATTTTCATTTGGCAAGTTCACTTCCCTCTTTGATAATTTTGATAAGGGGGATGGTCCTGGAGCAATTGGTAGACAGTGCCTTTCCAGTGCTTCTTGGAGACATAACTGCTTTCCATAAACTGTTTTCGGATTCCTTTAGAAAACAGTTCCTTTTTTATTTTGCAGAGATATGATTGACGAAGGATGTGTTATAAATGCTGCTCAAGAAGCCCTTCAAAAGCTGCAAGAGACGAAAGAAACAAAATCACCTCCGAATGGAACTACAGATGCTCTTGAACTGAAAGCAAAAGAGGGCCACTCTTGGTATGCAAATGACTCGTTTGAGAATGATGACACTATTCGTTTCTCTGGGAATTCAGTTGAGTCAGCAGAGCCGGTAATAAAAAATGCATCAGAAATTCTCTTTACTAGAGAGACAGAGGTATCAAAGATTGAAGTCATCCCTCCAGAAGTGGTTGTAGATCTTGAAGGTGATGGTGGTTCTGATGATTGTAGCCCTGTAGACTCTGCTGATGCCATCGTTAAATTAGAAGACACTGAAGCTGAAATTGCAGCTGATGCCGTGACAAACATGCTACAGAAAATTCGAAAAATCAAATCACCAGAAAACCAGTTGGCTGTTGGTAATGATGGAAAAACTTCTGGGGCATGGTTTCTCAAAGAGGATGAGACTAGCAGTCAACAGGACGGGTCTGAGCTAGAAGAGGGTGTCCCAACAGGATCACAGAAAACCTTTGCAGCTATGAAAGAAATTGATATGCTGCAAGACGAAGATGAAGACAAGACGCATGTCTAAATGCAAGACGAAGATGAAGACGCATGTCTAAAGGCATCGCCAAAAGCAAAACCCATATTAGAAGATCAATAAGGCAGGACTGAGAACAACCAGCAGTGCTAATCAGTTAACCTGATGGGTTTGAGCAACTGTGTTAATTAGAGGTATCACCTGAAACATTGATTTTCCACAGAATTTGTGTCATTGTATTAATGGAATCAATATGAGAACTTCAAATATGCGTTGGGAGCCCAGATGCATCATCATCATCAAGTTGCTTTTATTTTGTTGGACTTGGATGGTTTTGTGGAATGAATAAGATTGGCGAAACGCAGAATTAAGCAGTTTATGCCAAGATGCATTAGCCTTAGCAGCAGCCTTCTTAGCTTAATATTTCACTCCAGTTCTAGCCAAACTAATGTAACCATTAGAAAAAAGCAGGCGTCTTAACCCTAGTAGCAGCCAAAAAATTGTTTCACAATGAGTTGGAACTTGGAAGTCCTGCCACATGAACTAATTGTGATATTGCTAGGCATCTATCAGAAATTCCGTGTTTCCCAATGAAATTCAATAGTTATGGTGGAAACTGGAAAATACAATTCAAGAAGAGAGAGAACCTCAATTCAACACATCAACAAGAAACATCAGCTTTATAGATACAGGAACACAAGGGCATCACCACAACACCTAAATACAACGATCTCATAAGAAAACTCCAACTTATCTTGTACCCATAGACCAATATGTAACTAAGCGTTTTTGTGATATCACCGCATGCGCCTAGCATAACGGGTCCGGTCATTGTATCTTGGTCGGTCTTTAGCTCTTTGGGGAACTGGTTCCACCCTCCTCTGTCTTTCCGGAGACCTTTGAACAATCTCTCCATTCACAAACAGCTCAGCTGCAAATTATGAAAATAACAACAATATTTAAAATTGCCCATTAATGTGTAACATTTTCTTACTCTAAGAAAGGTGAATATTAGATGCTGACAGATTATGTGACAGAACTCCTAACAGTGCACTAGGCCACCATATCCTGAGCCTCTTTTTTTCCTAATAAAAACTTAATAGCATATCTAAAACAAGCAGCGGCAACAATGAATACGTAACTGAGAAGTTAAATCTAAAACTAACTGACAATAAAAGCTATCCATTTTATTCAAGTCGATTGGCATTAAAAGCTATCCATTGCTCTTCTAAGGCTCTTTGATCTGCAAGTTGGAGTTAGTTACAACCCAGCATGATTACTGCATCTTATGACTACGGTGCCTAATGGAACAGCCAATAAAGATTTAAACTTGTCCTAAATCAAATATTATTACCTACAAGACATTACATGATTCACATCCAATAACCAAGTCCATGACAAGACATACATATATGAAAAACAAAATTTCTTAAAGCGGATGCACAAGAAGAAAAACCAGAAAGCTTGTAATGTGACGTTAAGCGTTGAGGAAAATGCTAATACTATTTTTCATGTTTCAAGCATCTCCAACCCACCTTCAAATCTTCAAATTTGAAGGTGAGCTCCAAATTTGATCCTTTAACCCACCTTCACTTGCCACCTTCAAATTTGAAGGTCTTCCAAAAAATTTGAAGGCCATTTCATTTCACTATTCATATGGGGCCAAAACATTAATTATGTGAGACTCTTGTTCTAATAATTGTTTTAAGCCTAAATAATGTATTATTAATGCATTTTTTACTATTTTAAATAAATAAATATTTAATTAAAATTTCAATTAATTCATTATTATTTTTACTTTGTTTAATATTTATTTAATTTGAAATTTTTTTATATGTGAAATAAATAAATAATTTATATTTTACTTGCTTTTATTTATCTTGAAATTATTATTTATATATGAAATTAAATTTTTTTATTTATTTTATTGATTATTTATTTATTGAAAAATAACTTACGATTCTCAAATAAGTGGATCATCTACTGGTTTTAGTCATGATAATTTTAATAACTTTAGCCACCATGAAAGTGAGCGTGGAAGAGCAGACTTGCCATCTTATTAATGCTTGTAATTTTAATTTTTCAAGTCTCATTTTATGTGTTTTAATTAGTTCCTTATTGTACTTTAGTTTTTGTTTAATGTAATTTTTGTTTTTTAAATGTTTTAATGTAATTTAATTTGCAATTTCATGAGCAGATCATTTAGTTTAAAAAAATATTACATAATTTAATTTGAATTAAATATTTGATAAATAATTACAATTTAGATTAAAATATAATAATAAATAATTACATTTTGAATAAAATAATAGCACAATATGTAATTTTTGACTTTTTTACATAAAAAAATAATAATTCAAAAAATAAATAGTGAAAATGAAAGTTGATGGATTGGATTAACAATGTAAAAAAAGTAAGACTCATGAACTTAAATTTGAAGAAGATGCCAAAATGAATATAAATTTGAAGGCTTTGGGTTGGAGATACTCTCATCTCCAATGATCTGCAGCTCCATTGATTTTAAGAAGCCCAAAACAATTAAGATAGATGCTTTATGTAAGTCCATTAACATTCAAAGCTATTCATTGCCCTTTCCAGGCTCTTTGCTTTGCCAAGATGGACTTGGTAAATCCAGCATCGCATCTCTGTCTCATGACCCTCATGTCAGGGAGACAGCTTTTAAACAAGAACCTAGTACGAAGATAAATGTTTTTTTTTTTCTTTATCAAGTATATGACAATGAATTTCTTAAAACAGAGGCATGACAGAGATGCACTTAAGAGCTCACAAGGCAAAAAGTAAGCCCCAAGGCAAAATGCTAACGCAAATGATCATGTTTTATATCCACTGATTGGCAACTCATTGAGTTAGAAAAGCCCAGCTCAGTTAAGATAGACATTTGATGTAAGTCCATTAGCATTCAAAGCTATTCATTGCCCTTTTAAGGCTCTTTGCTTTGCCAAGATGGACTTGATAAAACTTGCATGACATTTGTATAACCCTCATTGCAGCAAAGCAGACATAACAATACCACATACCCTAAGCCAGAACTGTTAACAGATACTTTTGATGGAAGTCCATTAGCATTCAAAGCAATTCCTTGCCTTTCAAGGCTCTTGCTTTGCCAAGATGGACTTGAGACAAAAATAATATGACACAATCGCATGAATCTTGCCACAGTGAAGGAATTGATAAATAAGGAAATGCCATTTCTATACAAAATAAATATCAAAACCTTCAGTGAAGCAATGCTTGATTCACATGCAATAAGTAATACCTACTATATGTGAAGATCAATGTTTCTCGAAACAAATACACATGAGGAAGCTTCTAAAAGCCAGAAGAACAATGCAAAAGGCAAGGACCCTCTTATTCCTTTATCCTCTGCTTTCTAAACAGTAGAAGTAAACAATAAAAATAACCTAGGAGAAAAAAAGAATATTATGTCATCAAAATATGAAAACCTCCTATATTTCAGGTTTTTTTTAGGCATACTAGCTATTTAAATCTGCAACTTCAAAATTTGACACAATTGTCAAGTTAAAAGTTGCTGCAAATAGATGTTAGGAGAAATGTACCATCCCTGTTTCAAAGAGGGGTGAACAAAACGGTTTGTAAAAAGAAAAAAAATTAAACAACAAAAAAAAAAGTCCCATTCAATAATTACAGGTGGCTTTGATCATGAAATGTCAAAACTATAACCTCACAAGATTACTGCATTGTCAAATTAGAAAAAGTAAACATCCATCGTCTTAAAATTACAAGCATGAATAGCATTTAATCACATTTGTGCTTTAATGTGTAAACCAGACCAAGGATAATTGTACATTGCTTCTGGTGTGTATGCAAAGCTCCTAATGAAATACTACAGGTAAAAGCTATTGCAGACCGGATAATGCAACACAAACATGACTGAAGGTGATTGCCGTTAAACATATACTCATATATCAATCAAAGAACCAAAATAATAAATTTGTTGTAAGCTTATGAAAATTGCACTTACAATCGGAACCACAAAGCAACTCAAAACAGTACTTAAATGTCTGCAAGACATACCTCCGTAGTCCTTGTTCTCGGGATCAACATATGAATCCGGAAGGACAAAAAGAACACCAGGCAAACCTATAATAAATAAATCAGGAGATGGAACCATTCAATATAAAAGCAACCCATCTCACATACTTACAACTCTAAATAGACAAGAAGCAACACACAACACAAACCTTCGAGCTTGTTAGATGTCTCCTCGTCAATTTCACATCCAAACCCAAAGTACCTTTCACAAGACACATTGTAAATTTTCTTCGTTGCTTCCTCTTCACTGTCACCAAACAAACAAATATGTCATGACATGATTAGAGATGCGACTCTGATTCTAGTAATTTCACTGCCCAAAAGACAACAAAAGGGAAAAAAGACCAAATACCAAATACCAAATACATAAAATAAATAATTAAACAACAAATATTTTCCAAGCAGAGATAATAAACTACTGATAAATAAGCTGACTCTAAAACAACTCATAAAGCCCAATTCTCAGCATCAGTTTGAAATGAGAAATCCTAAAATTAGAAAGGGTTCGAACTGCAGATACCCAAGATAAATAACACTGGTAAAGTCAATTAACTAAAATTAAAATAGGCCACGAGATGTCCGATGCCTCTCGCTCTATAGATCTCTTTAAATATGTGTGTACGAATGTATCCATACTATTATAAAGCAAACTTGGTTTGGAAGCAAACTTGTTTTGGCAAAACTGGTGAAGCTACAAATTAAAAAAGCAAACTTGATTTGGCAAAACTGGTAGAAGCTACAAATTAAAAAAAGCAAACTTGATTTGGCAAAGCTGCTACAAATTAAAAAAAGTGTCACTTGCATGTATAAATTAAAAAAAAATTTTAAAAAAATACTTAAATTGTTAATATTATACATTTCTTTATCTAACTCCGATAAAAAAAATAAAATATTAATTTAAATTTTTATAACCACCAACTAATTATTTCTTATTTTTTCTCACTCACTTGGTCATACTATGAGTGGGGCACCTATACATAACATGCAGCCAAAAATTACCTTCCGACGACCTTGGCTAGGGTTTGGATGTAGCAATCGATCATCTGCTGCTTGGTGGCCCCTTCACCGCCTGGCTTGTCCATAACGATGAGCCAGTGCTCATAATCGCAGCCCGGGAAGAGCGGAGCCATCTCGGTAGGTGGTCGGTCGCTGAAGTTCGAGCCGGAGTTGAGCGGCGAGTAGGCCGACCCTCCCGACCGGTTCACCCTGCACCTGACCGGGTTCAGCCGCGCCGCACCGGGAGCAACCACCCGGAGGGAGTGAGACAGTACGGAAGTTGACCTGGCGGGCCGAACGAACCCGGGGAGAGCTGGGGCTCGGGCTATGGAAGACGTGGAAGAGAGGAGGCGTTTGGATACAATGATGTACGATAGTGATGATGGTGATCGAACGGTCAGGATCGATCGGGCCACCGTCGCCGCCACTGCGGTCGCCATGGCCGTGAAATGGCGTTGCGAAGGGAGCCCTAGAGCAGAAGACAGTGAGGGTTTGGAAATGGGTGGGGTTTAGATAAATATCGGAAAGCGATTGATTAGATGTAATTCGGCCCATGTGATGCTGATGGCGTGTGCATATTTAATTGGCTCATATTTGGAGAACCCCTCTGTCGCTTGAGCCAATGGGATTTTAGAATTTGTCCATGTTGGATCTGAAGAAAGTACATCCTGGTATACAAAGACCATCTGACTATGATTGGCTGCAACGTTTTCTATATGCTAATCCCGGATAATGTTATCTTGCATTTGGTTCCGGAAATCTCACTGCGAGCTTATTAGGAAGTTGCATTCACATTTTGGACAAAATAAAAGTAATTTATTTTATTTTTTAACAAAAAGCCAAATTCATTGTTTTATTTTTTTTAACATAGAAAGATGAGCTTTTTATTTTTGAGTGAAAATTAGATTCTTTTTTTCTTAAAGGAAAATAAAAAATTATCAATGTATATTTCCATATTTTACATAACTATTCTTGATAATTAATGGAATTCAAACTATGACATCCTCTCTGTTTTATATAACTACTAAAACTTATACAAATACATTTTACGTACAAAGATATTATGTGTTGTGAAGCAAGCTTAATTATATATATATTTTTTATGTTATCGCCTAGTTTGTCATATAATAATCATTCTTAATACAATTGATGATTAAGGGCTTGTTTGGTATAATATTTTTTAAGACTCTTTTGGCATTTTTTTTGGCATTTTTGATTTTTGTTTACTTATTTTAGCTTACAAAAACAAAAAATATGAAAACATAAGTTTTAGTTTACTTATAAACAAAAAAATAAAATAAAAAAATCAAAATTTAAATTATACCAAATGGAGCCTAGGTATCTCAATACTTGTGATAATAATTGAAGGGCTATAGCTATAATGTGATGGATAAGAATCACATTTCGTTTTATGGAAGAAACTCTGTTAGTATTGACCAAGGATGGCTTCTTTTTTTTTTTTAACAAAAACATTACTATTATGATAAATTCAACTTTTTAACAAGAAATTACTAAATACTAAATAATAATATTAACCAGGATAATATAAAATCAAATCATAATGACTATTTTGATATTCGGAGTAATGTGAGTTGTCCACGTAACGAGGTATTTGGGTCATTGACTTTTAAACATAAATTATAAACTATAAGTTATTTTTAAAAAATTAAATTTAAAAATAATTTTTTTAAAAAAATATAATTAAACATAAATTATTTTTTTAAGTCACTTACCTGAACACATTTTAAAAAAATTATAAGTATAAATCATAAATTACTAAATAAATTACGCTAAACACTCTCTATATTAAAAAATGACACAATCTGTTTTTAATTTTTATACAGAAAAAATAAAAATTGGTTAAATAATTTCCACGGTGCAATTGAATCTAGTAGTGTAGTAGGGGCAATTTGACCATTTTGCCCATCTCAATCTGGGAAGCAGCAAAAACTTCACAAGTGGCGGGAGTTAGAGAACTTTGGGGGCAGAGCGCGCGAAGTCGAAACGTCGGCGCCTTCTGCAAAAAGTAATCATTTCAAAATATATTTACATGTATATATATATATAAATACTATTCTTTTAAAATTTTGTACAAAATTTTATATTAAAATGGTGTAATGATAATAATTTTATAATAAATAAATATTTTAACGAATTTTTTATTTTAAAAGTAATAATTCACACATTTAGTACCTTATTATAATGGTAAATTTTATATAAATTTTTTAATTGTATGATATTATTCATATATAATATATATTTATATATCATAGCTTGAGAGTTGAGATCTCACTGATATATACGTACACATACATGAAAGTGTATTTGTATATTTGTGTGTCAGCGGCAGTTCTGAAAGAGTTCTCTTCGGTATTACATTGACTGGTAATCGTTTTCCTTCTGCGATATTCATAGTCATATTTTCTTCGGGCTTTCTCGTAGCTGCAGCAACAGTCAAAGCTCAAAGACCACCATGGCGGACGCTTCCAGCCACGCCAAGTTTCTCAATCCGTGGGTCCTCCATCATCAGAAATTGGGTCTCGAGCTCAAATGCCCTCTCTGGTATTTTCTTTATCTATCTTTCCATATATCTCTGCGTCAATTTGTATGATATTTTTCCATATGATGTGTTACATCTACTGATATAGTTTTGCACGTTGATCTTTGTGAATCTTTCAGCTTAAACCTGCTTAATCGACCAATGTTGCTCCCCTGTAACCATATCTTCTGCGAGTTCGTATCTTTTTCTTGTTCTTCAACCTCTCTCTCTCTCCCTTCATCTCTCAATTTGGGCTTTCTTGAAATTAATCTTTTTGTTCCTGATTTGTGATCTGAGTTTTGAAATTTATGTTCAGTTTATGCGTACCAAGATCGACCCAGTTTGGATCCGAGTGCCCTGTATGTAAACAACAGTACGCTGATCGAGGTAAGAATGTATTTCTTTATTAAGTTTGTCCTTAAACCTCCCTTTTGTTCATGTGAAAGACGGCAGATGGGCAAATTGTGTTTAGAAAAAACATTAGATAGTAAAATTAGAATCTGAACCGCAAGAATAGCTCATGACAGAGAATTAATTTATGCAAAGTGGTATGTAATGAAATGGCTCCATGGTGTTGCAGATGTAAGACCGGCACCTTACATGGGAAATCTGGTAACTATCTATAGAAGTTTGGATGCTAGTTTCAGCGCTAGTCTCTTTCAGCCTCCTCTTACTTCGGGTACCACCATTTGTAACCTTTCGATGAAATTTGCTCTTCTTTAATTTATTGCAGTTTATTTTCATGTACACTGGAGTCTAAAATTCTTCACTTTCATTGGCTATGCTCTGTTTTCTAATTCCTCCAGATGCTGGAAGGGTGCCTCAGCAATCCCCTGTTTCACTTAACACAAATATTGATAATGAATTAAAGGAGTCCGTTGAAACACCTCAAGAGGGAAATTCTAGTAATGGGCACTGCACATTTTCATTAACGAATAATAAACGAGTTCGGGCATCACTTGATCACTCTGTTGAAGAAGGGAATAAGTTGGCTGGGAAATCTGACAAATCTAATCTGCCAACTGGTGATGGGGATGGAGTGGTTTTCCATGGTGGGTGTAAGTTGATTCCCCCACAATATCCAGGTTGGGTGAGAGGCGCAAAGCCTGAAGAGCTTGGCACAAAGGGAATTGGTATCAATTCACCAGTGAGCACTCCTTCCTTTGATACCAAAGTCATAATAGATGATGACAGCAGTGATCCAGGCAGCAGCAATGATGTAAGACATTATTAGTCACTGCTTTTATGAATAATTGCATGTATGTGTCTCCCACTGTGTAACTTCATGCTATTGGTACTGGTATGTAACTTGATTTGAAAGAAACTATGAAATTGGGTGTTGCTTTCATTGAGAAGCATCTCAAAACATTATTGGATTCTTGTGAGATTGGTGAGTACAACAACTTATTTACCACGTTATGAAACTGGCAACTTGGATTGCCTGCTTCATAAAAAAAACTTTGCTAGAACTGGATTTTGTGTTTTCAAAGTCGTCCACATTATGATTCAGTTGATCTACATTCCAACTGGATTTTATGGTTTCAAAATTTTTTCCAATTTGACCGGTTCAGTTCTGTAAAACTGATAGGTTGTTCCAAAGTGGAATGCTATGCTGGTTTTTTCCCATTATACTGTTTAGTTTCTTCAATTGATTTAGTGTACAAAATTTGTAGTTTGCTTACTGAACTGTGTTACTATCAAGTTTTTTCATGTTTCCAAATACTTGAGGCTATGAATTACAGTATGATGGGTATAAGCTTTCTTACAAAGCTATTTAATCTAATATTTTGTATGAATATGTCAATATAAAGTCATTGTAAATTTTAAAAAATTGATTGATTACTTTTGCAGAGTACAGAAAAACATCCAGCAAAGAGATTAGTTGAAAACAACTCTGCTAAGGCAGGAGGTGAAATGAAGGACAGAGCTTCACCTGTTGCTGGAGAAGATCATCACGGGGATGTCAAAAGGCAAAAGAAATTTAACAATGGGTTATTCGATGTGGGTGTGACAAGCAATGGCTGCAGTCAACCAAATGTTTTTCATTCTGAAAGTGTAGCGACTTCAAAATTGGAAGCAAAATTTGGAGAACTCTATGGTGAAAAGGCACCTACAATTTCAGGTTCACATGATGCAAATAAAAGTATCTGTGTCTTTTGCCAGTCCTATGTTCTCACAGATGTGAGTTTCCATTTGTCAATGTGCTTGCCTCTTCATTTCTTTCATGACAAGTAATATTGCTGTTGAGCATTGTTTTTGTTTTTGTTAAATATTTGTAGGCTAATCTCTTTTCTTTTTGTCTCTTTTTGGTGTTTCCAGAGAACTGGGCCTATGTTGCATTATGTCAACGGAAAGGAGGTTGTGGGAGATGCAGCAACAAACTCCAATGCTATACATGTTCACAAGATATGCATCGAATGGTGTGCTATCTTTATGATTTCATCTCGTCTTTTGAAGTAATATTGATACTAAAGCTGTTAACAAGTTTGATGATGTTGTGAAGACATGCTATACCTTGAAAATTTTGGGCTGATTGTCATTGCTGAAATGTGAAAGCCAAGGCAATATGTTTTATTCTTTTCATGGCGAGTTATCCTTCAGTTGCATATTATATTAATTGGATTAATATGGGATAACTATGCAACTGAAAAATTGATGGAATATGATATTTAGGAGATGTAATAAACTGCTGTTTTTCCTTCTGTCTCTCTTTTTCATGATATTTTGCACCTATCTATTGCTGGTTCTTGATTTGGTGTTAATAAGAATTTATTATATATGAGAAAGAAGCTTATGCTGCTACTTCCCCAGATGTATGCTTACTAGCTAGAATAATCAGAAATTTTTGAGATGCAAAAATGTTTTGGACTCTCTTAAATCATAAGAGTTTCATGCTAAGGTATACACGGAACAAGTTAACAAATTGTCACTGCTTTGTGTTTAGCAGGGTGAGGCATTCACCTGCCCTAATGAATGCTTTCGAAAACAATGGTTAGGCTTGTAAAGGTGGGGAAAAAATAGTTTTTGAAATTAGATACCAGAGATCTTGCTTATGTATTGGTTCTGCATTATTATCCAGGAGATGTGACTATCATGATGACATTAAACTATATAATATATGTTTGCAGCTTCACCGCATGTGTTCTATGGCTTTGTATATTCCTGGTTTTCATTGAGCTGCTTGAGAGAGGAGCTTGTTTTACATTATATGTTTATGCATTGGCCTTATCTCTCACTGACACGGGGACCTACAATAAAATTTGCAATTGCAGGACACCTCAAGCTTATTTTGTTGGAGAAACAGTTAAAAATTTGAAGGCAGAAGTGGCAAGAGCTGCAAAGCTAAAGTGCAGCGGCTGTGGGCTAAGAGGAGCAGCTCTTGGTTGCTTTGTGAAATCATGCCGCAAAAGTTATCATGTGCCTTGTGCAGTTGAAATCATTGGGTGCAGATGGGACTTTGTGAGTATACTATGTTAGCCTGTTTGAACTACAAGACAAACTCAAGCACATCTTGTGAGAAAGCTGAGCATTACTTATTGATTTTATTTGTTCTCTCTCTGCAGGATGATTTTCTAATGCTGTGCCCATCTCATTCCGCGGTCAAGTTTCCACTTGAAAAGTCCAAGTTTGGGAAGCATGCCAGTGGAAAACAGCATTTTGTGCCAACTGACATGTAGGGCGATCATTCTCTATAATATGTTCTTTCATAATATTTTTTGCAATAAAAATGAGTAACTGAAGGAATTCATAATGGTTTTGCGCAGGATATGATGTTTGAATTCATATTTGTATTTGATAACTAATTTCTTGCTAGAATTCTCAGATACCAATTGTTATTAATTTTTCCTGAACAAATTTTTTGGGTTGACAAATTCCTTGGAAGCCTCTTCCTTTATTTATTATTTGTTCAACGTTTAGGATTTTAGGAATGGATAAAATATGCTCTTTTTTTCCTTTTTTTTTTTTGTGTTTTCTGCAGGGCTCTGCTTTTTGTCTGAGCACAGGTCCTCCCTCCTCTGTCCTCTTGTAAATTCTCTTTTAAATTCACAATATACATATATGTAGCATAACACTCAGTAAACACCTTTGAACTTCTATTTTGCAGCAGAAAAGTGCTTGCTTATGTTTTGTTTGTTGAGTTTTGCATTTTATTTTCGGTTGTTCCACTTGAAAAGTTCCAGAGGGTTTATTTGATTTTACTGTATTTTACTTTAGCAAGTTGTTTTATGTGAGGAAAGGCAATAACGAACATGATGTTTTGCTGCTCAATTAGATTACTAAACTGGAAAAATTTTATGCTGTAACACTGTATTTGACAGTTGTGTTCTCCTTTTAATTTTGTTGTGACTTTACATTTCCCTAAATTTGGCTGCTAGATAATATGCTTTTCATAGGGCAATTTACTATTTAGACTGCCTCCATTGGCAATTTGTGGCTTGATATCTATTTTTTTTTTGGTCACTGTGAATGCAGAACCCCTAAGCAGTCCAACTTTTTGAGAGCCTCACCTAATGGTGTAAAAGAATGGGTTTTTTGTGGATCTGCTCTGTCTGCTGAAGAAAAGGTTGGCTCTGAGAGGATTGTTGTCTGATGTATATCTGTGCACACAATCATGCATGTTAGGGCATCTGCATACAAGGTTCACTGCCAGATATTTAAAAAAACTTTGGTTGTGGCACTGTCTCCTTTAGTCATATTATGCATGTTGTTGAACATGAACTTTATGTAATAATTTATAAGTCCTTTTTGCCCATGTAATCCCACTACACAACAGCAAATTAAGTTTTCCATATATTTTTTTCACCTGGTTTTACTCTTTTTTTTTTTTTTGAGATGCATCATTTTCACCCTTTTCAGTTTTTGGTTCCTACGTTTGGTGGATGCGTAGGGACAAAAATGGTGTGAACTCATCAATTTAGCTGGAGCTATTTACCAAAGTAACTGGTTATGGTGACAGTTTGACATTGGGGTTTCAGCAGCAGAGTTGTTGCTTGGAAACATGTGCTTCATGTATCAATTCCGGAGTAACCTAAATAGTTCTTTCTAATTTCTGATGTGCAGTATCTTTTGGTCAAGTTTGCGAGCATGTGTGGTGCAACAGTGTCCAAGTTTTGGAAGCCTAATGTTACCCATGTCGTTGCTGCCACAGACGAGAAGGGTGCATGCAGCAGGACACTAAAAGTCCTCCAGGCTATTTTGAACGGGAGATGGATCCTTAAGACTGATTGTTAGTTCTATTTATGCCTTCTGCTGTGTTTCATATTTTTAAGTGAATTGTTAATCTGTTCTACTTAATTTATATATAATTTTTTTTGGGGTTGAGAAGTTTATCAAAAGGTTAATTTGTTACATCTTGGGTTGTGGCCTTGCAGGGATAAAAGCATGCATGGATGCTATGCATCCTGTGGATGAAGAACCTTATGAAGTTAGTCTTGACAATCATGGCTGTTGCGATGGTCCAAAAACTGGCAGACTCAGGGCCTTGGATAATGTAAGTGTGGACTGCTTTGAAAGGATAAGAACATGTAGTGGAAATATCAAATCTGACGAAATAAACTATTATACTCAACTTTTTATAATGTCGATAGGTTTGAAGCCATGTTATCAGAAATGATCTGCCTATAGGGTCTTTTGGTAGATCTGCTGTGACTAAACTAATTTTGTATTTTCAATGACTTTGCTTAAGAATCACATTAATCTTTTTAGATTTGAATTCCTCCTTTAATGACCTTTTTTGTTTAATTCTGGACTTTTGGACTTGATTGAGCTGAATGATTTTGTTCCTTCTTCTGCAGGCACCAAAGCTCTTCAATGGCTTAAATTTTTACTTCAGTGGGGACTTCATAACAGCTTATAAGGAAGATCTCCTAGATTTGGTTATTACTGCAGGAGGTACTGTCATTGAGAGCAAGGAACAGTTAGGTGCACAAAGTCATGGTGCCCAAACAACTCCTTCAGTAACTCTAGTTGTTTACAACAATGATCCCATGCAAGAGTGCAAATTGGCAGAGGAAGGTCCTGTTGCGTTGCAAGGACTAGAAGCAGCAGAAAATTTGGCTGATGAAGTTGGGTCTCAGGTCATTGCCCATACATGGCTGTTAGAATCAATTGCTGCATCTAAGTTGCAGCCTCTTGGTTGCTGATAAAGGATTCTCCTCTGCAGATTTTTGTTAAAATTGATGACACTGACTTGTTAAGCATAGGTTGCTTAGTGTTGTATTGTAAAGTCAAACTATGTGGAATGTTAATCTAGGGCAGGTCTTGGTTATCTTGCCTGGAGAGATTGAATATTTGACAGTTTTAACAAGGTTTTGATGTTATATAAGGTTTTTGCTTTGATCCACATTCGATGCTATGAAAAATGAGCGAGTTCACAGTGGTAGCATTTCAACTGCTTGTATTTGATTCAAAGAAGCCAACCAATCACAGAAGAAGTTTGATCAGTTTAGTCCATCCTTTCAGAACATTATTTTGAGAAGTAGTTTGGTGAACTCACAATGGCTTCTTGCAGCTCACTTCTGTGTTCATTGTCGACCTCCATGTTATAAACAAAGTACTGGGAGACAACCAGAAAGAAGAGAAAGTTCAGAAAGCTCAAGACCGCAAAAAACGCATAATAATAGTCCAAATGAGACAGATTCAGGTTGTCCAAAATCCACCCCTTGTGGCCATTCATCTTGGAGACATCGGCCACAGTTGACAGAAGGAAGCTGCTGAGGAAATACCCAATTCCCAAGCTGGTTGTGAAGTAGGCAGTGCCAAGGCTTTTCATTCCATCTGGCGCCTGGTCATAGAAAAACTCGAGCTTTGCCACTTCCAAGAAGTTATCGGCAACCCCAAGCAGAGCAAACTGAGGGAGGAGGATGAAAATACTCAGAGGGACAGTTTCATGCTTACCCGTAATGCCATTTACTCTCACGACACTCAATCTCTTTCTCTCAGCCAAGCAAGCTATGACCATGATAATGACATGAAAACCAAGGCCTATTCCCATCCTCTGCAAGAGTGTGATCCCTCTTGGGTTTTTTGTGTAGCGTCGGATTGCAGGGACGAAGAAGCGGTCATAGAGTACAATGGTGGTTAGCATGAAGATTGTTATGAATGCTGAGAGACAGGCAGGGGGGATTTGGAAATGGGGTCCCATGCTTCTGTTGAGGGTGGTGCCTTGCTTGATGAAGAGTGTGTGTGTCTGTGCTACCATGGCGCTGGGGACAAAGGTTGCAACCAAGATTGGAATCATTTTTATCATTTGCTTGGTTTCTTCGACTTGGGTGACTGGGCATAGTTTCCATGGTGAAGTTGGTCCACTCTTTACGGCTGCTTTGTCAAGAAATCTGCAGGCAATGCAATGTGAGTGAGGTAGGTGATGAAAACAAGAATTTGATGAACCAAAACTTGTTTGAGGAAAGGAAAATGATAAGATAACAACTAGGAACTGTTAAGCACCACACTTGCGCAAAAGCTTAAGCTGTGAAGGAAGATGCCCAAAAATGCTCTCCAACACCGAAACAGGTGCAATTCCACCTAACATGTGGATATACAAATGCTAACATGTGGAGATACAAATGCAAACGGAGAACAAATGTAGATGGAGAAACTTAAAACTAATACCTCTTTTCAACTTGAGCTTTGATATCATGTTAAAGCATCACTTGTTCCAAAAAATTAAATTTTAAGAAAAAAGAGCTCAATAATGCATTTCCTCATGTGCAGATGGAGAAATTGAACATCAGACATCTTCCTAACATGAGCTTTGATACCATTTTAGAGCACTACATGCCCCCAAAACTTTAAGTTGTTAAGAAAAAGTAACAATAATACATATCAAGTTATGCGCTTACTCATGTGCAACTCAGTCATGTAAGTAAAGATGCATATATCAAATATAAAGAGAAATAAATGCAAATAGAGATACTTGACCCATGACTTCTGATAAGATATTAAAGTACCACTGAAACTAAAAACTAAAGCTGGTAGAAAAAGACTAACCTGAGCGAAGGGGTGTTGTCAATTCTATACTTGCCAGAGTTGGAATACTCATCCAAGCTCAGCTCATAAAGCTCTTTTGGGTCATTTGGGACATCCACCTTCCACTTCCTCACCACAGCCACCAGTACCTTAGCCATCCTAGTCAAAGGACTCCCTGAAGGGGTCTTGTGCCTATAGAACCTTGTGCCCACCATAAACACCAGTATTGACACAGCAAGTCCAAGCGTTGGAAGGGTATAGCCAACAGTCCAGCCCACATTGTCCTGTATATACACCAAGAAAGTATTGGAGAAAAGGGTGCCAAAGAAAATGCTGAACATCCACCAGTTGAAGAAGGAGAGCTTTTGAGCCCTCTCCTTCGGCTCAAACTCGTCGAACTGGTCCGCCCCCATGGTCGAGATGTTGGGCTTGGTCCCGCCTGTCCCGAGCGCGATTATGTACAAGGCACAGTAAAAAAAGCCCGCTTGTAATGTTGAGGCCCGTTTTTTGCAGTCCTCGGGTTTCACCTCATGATGGCATGATGGTGGTCTCAGGGCAGGCACCGAAACTGCTAAAGTCAATAGGCACATTCCCTGTTTCAGATGGGGAAGAATATGTTATGAAGTGTAAGTATTTGTATATGTTTGGAAACAAAAATATGGTAATTTTATATATATATATATACCACAAGGTAAATGGCTGATGAGATGATGAAAGTCCAGTATCGGCCAAGATGAGCGTCTGCGATGTAGGCACCTAGAAGGGGCATCATCCATACTGTGCCGATCCAGTTGGTGACATTGTTTGAAGATTTTACAGTTCCTTCATGGAGCTTCCTTGTCAAATACAGCACTAGATTTGATGCAATTCCATAATATGCCATTCTCTCAAACACTTCATACCCTGCAAAAAAGCCACATGATGCATGAGAGTGAAAACAAGAAGAGATTTCTTCCAGAGCCTCTTAAAAAAGACAAAGAAGTTTACATATATGACCGCCAGAAATTCTTAGTTTCATGTTAGTGGACTAATGCCCTTAAAATTATTAAACACATGTATAGTATACCAATATACAAATTAAAGGGGTGTCTCGTATTCACAAGTCCTTTGATTCTTCAACATCCCAACTGTTCCTTAAGAAGAAGCAACTAGGAAAGCTTGACTTGCTTACTTTGAGATAAAAAAAAAAAAAAAATCTTTCTATCTACATGCTCAATGAAAAGGGTGGGATGACATTAAATGAAGAACAGGGTTACTTTACTTTACCTACAATGAAGGAACAAGCTCTCCATCTCCCAGTTTTTGATCTTAGAACTGGTCTACCCTTGAGATCCACAGTCCCATCCTGTGTGTAATCTTCTTGTCCATCCACAGGACCTTTCTCTTCCTCTACCTTTGTCATCATGGGTAGAGAGAGAATGGGAGAACTAGGAGTTTAGGTGCAGATGATCACTTGAGGGTATGGCTTTTTATGAAGTTGGGTACAAGGGACTGGTATTCCAAGGACTTTTTGATCAGCATCTGGAAGTATTTTAAATATTCCACCTGTCTACTACTTGTTCACCCCTTTCTTCTAAACTCCATATTATTAATCATACACTTAATCAGAGCTAACAAGAGTTTTACATCTTCACGTTTCTTCTCATTTTTCTAGAAGTTTTGCCTCAAAATCATCGAACAGACCCACCAACCCTGTATGAGTGACAAAGATGGGATATTGCTATATATATATATATATGCCAAGAAAAATGAAGTATATCTATTCTGTAGCTAATGATATGCTGTATACTATTAAAGAAGATGAAGACAGACTGACTTAGAAACTCATGTTAGTATGAAAGACTGCTAACTAGCTAGAATCTATGCAAACAATTCCAAAACAGATTTGGAATAGTACAGCCTTAATTGGATCCAAAACAGTTAAGAATTTCATAACTCAATATATTGCAGGAGGACTCGTGCGCTGTTTGCTAACATGATTGACCTGTAATTTCTACATTTTCTCTCTTCTGCACCCCTCAGTCTTCTCGCAAAGATGAAGCGTAGGGTCAGTGTAGTATACTAAACTTTTTTACAAAGAAAACAATTTTGTCTTGAAAAGTTTAGATCAATTCCGCCCGTAACAAATACCAGAATTTTTCAGTTAAACTTATTTAACAAGAAACAATTTTGCCTTGAAAAGTTTAGATCAATTCTGGCCGTAACAATTATGGGTATTTTTCTATTAAACTTATTTGAAAAGAAAACAATTTTGCCTTGAAAAGTTTAGATAAATTCCGCCCGTAACAAATACGGGTATTTTTCTATTAAACTTATTTAAAAAGAAAACAATTTTGCCTCTAAAAGTTTAGATCAATGCCCCCCCGTAACAAATACCCAATATTTTCCTATCAAAGTTCTTATATCGGCATGATGAGAAACTAGAATTGCAATGACCGAGGAGTCTTTCAAAACTGAAAGAAACTCCCACGAGGACCTTATTACTAGTACTCTTTGATGATGACTAGTTTATTTTGAGATAAAAACTTTCTCCCTACATGTTAGGTTGTGATTGGATTAAGAATTTGGTGAAAGAAAATAAAAAAAAATGTGAAGAAAAAAAGAACAAAATTTTCTTTCATTTTGTTCTAGGCTTCAAATCATTTTTTTTCCTCTCATATTTTCTTTTTCTTTTATTTTTTTTCTTAATTAATTTGGATTCCAAACACAACATTAGTAAAAAAAAGGTGAGATGGCACTAAATGAAGAATAGGGTACTTTAATTTACCTACAATGAAGGAACCATCTCCCAGTTTTTGATCTTAGAACTAGCCTTCCCTTAAGATCCACAGTCCCATCCTTTGTATAATCCTCTTGTCCATCCACAGGACCTTTCTCTTCCTCTACCTTTGTCACCATTGTTGAGAGAGAAGGGGCAGAGGAGGTGGGAGAACTAGGAGTTTAGGTGCCGATCATCACTTGATGGCATGGCTTTTTATGAAGTTTGGGTATCAGGGACTGCAATTCCAAGGACCTTTTGATCCGCCTCTGCAAGTATTTTTAATATTCCACTTGTCTACTTGCCCACCCTTTCTTCTATCCTCCATATGAATAATCATACACTTAGAGCTAACAAGAGTTCTAAATCTTCACGTTTCTTTTCATTTTTCTCTACAAATTTTCTCTCAAAATCATCAAACAGACCCACCAACACTGTTATGAGTGACAGAGATGTGAATATGCTACATATACGTAATACATAAGTATGTATATATACCCAGAAACATGAAGTGTATTTATTTTGTGGGTAATGCAGTATAATATGGAAGAAGATGAAGACAGAGAGTGACTGGATGAAGAAACTCATCTTAGTACAAAGACTGCTAAGTAGCTAGAATCTGTGCAGACAATTCCAAAGCAGATTTGGACAAAGGCCTGGAGGATAAGAACAAAACTCAAACCTGCTGAGGATTGACTTGTGCAATCTTTAGTTCTCTAGAAAAAGGTGGTATCTTAGTGAAAATCGTATACAATTTCATGACTGTTCCATAATGTCTTATTTTTTTGACTTCATCGACCTCGGTGAGAACAGCATTCCAGATGAATCACAGTTAAATGGATAAAAAAATGGATCCTCGGATAATTTCGTTGACTTGACGACAATTATTGGCTAATCTCGAAGTAATATAATCAATAAAACTGTTCTCGTCATCCAAGAAAAGATGGCTGCAATGGGCAAAGACTTCTGAGGGAACACTAATGCTAAATCTCGTCTTTCTTTTCTGTCCTTTTCTTGAACAATTAGGAAGACTAGAGCGAAACAAGTGTTGGGCCTTTGTGGAGCCTAGTTTTATTTGATTTGGTTTGATGATCCTGACCTAACTCGGATAATGTTGCGTGGTTTTTAATGGAAAATTTTTTGGCCTGTTTTGTAGCCCATTGTGAATCCTGTGCGTAGGATATATATAACGCAACTTTGTGATTAGGGTTTGCGGGTTTTTGACGTTTCGGTTGAGAGAAGAAAAACCTGTAGCCGCACTCTGTATTTTTCTCTGATTATAGTGAAAATCCCTGCAACTCTGTGGACGTAGGCAAATTGCCGAACCACGTTAAACGTTGTCTTGTGCGTGTGATTATTTTTCTTTGACGTGTGTTTTTCTCTATTTTTGTTTTTCACAGGTTGGGAATTACTGTTCAATTCCCTACAACTGGTATCAGAGCCTAGGGTTAGGTTCGAGTGGGAGCAATGGCAGAGGAAGCAGGAAAGACGTCTGGAATAGAAAAGTTTGATGGCACAGACTTCGCGTATTGGAGGATGCAAATTGAAGATTATCTCTATGGGAGGAAATTGCATCTGCCTCTTTTGGGAACAAAACCTGAGGCAATGAACGCTGAGGAATGGGAGCTTCTTGATAGACAGGTACTGGGAGTTATCAGGTTAACGTTGTCTAGGTCTATTGCACATAATGTTGTAAAGGAGAAGACCACAACAGATTTGATGAAGGCTTTGTCCGGTATGTATGAAAAGCCGTCAGCAAATAACAAGGTACATCTGATGAAGAAACTGTTCAATCTGAAGATGGCAGAGAATGCATCAGTAGCACAACATCTGAACGAATTTAACACTATCACAAATCAATTGTCGTCTGTAGAAATTGATTTTGATGATGAGATCCGTGCACTGATCGTTTTGGCTTCTTTACCAAACAATTGGGAAGCAATGAGGATGGCAGTAAGCAATTCTATGGGAAAGGAAAAGCTGAAATACAATGACATCCGAGATTTAATTCTTGCTGAGGAGATTCGCAGAAAAGATGCAGGTGAAACTTCAAGATCTAGCTCTGCCCTAAACCTTGAGACAAGAGGCAGAGGTAATGACAGAAATTCAAACCGGGGCAGATCAAACACTAGAAATTCTAATCGGAACAGAAGCAAATCTAGATCAGGCCAACAAGTACAATGTTGGAACTGTGGGAAAACAGGTCACTTTAAGAAGCAATGCAAAAATCCTAAGAAGAAGAATGAAGATGATTCTGCCAATGCTGTAACAGAAGAGGTACAGGATGCATTACTTCTTGCAGTAGACAGTCCACTTGATGATTGGGTTTTGGATTCAGGAGCTTCGTATCATACCACTCCACACCGAGAAATCATACAGAATTATGCTGCAGGTGATTTTGGTAAGGTATATTTGGTTGATGGTTCAGCCTTGGATGTTGTGGGTATGGGAGATGTCCGGATATTGTTACCCAATGGGTCTATTTGGTTACTGGAGAAGGTTCGACATATTCCTGATCTGAGGAGGAATCTGATTTCTGTTGGACAACTTGATGATGAAGGGCATGCAATACTATTTGTTGGTGGTACTTGGAAGGTTACAAAGGGAGCTAGGGTATTGGCTCGTGAAAAGAAGACTGGTACTCTTTATATGATCTCAAGTCTAAGGGACACAATTGCAGTTGCTGATGCAAGTACTGATACAAGTCTATGGCACTGTAGACTTGGTCACATGAGTGAGAAAGGGATGAAGATGCTGCAGTCAAAAGGAAGACTACCAGAATTGAAGTTCATTGATTTTGACATGTGTGAAAGCTGCATCTTAGGAAAGCAGAAAAATGTGAGCTTCTTGAAAACTGTTAGGACACCAAAGGCTGAAAAATTGGAGTTAGTGCACACTGACTTGTGGGGGCCCTCTTCGGTTGCATCCCTTGGAGGTTCAAGGTACTATATCACCTTCATTGATGACTCAAGCAGAAAAGTATGGGTTTATTTTCTGAAAAATAAATCTGATGTATTTGAGACTTTTAAGAAGTGGAAGGCCATGGTTGAGATAGAAACAGGTTTGAAAGTCAAATGTTTGAGGTCAGATAATAGAGGATAGTATATGGATGGAGGGTTTAGTGAGTATTGTGCTGCACAGGGAATTAGGATGGAGAAAACCATTCCTGGGACACCACAGCAGAATGGTGTGGCTGAGCGCATGAACAGAATTCTCAATGAGCATGCTAGAAGTATGAGATTGCATGTTGGACTACCAAAAACTTTCTAGGCTGATGCTGTTAGCACTGCAGCTTACTTGATAAACCGAGGAGCATCAGTCCCCATGGAGTTTAGACTTCCTAAGGAGGTTTGGAGCGGTAAAGAGGTAAAGTTTTCGCACTTAAAAGTTTTTGGTTGTGTTTCTTATGTTCACATTGATTCTGATGCTTGTAGTAAACTTGATGCAAAGTCTAAAATATGTTTTTTCATTGGCTATGGTGATGAGAAATTTGGTTATAGGTTTTGGGATGAACAAAATAGGAAAATCATCAGAAGTAGAAATGTAGTATTTAATGAACAGGTTATGTACAAGGACAGGTCAACTGTAGTGTCAGATGTTACAGAGATAAATCAAAAGAAATCTGAGTTTGTCAACTTAGATGAATTGACTGAAAGTACTGTCCAGAAATGGGGTGAAGAAGATAAGGAGAATGTAAACTCATAGGTAGATCCGAGTACACCTGTAGTTGAAGTTCGCAAATCTTCCAAAAATATCAGACCTCCACAACGTTATTCACCTGCTCTAAATTATCTCCTGTTGACTGATGGTGGTGAGCCAGAATGCTATAAAGAAGCCTTGCAAGATGAAAATTCAAGCAAGTGGGAGTTAGCCATGAAGGATGAGATGGATTCCTTGTTAGGGAATCAGACATGAGAACTGACTGAGTTACCAGTAGGAAAGAAGGCTTTGCACAACAAGTGGGTATACAGAATAAAGAATGAGCATGATGGTAGCAAACGCTACAAGGCCAGATTAGTTGTTAAAGGGTTCCAGCAGAAGGAGGGCATTGACTACACAGAGATATTTTCTCCTGTCGTGAAGATGTCAACAATCAGACTGGTACTGGGAATGGTGGCTGCAGAAAATTTATGTCTTGAGCAGTTAGATGTGAAGACAGCATTCCTTCATGGTGACTTAGAGGAAGACCTTTACATGATTCAGCCAGAAGGCTTCATTGTTCAGGGACAAGAGAATCTAGTTTGCAAACTGAGAAAGAGCTTGTATAGCCTAAAACAAGCTCCTAGACAGTGGTATAAGAAATTTGACAGTTTTATGCATAGAATTGGGTTCTAGAGATGTGAAGCTGATCATTGTTGCTATGTTAAGTCTTTTGACAATTCTTACATCATATTATTGTTGTATGTGGATGACATGCTCATTGCAGGTTCTAGCATTGAGAAGATTAATAATCTGAAGAAGCAATTGTCTAAACAGTTTGCAATGAAGGATTTGGGAGCTGCAAAGCAAATCCTTGGTATGAGAATCATTAGAGACAAGGCCAATGGTACTTTGAAGCTTTCACAGTCAGAGTATGTGAAGAAAGTCCTTAGCAGATTCAACATGAATGAAGCTAAACCAGTGAGCACTCCTTTGGGTAGTCATTTCAAACTAAGCAAAGAACAGTCACCGAAGACAGAAGAAGAAAGGGACTATATGAGCAAGGTGCCCTATGCCTCAGCTATTGGCAGCTTGATGTATGCTATGGTGTGTACAAGGCCAGACATTACACATGCAGTGGGAGTTGTGAGCAGATTCATGAGTAAGCCTGGAAAACAGCATTGGGAGGCAGTCAAGTGGCTTCTGAGATATTTGAAGGGTTCATCAAATACATGTCTTTGCTTCACAGGTGCAAGTTTTAAATTGCAGGGTTATGTAGATGCTGATTTTGCTGGTGATATTGATAGTAGAAAGAGTACTACTGGGTTTGTTTTTACTCTGGGTGGTACAACTATATCATGAGCTTCAAATCTACAAAAGATTGTCACATTGTCTACTACAGAAGCTGAGTATGTTGCAGCATACTCAGCAACTGAAGCTGGAAAGGAGATGATTTGGCTACATGGTTTCTTAGATGAATTGGGAAAGAAGAAGAAGATGGGCATTCTACACAGTGACAGTCAGAGTGCAATCTTTCTTGCAAAAAATTCGACCTTTCATTCAAAGTCGAAGCATATACAGACAAAATACCACTTTATCCGTTACCTTGTTGAAGATAAATTGGTAATACTTGAGAAGATTTGTGGATCTAAGAACCCGGCAGACATGTTGACTAAGGGTGTCACTATTGAGAAGCTGAAGCTGTGTGCAGCTTCAGTTGGCCTTCTAGCTTGAGGACATGAGGATGAGTTGCAGGGATGAGGGATTGTTTTCTTTGGAGGATTACGGTTGATGTTGGTGATTGAACTAGCCTCCAAGTGGGAGATTTGTTGGGCCTTTGTGGAGCCTAGTTCTATTTGATCTGGTTTGAAGATCCTAACCCAACCCGGATAATGTTGCGTGATTTTTAATGGAAAATTTTTTGGCCTGTTTTGTAGCCCATTGTGAATCCTGTGCGCAGGATATATATAACGCAACTTTGTGATTAGGGTTTGCGGGTTGTTGGCATTTCAGTTGAGAGAAGAAAAACCTGTAGCCGCACTCTGTATTTTTCCCTGATTATAGTGAAAATCCCTGCAACTCTGTGGACGTAGGCAAATTGTCGAACCACGTTAAACGTTGTCTTGTGCGTGTGATTGTTTTTCTTTGACGTATGTTTTTCTCTATTTTTGTTTCTCACATGTTGGGAATTACTGTTCAATTCCCTACAGCAAGAACAACAAATGGGTTTATTTTCTATGCCATCCGTCCATGAATTAAACTTCTATGGGTAGATTTTTAATTTTAATTTTAATTTTTTTGTTGCTAACCTCAACTCACTACTCACTACTCACTCGAACTCATGCAAAAGTATCGTTCATACAAATTAGATAACCTTCATACATTGCATAGATTATGACTAACCACGTAGCAACGTATTTGGTAAAATTTAAAAAATCTAAAATTTCAATTTTTCCTCACTCCTCATGCCAAAAGGAATCATAATAACGGATTCAAATTCTTATAAACATGTAGCACTTTGACAAGCGTAAAAATGGCCGAATGGAAACTACAAGTTTTGTTTTCTTCTTTTGTTGTTTGCATAATTTGATGCAATTATTTGGCCACAACCTTTCATCTAAAATACAATGAGGAACAGACATACAATTAGGCCATGTTACTGAGTTCCATTTTGCTTACTCTTTTATTTTGGGGAGAGAGAATGACTAAATCCTTCTGTTCCATCCAATGCTATTATGTAAAACGAATCACTCTACTGGTATTTGTGTTCACTATTACCCTTTGCTTTAACCTTGTACTTTGGGGTAAGACGGAGATTCGGATTTTTACATCCCGCCTCCAATCTTGCATAAAAATTAATTTGGACCTTCATTCGTGCCTATGCCCTCAATCCAAACCTATGCTCAAGCTTTTCTTTTTTTGTTACAAAGAAAACAAACAACACAAAATAAGAAAAAAAATAAACAGAAAAAATAAAAATAAAATATCAAGAATATTAATAGTCTCATAGTCTCCATTTGACAATAATATAAAATTAACCTCCAAACATTTTGAACGACATATACCTCAAAATAGTGTTATTATATTGTCAAAAGAAACTAAACTTTAAAAATAACAAATTAAAAGCCTATTCAACAAATAAACATTAAAAAACTATTAAACATAAGTTAAACACCATAATAAACTTCAAATGGCCTATATAAAAAAATTAAAAAATACAAAAAGCAGGAGAAAAAGGGTGGAACAAGGAGGGGCGAGAAAATAACTTAGTCTATTTTTGTCTTCATCCCCGCATGAATTTTTATTTCAACTTTTATCTCTGCCTCTATCTTCATTTTGTATCTTTCATCTCTATCCCCAAACGAGATAAATCCGGCCGGACCTTTACTTTTTTCCAAGTCACACGACACGGCTAGAGTTTTCAACCCACAACAAAATTGACAGAACGGTTGCAATACGAAAGATTGTTTGCAAGAGTACCCCTCAGCCTTCTGGCTATGCTCAGGTGTCGGGTCAGCGTAATATATTAAACTTATTTTAAAATAAAACAACAACGTTAAGATCAATTCCACAGAACAAATACCAAAATTTTCCTATGGCTTGATGAGAAACTAGAAATGCAATGACCCAGGAGGAGCCTTTATATGCTGGGAAGCCTAAGTCCTTTTCTTTGAATCAATCCCACAAGGACACCAAATCATAGTTCAAACCTTAGGACAACCAATCGTAAAACATGATGGTAGAACACAAAAAAGCATTTTGCTAGTAAAGATCGATGCCATATATCAGTCACAGCAGTCTTTCATGTCATCAAATTCTGATAAAATAGTAAAATAACGGCTATATATACACAAGAAAGTAAGAAACTGCAGTATGAATGAATGATGCCGGAATATGCCCCTCCTGCTTGGCCAAGCACTTGGTGGATACAATTGACTTTAGGGACCAATCTGCCAAAATGCATGCAACATCAAAGCACAAAGATGTTAGGAGAAGGAATATGATTTTGGGGTGATGAATATTTGATGATGACTAAACCAAAAGTCTACTTACAAAACAGCCTACAATAACCAGACCCGCTAACCCAATACCACGTAAAGAGGAAAAAAACTAAGGATTTTACTTTCCTTCTGCCCTCCTCAAAGAACCATCAATCCTACAAAAAACGAAAATTGAAAATAAAGACGAAAAACTACTTATCCTTCAAACTTCAAACTACACATACCACATCCTGTTTGAACTTGAAAGACTCCAGCCCCCTCCACATTCTGCGAGAAAGAACGGGTGAACACTGCCAGCCTCTCCAATTCAAATTTCGTCATCATGCCACAATTCCCATTTAACATTTCTTTAGTGTTCCATGAGTTCCAATTTTGGATAGCAGTATGTATCTCCTGTACAAAAAGGCAAGTTCAGCCAAGAAACGGTTATGCCTTAGGAAAGGTATATATTGACTACTGCTATAACTACTGCTACCCACTATGTAGTAATGCCTTAGGAAAGGAATATATTGACTACTGCTATAATTACTGCTACCCACTATGTAGTAATGCAATAAGGCACCTAGAGATCTGCCAACATCATTACCAAATACCTTTGCTTTATGGAAATGTCTCTACTCATCAAATTCTATCACACGAAAAGCAGCAGTGACTGAGATACTGCTACCATCAAGCATGAACTTCTAATCTACAGATATATGAAGCCCAAAGAATTCCTACCTCTGAAATATATCCTAATGCAATCCACAACATTGAATATAGAGATTATCACGAATACCCATGGGCAAAATGAATTGATTAGATGCCGCTCTAGCTTTAGCAATAAAGAAAGAGACAAGCATTAAAAAGTATGCCGGAAGAGAGAGAAGGGGGAGGAGAGGGCTGTCCAAATAAGCTAATGGATACAACTATAAGCAACCTGAAGTGTAACACTATAAATTAAAAAGCAAAACAAAGATAACGAAGTGCTAAATATCACAACTATTATTAACTACTACTCAATCATACTGGAAAAATAGCTACTGCAAATTACTATTAAGATTCAAGTAATCCAACCAGTCCCAGGATCAGTTGTCATCTGCAGATGACCTCTGGGCAAACCATAAAGCACCCTTGCCTGACAGTGAAAGAACTTCAAGCCATATGATCAGCATTGTTGGGCCCCCTGGACAATCATGAACATACCAGCAGCACGTCAAGTGTCTGATCTCCAGGCAGTATTTGAATACCCCAAAGACCCACTACTGTTGCCGTAACCACTCCCCATGTAGCCGCCACCTGTCACATGTTGCTCTCCTGCAGTATTGCTGTTAGGTGAGCTCCCAACACGGCCACCAACGGTCCCATACCCACCAGAATTAGTATAAGAGCCTTCACTTCCACCATAATTACTATATCCATACCCTTGACTCCCATACCCAGAAGCCCCGCCAGGAGATGGACCCATTGGTAGAGAAACAGCACCAACACTTCCTGGAGCATAACCTGCATTTGCACTGTAGCCTGAAGCAACAAACCCAGGAGTCTGGCTGCTCCATGGGCTTTTTAAGGCACCAGCCTGCCCACTTACATAACCAGTATTAGGGGTGCTTAGGTTTCCATATGCCCCAGCAGGGCCAGTGAAGCCAGTATTGGCACTTCCATAACCACCATACACCCCATAGCCAACAGCACTATTTGCGGCTCCATATCCATAATTTGGTCCTCTGTAGCTAGGATATGGAGTATAAGCACCACCAGTATTTTGTGGCTGCATGAATCGATTGCCATCCATTCGAGAATCAAATGTGCTAGCCCTGGCACCAGAACCATAGGGTTGATAGCCGCCTCCACGGCCACCACCACCTGGATTTGCCTCTTTAGGAAGTGCTGGTTTCACCTCAACAAGTTTATCATTCAGGTCATGAAAGTTCTTTTGAAGAACTCTATCAACTGCATCTTCTGTGTCAAAGGTGATGAATCCAAAACCACGAGGCCGATTCGTATTCTGATCATACATTATGGCTAAATCAGTTACATTGCCATAATTTTCGAAATACTGGCGAAATCCTTCTTCTGTCAGTGTGGAAGGCAACCCTCCAACAAATATCTTTTTGGTTCTAAAATTTCCGGCCTCTCCAAAGCTTCTGCCAGCATTTGGATTTCCAGTTCTAGAGAAAGTGCGCTGTTCTTCTCTTGGTAAAACTCTTTTAGCCTCTAACTGCAGGAAACATATAGACACATGCATAGACATGTATGCGTCCAAAGTTCAAAATGTGTAAGGAGCTATTTAGGAATTCACAACTCAAACAAAGTTGTTAAACATGTGCTCGAATGCAAAGTGTTCTCTTTTCTTTTCTTTTTTTTTGTGCTTTGGGTAGATCTCAAGGGGAAGTTTTCAGAAGAGAAATAGTCATTTAAACATCCACTGTGGCTGGTCAACATCTTCAATTAATAGAGAAAGATTACATATCTTGAAGGGGAAAGACAACTACAGCGCAAAAGCCCGATCCAGATCCACAATTAGAAATCAAATATCAAATCAACACTAATTTAACTACTCCTTCAAACATGAAAAATGGATACGGAGGAACAATAAACCACACAAAAAGGCATTGATATCCAACATAACGAGAATAAACCCCAAATTGGAGCAAGCAAAACTATAACAAAAAACCAATCCTACCGTCAAAAGACAAAATCGTAAAAAGCCGTCCATTCAATAAAAATTAAACCAATGGCCATAGGAATAGAACAGCCAAACCCATTCAATATTAAGAGAAAATAACAAAAACCCATAACCAGCCAAAATTTACTATAATTCCTATAAATTTTGAACCCCCCCCACCAAAAAAAAAAAAAAAAAAAAACAAATCCTGGGTCCGCCAACTCAAAACAATGAGAAAACACAGCCAAACCAATAGAATATTAAGAGAAAATAACAAAAACCCATAACTCAAAACAATGAGAAAACACAAATTGAAGCTGATAAATGCAGATTGAACCCATCAAGGTTTGAATAGAAAAATATGACAGGAATGATTGAATAATTGGGGGCGTCTCACCGTTCTGCCATCGATGGTGTGGTTGTCCTGAAGAACAGTGTCGAGGACCGAAGGATCAGCGAAGACGACGAAGCCAAAGCCTCTGGGTCGGCCAGTGATCTTGTCGCGCATGACCACGGTGTGCATGACCTCTCCGTAGTTGCCAAAGTATTCCTTGAGCTTGTCCTCCGTGGTGTCCCATCCTATCCCTCCTATGAATAGCTTTGCCTCGTCAGAATCCATCTCTCTCTCTCCAGACTGCAATCTCTGTATATCTCTGCTCTCTCTCTCTCTCGCTCTCTCTCTATCTCTCTCTCCTTAGTCTGAAATGGAAGAGGGAAACTAGGGCTTTGCCACCGTCGCCGAGGGGCCGTGCGGAAAAAATCTACGATTATCCGAAGAAATATTCGGAACTAGGTTTACGACGTCGGTTTACTTACGTAAGTTGTTAACACTCCGACTCGGTTCTGGGTTCGACCCCTACCTCAAAGTTCGAACCGTTTGGCAAAGGCCGAACATTTGAAGGGTTTTTTTTTAAAATAATTAAATTTAAAAAGGTATTTTTAAAAATAACAAAAATCAAAACCTTATTCTAATCTAAGGTAAAACGTACATGGTGGGTGCGTTTTTGAGAAAACGCAACCCAATGGTGCATTTTCTACTTTCCCGTCCCATGACCGACTGAAATTTAGAGATGCCAGACAAGTTACAAATTTTTTACAGAGAAAACGCAACGCAACCTTGGAAAACGCAACCAAGAATTGTGTTTTCTTCTTTTATATTAAGAGTTCTGTGGTTGCCTTGTCTTCTTATTATGTGGGAGCGTTTTCTTCATATTATATCAAAAGTTGCGTAGCTTCTCTCCCTCCTCAGCCCATTTGCCTTCCTCCTCTCTCTCTCTGTATCCGAATTCTCCTCCTCCTCTCTCTCTATATCAACCACTTCTCTCATTTCTCCTCCTCCTTTTCCTCCACCTCTCTAGTTTCTCTCCCCCTATATATGTCTCTGGTTGGTTACTCTCTCCTCCTCTCATTCTGTCTCGTTTCTCTCTATCAGGTAAAATAATAATTCATAAATTACTGACTCTCTATTATTTTATTTGTAACTCGTGTTACTTCGAGAAAGGCCTCTGTTATTCTGTAAAAAAACAAGTTAGTCGGTCATTTATATTGGTAAAATAATTTATTTATTTATGTTAGTAAGTTAGCTATTACATGTGTCGCACCACATTGATTATTTATTATTAATGTTACTCCATGAGTTCACTGAACTTTGATATAGTTTTTACTTTTTTTGATTAAACATGTATGAGTAAAATAATCATATTAAAAAATATGTTATTAATTAGTACTAAAATATTATAATATGCTAAAAATATTTATTAGAAAAGTAATTATGAAATTACTACAAAATATAATTTTTTGACTATAAATTGAAGGAAATAATTTTGTTACGAAATTGGTTAACTCAAAAATAATTTATACGAAATAAAATACTTTTTGAAGTTCCCAAATACTTTTTGGGTTATAGGATCCAAAAAACAACTAAAGTAATAAATTTTTTTTGTTCAATATGTATGGGTAAACTATTTAGTTCAATATGTTTGAGTAAAATAATAAAATTAAAAAATATGTTATTAATTAGTAATAAAATATTGTAATATAATAAAAGAATTTATCAGAAAAATAATTACGAAAGTACTATAAAATATGAGTAATAAAAAAAAGATTATAGGATCCAAAAAAAATACAAAACTAATAAATTTTGTGTATTGCATTTTACTAACGTTTCAGAAATATCGTACGCTATGGCATCACAACGACGAGCTGATGGGCCCATCGATGGCAGTGTACTTACATTACAAGATATTCATCGGTCACAGGTCGTGTGGGACTATGGGGTAAGTTTTGTAGAACTTGTACATAATATACATATTAGTTAATATTTAGTTTTTGTTACTAACTACTACCATTTTATAACGCATTCATTTTATTTGATCGCCAGTGTGAGAAGCCTATGCATTGTCGTCAGGGAGACTCAGGTATATTTGATGATACTATAGACTCCTGTATTATTCCTTTTTTGATTCATGGCGATTTTTATGGTGTATACCGTTTCGGTAAGATTCAGCACGATCATGCTCTATTCACAGCCATAGTCGAGAGATGACGACAGGAGACACACACTTTTTACTTGCCTGTTGGGGAGGCGACAGTCACATTACAGGATGTCTCCATACTATACGGTCTTTCGGTTACTGGCAGGACTGTTTTAGGTTCGTAATTACAATTTACAATTACAATTCATGAAATTATTTAATTAAACACGTTTCATGACCTTATGCACGTTATTATGTCGTATTGAACAATTAAACTCCAGTTTACTAACATTTTGCAAGTCCTTTTGGCCTGTTGACGCCGCAGGGCTATTTTTATGCAGCATTTAGGAGTTGCACCCGGGCTTGAAAATTTCAAGAAAAATTTGGTGAGGCTTAGGTGGTTAAGTCAGACATTTGGGGCACTTGTGGATGATGCTGATGAGATCATAGTGCAGAGCCATGCTCTGACATTTATACTGAGACTCCTTGGCAGGGTCATGATGCCAGATCACTCCGGTACGCTGTTTAGACCCATGTACTTACCCTTGATAGCAAACCTTGATGGTTGTGGAGATTTCAGCTGGGGGAGTGCAGTCTTAGCATCATTGTACAGGGGGTTATGTCGCATCGCACGTCCTACCTCTTTTGAGATCAGTGGCTCGCTTACACTGCTGCAGGTATGCAAAACATTATGTTACTCATGTTATTATTTAGTTTAGACGATCATATCCTTCCATATTAAGACTGAGAATCATTCAGATTTGGGTATGGGAGAGATTCCCAATTATAGCGCCTATACGGAAGTCGATTTCAATTAAACCTGCACAACAGCAGCTTATTATTGGGGAACACGAGTTTCCAAGTGGATCGTTAGGGGGCAGGTGGCATGATGATTTCCTCCTGACAGACGTCTCCACCCATGTCCTCGTTGTGTATAGGGATCAGCTAGACCGACTTCGCCTCGAAAATGTGAGTTATATCTGTTATACGTTTTACATTCGTTACCTTTAGGTTATACAATTGATTGTCGTTATGTTACTCATGTTGTTTGTTTTGATTGTAGTTAGATTTCATTACATGACAATTGATTATCTGTTTTGTATTTTTCAGTTTCATTGGACCCCATACGAGCCCATTATGGACACATTGTTGTACTACTGCTTTGTTGGGATGGAGGTTTGGAGGGCATTGATTCCTCTCGTGTGCTTTGAAGTTATGAAGTTATATCTATCTCAGTTCAGGATGAGACAGGAGATACCGGACCATTCAAACACCAAGAGGGATCTGCATTCAGTGGATCAACGAGGGAGACCCGAAGTTGATTGGAGTGATTTTCATGTAGTGTATATAGCACTCTGGTCACATAGTATGGACCGTATAGTTGATGGCGAGATTCATAATATACCTATGTCCTCCACTGATCCTTATATGACTTGGTATAGAACCATCACTTGCCTCCATATTGGAAATCCACTAAGACGCACATATAGAGGATATTCAGGTGTTGGGAGCACCATAGATGCGATGGTAAGTGCAGTTAAATATTAAAATACCAAAATTATATTTAGATATCGTAATAAAAGTTCATTAAATTATTTTTTAGGCAGAAGCATGGGCGGATGTATATGATAAGGGAACACGCGTTCTACATGACTTCCCTAAAACAGAGTCAATGAAGGAGATCTATGAGATACAGCTTCGTGCCATGACTTCTTTATCCCTTCTACAGGAGACAGACCGTGTCCTATAGCACCGACGGCATACCCGCAATGCCCTGCCTTCTGGTTCTCTAGGAGCCCGTGTTCCACATGGCATGCGACCTCATCCTACCCCTGTACGCCGATCCACCTCTTCGATACCTGCTCACGTTCATGGTGGATATAGTGCTGGTTACGTAATGCCTACTCCATACAGTTATGCCAATCAAAGTTCCAAACATCATCATATAAGCCATCCTTTCCTACTGAGGAATACTTTGGCACACATGATCCTCCCAGGACATCACATCGATGACTCGGTAGGTATCTCCAGTTATGTTTTAGACAGACCCTAGGTATAGTCATGATTCGTTCGTAGGGGCCAGTTCTGGACAACACTGTCATGATTTTCCCGGTTACTACTCTACATCAACTTATGGGGCTGGGCCGTCACAGGTGACTCATTATTTTCACAGTGCCTACCCTTCATCTAGTTTTGCTCTAGGGCTGTCACAGATGACTCATGATTTTCACAGTGGCTACCCTTCATCGACATATGCGTAAGGGCCGTCACATGTGAGTCACGATTTTCACAATGCCTACCCAGCATCGACTTATGGGCTAGGGCTGTCACATGTTTAGCATGATGATGAAGAGTTGGTAACAGTAAGTGATGAGGACGAGCAAGCGGAGGACGAGCAGGCGAAAGTGGGTATTGACAGAGGGTCGAGTGGTCAGGACTAGCAACAGGATGTGACAGTTCATAAAGGATCGAGAATCTGACGAGCTCGAACATATCTAACAGGGGGCGTTTTGGGCAATCAATTTTTAGGGCGTTTCATTAGTATTATCTATTGTAGGTCGAATTATCTATTCTTATTCTCTATTATAGGGGTTTACCCCCGGAGACGTAGCATCGCATTTATTTGCATGTATTTTATATTGTACGTGGTATGACATCACTTTTAAATTTTCCTAATCATTTTACGGGGAACTCACCAAACATACGTATACATTTAATTTTAAGACATGTACAATAGCAAAAATCATACAACAAGATTAATATTTAATTTTACAGTGTCACATCCTCCCCCATATAGGAGGTATTTATAGAGAGCAATCCCCTATACCTTATTTACGTGAATATTACATCTGCAACATATGCCCGTGACAAGGCTGTACCAGAGAGTAGTCACGTCAATTTAATTTTACAGTATCAAGCTAATTTTCTTTTAGTAACTTTTTAATCGTAAACTAAGTTCATAGTCCAGCTAAGTAATAACTTATATAAACTTATATTTTATTTTATGTCTGACTTTTTGGTCTAAGAATGTCACTGTCACATTATTTTAGTTAATATTTTAAACAAGCAAAATCGAGTCGCATAAAATGCTGTTCAATTTTAATTTTCTAATCATAAAATGCACCTAAGTTTTGTCCAAAATTGTTTCTCTCTCTCTCTCTCCTTTTCTCTATCTCACTTTTTCTCTATTCTCTCATTCTCATTTTATAATAAAAATTATATATGAAACTATAATATTTATAAAATTTTTATTATTTTTATTTTAAATTTAAAAAAATAAAATAAAACATATGGACAAAGTTAAGTAATAATTAAAATATTTTAGTAATCAGTGATAAAATGTTATAAAAAGTGTTATAAAATAGCAAAAATTTGCAAAAAATAATTTCAAGGATAAAATAAGTAAAATAATTATTAGTAAAAAATTATTGTTAAATATATAGTTATTTTATAAAGTAATTTGCAGTAAATTGTTTTGCAATAAATAAAGTATTATAGTATTATAATTTTTTTCATTTTATGACACTTTGTCTATATTTTTATTATTACTTAATTATGTTCATATTTTTTGTTATTAAATTTTTTTTTAATTATTACTTAACTTTGTTCATAATTTTTTCCATTAAAATATTTTAATTATTACTTAACTTTGTTCATAGTTTTTTTTTTATTTTATTTTTTAATTTTAAAAATTTTAAAAATATTATAATTTTATATATAATTTTTATAAAGTGAGCATGAGAAAAGAGAGAGAGTGAGAGAGAGGGCAGTAGAGAGAGAGAGAGAGAGAGAGAGAGAGAGAGAGAGAGAGAGAGAGAGAGAGAGAGAGAGAGAGAGAAGGGAGACTGAGCGAGAAAGCAACTCAAGGTTGGGTTTTCTTAGAAAACACACCCATCATGTACGTTTTACCTTAGATTGAGAATAAGGTTTTGATTTTTGTTATTTTAAAAAATACCTTTTTAAATTTAATTATTTTGAAAAAAAACCCACATTTGAAAGGGTATAGATTCATATCCCATAATTGAAATATTGTGAAAAATAATTATAAAAAAATATCCACATTGTAAACATGGAATAAATCATCAAATTTGTTTTGTGAGGCTCTACTATAAAAATGGAATCAATTACATCATGAAACGAAGATATTTCTGTCATTTTTAACCTTTTTTTTTTGTCGTGACAAAAGTTAGAACTGCTCAGGCAATAAAATTACCTATTTGTTGTAGCATAATAATTGTTGAATTTGTATATATTTTTTCGTGTTTGAGTGAGAATAGTTGGATGACCATATGTTAAAACAACTGTGACTACCCTCGCAGTAGAACTAAGAAGACTTTTGCTACTAATGGTCGACTGTCTGAGACAGTTTAGCAAAAAGTTTGCTTAATTAATTAAATTGTAATATGTGAAATTACTATACAATTTTTTCAGCTATTTATGTGAGGTTTTTCACATTTATATAAACAATAACCAGTTAAGCATCATGTCAAGTTAAGCCTTTACTAGAATCATGTTTTAAGCTTGTGAAAGAGAGAGAAAGGAAGGGAAATGAAGTGAGAGAAATTCTATAAAAATATTTTTTTTGTCTAGTTTTTGTTGAAAAAATAAAAAATTGAAGAAAAGTAATTTTACTTTACTTGAAATTAAAAAAAACAAGAAAAGAAAATAACAAGGTAATTATAAAAAAAAGAAAAGAGGAGCCAAATTCTTTCCTCAAGTTTTAAACATGCGGTAATATATTTGATTTTTTTGTTTTTTTCAAAGGAGTTATAACTTGGTAATATCCACTTCTCTTCAAACCAAGGTTGCAAGTTGCAACTCATTCCTTACTCAATGTAATTTAATTTTTCAAATTAGTTATCTGATGACATAGTTTAAATTATTATTATTCGGGTGCTTTGTCTGATTGTACAAAATATTAAAAAATGTGATATTCACAATTTCCCACACGTTGTACAATCAAACAAGTTTCTTTAAAACAACTCATTTAGTATTTAGTAACATGTTTAGTTTTATAGAATTCCTATAAAAGATTATTTTAAAATAAATCAATTCATAATTGAAAATTTTATTGCAGTTTTTATACATATTTTAAATATTTTCCTTTCCTTTTCTTATTTCTCCTCAAATCCAAATTCCAAGATCTAACGTTAATGTTTTATAGTAAATTGTTTTTAATAAGAAAAAGTAAAGTTCACATTTAAGGGGGGGCTCACATCTTAACGGTCACTTACCTTTTCAAACGAACAAAAACCCTACAGAGCCTCACCAATCACCATAACTTCAAAAAATTTCTTGATCCTTTTGTCCTTTCTTCCCTACCTTTCTCACAATCCAACGTTCCTCTCTCTCTCTCTCTCTTTCTCCCTCTGCGTGTGTGGGTTTGTGGGTAAACATGAAGATCTCTTAACAGCCAAATCCTCATCATCCTCGGCCTGGAACAGAACTGCTATTCGAGGGCAAGAAGAGAAATCCCGTAATGGGTTGTTTTCTTGAGTGTTTTGGGTCTTCGAAAGATCGGAAACGCCGTAATCAGAGGAAGAACAAGGTCCTCCCTCGAGACCAAGTAAGGCAATCTTTTAAGCTTGACCACTCTAGTTTTCCCATGTTTCTTTTCGTCTGTTTGGTTGCTCAGAAAGCGAAAGAAATAGTAATGAAAAGAAAATTCTGATGTATTCTGGGTTCCTTTTTTCTTTTTTTGTTTCCCAAAGACCAACGGATCAAAACATTGTTGTTTGAGGACCAGTTGACCTGGTCTGTTTTTTCATGTCCCAAAATTTGGAAATTGTGAGGTCAATATGATTGATTTCTTCTATTTTTCTTTTCCAAAGTATTTCTCAGCAGCCAGTGTTCTTCTTAACATGTACTGCTCTGAAACTGAATTTAATACCTACATTTGTTGCAGAGACATGGAAGCCATAAGCCTCTGCAACCTACTGTCTCTCCAGAACAGGACATCTCTTCAATACATGCAAACCTGATTCCAGAAGTGCCGTAAGTAATTAATTTTCCTAGGGCCCCTCTTAATTTTTTCCTTTTTGCCAAAGGAAAGAAATTGCCTGGTTGCCTTAATTCGTTTAGAGTTTGTGAAATTTTATGCATTTTGATTGTAGAGAGCATGAGGAGCAATTGAGCCCGATTACCAGAAGGAAAGTTACTTTTGATACAAATGTCAGGACCTATGAGCCCGTTTTAGTTCGTGAAAGCACTGAACTTTTACCAGAAAGCAATAAAGATGGTAAGAAGCAAGAGGAGGAAAATTTAGGAAAGTCGAGCCTCTCCCATTCGCTTTCTGAAGATGACTCTATAACTTCAAGAGTTGAATCTTATCCTCCCAATCATAGGTATCAAAATGGCAGAGATAGTGATGATGAAGTGGAAGAATTTGAGTGGGAGAGTGATTTGGATAATGAGGATGGTGATGATGTTGAAGAAGAAGACTACGGCAATTACGCTGAGGATGACAATGACAGAATTGTAGGCCAAGAAGTGTGGCCCGAGTTGATTCCAACTGCATCGATGGAGTCAAGCACAGAAATGAGTGGTTTGGCTGAGCGAGAAGTGAAAGCAATTGGGTCAAATAGAAATGCTCGAGATAGGAGTGTTTATGTTCATTCTGTGTTGAACCCAGTAGAGAACCTCACTCAATGGAAAGCTGTGAAATCAAAAGGAACACCACCTTTTAAGCCTCAGAAGGAGAATTTCACAGTGGACCAAGAAACACCCCGTATTTCATTTAGCTATGAGCTGACTTTTCAGCAATCATCATTCAGTTTCAAGTCCAAATCTGTTCAATCCAAGAACCAAAATGAAGAAATAGCAGTTGATGCTAGTCTTTCCAATTGGTTGGTCTCTTCTGAAACCACACCCACCAATAAGACTAGCTTCGTTGGGTTTGAAACCATTACATCTGAGAGAAGCATGTCCCAGGGATCAAATTCAGTGATGAGCATAGAAGATAGACCAATTTTAGGTGCATTGACTGTGGAGGAGCTCAAACAGTTTTCAATGTCATCCTCACCAAAAAGGTCTCCTAGTCGGAGCCCTGACGAGATGCCTATAATAGGTACTGTTGGAACATATTGGAGTCACACAGGGCCAGCCAAGGATTCTGGCTCAGCCTCTTCCTACAAAGGCATACCAAACACAAACAACAAGTACAGAGAGGTATTTGTGAAGTGAAATTTCCTGTGTTATGTTTGCAATAGGTAATGGTTTGCAGGATAAGAGAGTGAATTGCCAACTCTACCCATTCGAGACAAGCTTGGTGAGAGCTACCTTCCCAGTGCTGCTTGTGAGATGGCCTCAAGAGTGGTTTCTTTTGGATTTTGGAGGGGCGGGTTTGTCTGTTTTCAACACATTGCATTTGTTTTTATTTCTTCTTGTTTCGTGTTGTGAATTGAATGTGGTTGGGTGCAAAATTGTTTGTTTGTTGTAATTCCTTATTGTTTTGGTTTGATGTTCAATAAATTGAATCGATTTATTTACTCCTTATTTTTCCCATTTCTTCCTGATATCCTGTCTAGTTGAATATGATAATGATATATAGTATGTCTCGTATTATCATTAAGAGACATAATAATTTTCCTTGTCTTCTGAAAAATTTTGTATTTATAGTATAATATCCAGTTACACATACCATGTATTTGTCAAGCGCATAATTGCAACAGCTTCCATTTCACTCACTGCTAGCAAATATGTAGCAAAACACTCTTACTATGATATACAAATCACTCTGATATAATGCCCCCATAAAACAAACCAAGCAAAAGTAGTAGAATCTGAACAGAAAATTGTGAAAACGTGAGAGCTGAGGGAGCCCTGGAGGATGACTAGCACTCCACCCCACATTGTTTAAGTTTTGGACCTGTTTGCTTAGGCAGGAAAGGATCGATTCGAACCCAAATCAATGAGAAGATTGAAGCCAGAAGAATTGACCAGAGCACGACAATTGTAGGAGTCCTGTTTTGCCTTCCCATCAAGCCCTTGAGGAAAGGATAGAGATGGACAATGACCCAGAAGGCGAAAAACAGCTTCCCAAACAAAGGACCCCAAGAGCCGTACCCATTGTTGATGGCATCGGAGACTCCAGCTACAACTCCGACCATGTTCAAGATGATCAAGGTGGTTGGCGGGATGAGCAGGGTGGTCCACTTGAAGAGATAGAGCTCTCCAAACTCTGCATCGTCGGCTGCTTTTGCTGTCACGGTAAAGTTGGTGTCGACTCCGCCAAGGACCTTAAGGAGGCCTTGAAAGACAGCGAAGAGATGAGCCGAGACGCCACCAATAACCCAGAATTGTTCGTTTCGCCACCAGTCCTGGATGCTAACACGACTCCACCGGAGCTCAAGCACGCCCGTTAAGATGATGGAGAGGAAAAGAGCCATGAACCATATGCTAGCAAAGTTGTTCAGCTGCACATAATAGTCAAGTCTGGTTAGAAACAGTTCTATCTCAAATGGCCTAATGAAATGGCCTACTTAAATACTTACAGTAGGAATGATGAATTTTCCGGTCAGAAGGCAGACGGCCGGAATTGTGCAGTAGGCAAGCAAAGGAATGGAAGTGAATGGGTAAACAATGGTGTTAATGTAGGCCAGCCTCTCCAGCCATTTCAGCTTGCCTCCATAGCCATACCAAAGCGGGCAGTGCCGGCTGAGGAAAATCTCGACAGAGCCAAGAGCCCATCTCAAAACTTGGTGCAACCGATCTGAGAGATTGATCGGAGCCGACCCTTTAAAAGCGGGTCTCTCTGGCATGCAGTAAACTGACTTCCACCCTCTACAATGCATCTTGAATCCTGTCAATATATCTTCTGTGACAGATCCATAAATCCATCCAATCTGTCAATCAAGAAAAACAATAAAAAAATATTGAAGAAATTAAGCTGAAGATACAAAGGAGCTTAGCAAAAATGGTCCTCACCTCTTTGCCCCATTCGGTTTTTTCTTCATAGCCGCAACTAATGACATGAATGGCTTCTTTGATGAGTGAAGTGCTGTTAGTCCCTTCGGGAAGGCCACCGTCTTCCATGAGAGTGGAGGTAATGAAAACCGGCGACTGTCCGAACCGTTTTTCGAAGTTCTTCTGAGACATGAGCGAGGATTTTTCCAACTCGTCATAACCTTCGAGGCCTTCTTCAATTTCTTCAAGATCAAACACGGGTCCAGAAGATTTTCTAGTATAGTTCTTGCCCATCTTCTTCTTCTTTCCGTACAGGCCTCCAAGGCCAAGCAGAGCTTTCACTCCTCCTTTCTTCTTCGACTTAGATTTCCTCGAACCGCCACAGCAACAGCAACACCATGAAGGCCAGCAGTCACACGTCATCTTTTGCCGCTTCTCCGACACCGGCGGATCGTAGCCGTACAGCGCCTGCCGGTTGAAAACACAACCGGTGCCGACGTACACCGGTCCTTGGATCCCATCTAGGCCTAACATGTTGATCTTTATATGGAATAACAACATTGGTAAATGCATTAGCTTGAAAGCAAGAACAGGAAATGAAAATTGTTTACAGAATTACAGTGCAAACTTACATCAAAGAAGACGGTATTGCGATTAGCGTATCGATCGCTGCGATCTATGCCGTCGAACCTTTGTGGGAACTGGACGTAGCAGAGCTTCTTTCCGAGCTGGGGATCCATTAGAAAGCACATCGCTTCTCTTACAGCCTTGCTGTTGTTGAGGTAGTGATCACAATCCAGATTTAGCATGAAGGGTGCATTGGTAAGAACTGCAGACACTCGAACCTGTGGGGGGTCACACAAGATCAATTAACAAGTTCCATTAACAGAAACTATAATATACTTCTTTCCTAAGGGAATTAATTAACTCACCAAAGCGTTCATTGCACCAGCTTTCTTGTGGTGTTGATAGCCGGGTCGCTTTTCTCGAGAAACATACACAAGCTTTGGCAACTCCTTACCTTCTACATCCAGTGCTCCAGCACTTCCTAGATAAACCTACAGTGCAAGCAGCAACTTTGCTTACATTCCCACCAAAAATGGCAATTCAACCAAATCACTGGTGGCGGCAGTTGACTAACAGTAATGCTATGCAAATAATAAAATGTATACATAATTTGCATATGGGTCATGATATGCAGCTGAAAAAATTATACATGGTCATATGAAAAGCTTTTTTTTTTTTTGGTTTGCCAAGGTATCCCAGGCTGGCCCCTTAAGGCGTGAACCAGGACTAATTCTCCGAAGTATGGTCGGGCGTCGAAGCGGAGACCTCTCCCAAGAAGGTTTGCTGAATCCACAAGAGCTCGAAACCGAGACCTCTTGCTTAAGCGACCAGAGCCCCTTCCACTCAGGCCAACCTCCATTGGTATATGAAAAGCTATTAAATACAAAAGAATTGGGACATATAATGCTATATAACAAAAAAATACATATAAAATTTCAGTATAAAATAACATGGTTGAGGCCTAGCAAACTCAACCCATGTCCATGAATTCGCTCAATTACACCCATTTAAAATCCATCTAAACCCACTCAAGTTTATTAATGGGCTTAACTGGGTTACATCATGCAAGCTCAATTATAAGCGGGTTTAAATGGGTTGGACATAGATACCCATTGGGTTTGTCAAAAAAATTATAAAAAAAAAAAAGTTGACACACAAAAAAGTGTTATATTTAATTTTATATTTTATATTTTTAAAACACAATTATAATAAAAACTTATTTTTAAGCAAAATGACATATTCCTGTCCTCTAAGATATGTAAACACAAAATGAAAATAGGTGTACGAAAAGGAAGGAGAATATAAGAGTATTATTTTCCCATGAATTCTCGAAAACGAAACAGATCATCGGTTCAAAACAAGCTTACATTGCTGGAGAAACCTTGTCATTTTAGAATTAATTTAAGACCCAAATGACTTGAAAATGTAACAGTTGGGAGCTTAAATTTATCTTGAAATTTGATCTAACGATAATGATTGCATGAGATCAATCTTATCCCATCTCTAATCACATGCCAACCAAATGCTGAATAAATCAAAATTTAGATAAAATAATTTATAGACTCCTCTAAAGAAATTTTAAAAAATAAATAAAAAAACTCCAATAACAGAAGATAATTTATAGACTCCTCTAAAGAAATTTAAAAAAATAAATAAAAAAACTCCAATAACAGAAGATAATTTATAGACTCCTCTAAAGAAATTTTAAAAAATAAATAAAAAAACTCCAATAACAGAAGATAACACTCGTAGTCTATAACTCTTCCGTTTTGCTCCAACCTATGTGCTCAAGTCACTAAATGCATTGACCACATAAATTTCCCATTTAGTCCTCACAACTCCAGCTCTTTACGCTACTCCATTTGTCTTTGACTCTATGGCTCAATTTATTTTAATAATAAATTTTTAGAATAAAAGTTTTTCTTAAAAGATATTTTGACAGTAAAATATTTATTTCGTAAACCTACAAATCTTTGTAGGAAAACAATTTTATCCTAGTTTTTACTTTCACTTAAAATTTGTTTTTTTGGATAACAGCACTTAAGGATGACTTTGATATTATTAAATAGCTTTAATAATAAAAATAATATAAAATTATAATAAATCACATAAATTTATACAATATATAAATGGGTCACATTTGGATTCATTGGTTTATATTGATCCGTTAATGACCCGTCCATATTCGTTAATTAAGCAGGTTTGAGTTGAACCCATTTAAACTCAAACTCATTTAAGCACGTTCAAATCCGTCCAAACTCACCCATTTACCACCCATTGGTAGGATGATATGGTCAAATAAAAATACCCACCATAATATTATCACATCATTTTAGTGAATTTTTTTAAAAAACAACATTTTCCAATCAATCAGTACCTATGGTTTCGTTTCTTTAAAGTATAGATTAGAATGATTTTTAATTATAAAAATACTTCAGCTATATTATTATGGTGGAAGAATTTGTATAAAAATTCTGCTAAACATATTTAATTATTTTTTCAAAAGGAAAGAAAAGAAAAAAAAGATTAGGGATCAATGTGGTTTGTTGAACCTGAATCATGCCAGGATGATCGCGAGTGTTGTTTCCAGGCCACGGGGTTCCATCTTGCATGACCCATCCTTCTTCTGGTTTCTTCTGAGCCTTTGCCACTAGCGCATTAATCCTCACTTTAAACTCTTCATATTCTCTCTGCACCAATTCAAAGAAAAACCTCTTAGAACAACATTCGATTGCTTTAACAAATTTTTTTTTGTCTCCACAGAGAATTAAGTAGCAAGCTTAAGCTTACTTTCATGGCTCTCCGATCCTTCACAAAGGTAGGCTGAACCTTATCCTTCAAATAATCAATCTTCTCCGAGAAGTAGAACTCCGGCGCCCTCGGCTCAATGCTATACTTCTTGCAGAACGGCACCCACCGCCTCGCAAACTCGGCAGTCTCCGACAGCGCGTCGAAAAGGAGCATCGACGCGCCGTCGTCGGAGACATAGCAACTCACCTTCTCGACCGGGTAATCGACGGCCAAGATTGAGAGAACCGTGTTTGCGGTGATAATCGGCGGTTCCTTGAGAGGGTCGACGGTGCTGACGAAGACGTCGACATTGCTGAGACGGTTTGGCTCGCCCTCGCGCTCGAACCGGATGGACAAGCGGTCCAGGTAGGTCTCGCGGTTGATGGGTTGCCATTTGGGGAACTGGTCGAGAATCCAGGAGAAGCCGAACCAGATCTCGCATATCACGGAGATGAGCCAGAGAGGGTAAGCGTCGTACGCCGGAGTTAGAATCCGGAATCGGAAGAAGAAGGCGAGGATAATTAGCCGGAGTACGATGATTATCCGGTATGGGCTGATTAGGCTCGACGGGAGTGGGACTTTTCGCCAGAGCGGTTGCCGAGCTTCAGCCATTCTGGGTTTTGAGGGTGTTTGAGATTAGGTTCAAGTGAACAATGAAAATTGAAGGAAAAACGAGAATAGAAGAAATCTTACAGGTAGTCGTCTTCGTCTCCTTGATCATTTCCGCCTTCGTCTTTGGTCACTAGACCTCTTTTTTCTTGCCTGGTTTTCCATTTCTCCACTCTCTCTTTCCATTCAGCATTGGTATAGGTCTCCTTCTCACCTTCAAAATCCTTGCCAGCAACTACACACACACAAATATATATATATATATATATAACTCAGTTCAATGGGATGGTTAATGGGAAGCCATAAAAATCGAAGATGGAAGCTATATGCTTACCACTTCCTGCAAAGGAAGAAAAAGCCGGGCCGCCGTTATTCCATTTCTGTTGATTATAGTCCCCATTTTCCTGCAGAATTCACTTTCTTGGTTTAGTTTTTTTTTTTTTCCTTCAAAATTTCATCCAGAAGTAAAAAAAAAATTAGCAAACTTTTATACCGAGGGATTAGCAGCTTGCTGCCTATCTGGGGTATCTTCTTGATTTTTCATCTGGAATTCATCATCAAAATCGTCAGCATCAAAGTTTTCTTCCTCATCCCCGGCAACTCTGGGACAACCTGAACACAGAAAACCTTATTTTAGTATGGTGATTATAGATATATATATATATATATATAGAGGGAGAGAGAGAGAGAGAGAGAGAGAGAGAGAAACCTTTGTGACGCTTATAGCGAGTGTTGCACTGAGGACAGCATTGGTTTCCTTCACTCCTTTCGTACTCGTAACAAGGCCGACAAACCGGAAACCCACACTCGTGACACGCCACAAACAACTCGCCATTTTCTTTGAATCCAATCTCGTCACCGCACACTCGGCATGTCTTTGTCACGGGCTGGTGCTTCGGAGACGGAGGCTGCAAATTGAAAGACACATTTTTAAAAAAGAAACAACCAAGAAAAGCCCATTATCAAACAAGAAGAAAAAGAAGAAGGAATGAAATGAGGGTACCTCGTCGCCGCCATGCAAAACGTGGAGTTCATTGCGGCCGTGAGAACCTGCAACTAAGCCAGCCATGGTGTTTGAAGCCATGACAAGCAATAAAAAAAAAAAAAGGTAAAGAAGGAAGAGAAAATGAGAGAGAGAGAGAGAGAGAAAGACTTCTGAGGTGGGATACAGAATGGGTAAGAGGGATTTTAATGAAGGGTGATATTGAGAGAGAGAGAGAGAGAGAGAGAGAGAGAGAGAGAGAGAGAGAGAGTGGGGTATGTTGATCTTCTACCAACTGATAGTTGAGGGGTCGTAGGCTTGATTGGAAGAGACGTCAATACAATATTAGGTGGGGAGGAGGAGGAGGGAGAGTTTGCTTGTTCCTTATTGCAACTCTGTAAGTCAGATATCCCTATAAAATAAGGGTAAGTGTACGTAGGTAGCTTCGACCCAAAGGTGTCTAAAGTCTGAACCTAACGACCAATCCTTCTCGTACAAACACCTTGCGCCATACACCTCCCACTCTCTCTCTCTCTCTCTCTCTCTCTCTATATATATATATATATATATGTATATATATATTCATGTTTATATGTATCGTTTCATGTGTATATACATATTTCATATGGCCTACAACAGGGACTGCTGCACGATGTACATTACTTTGCAAAAGCCCTTCACAAAGACGAAGTTTTTGGGAAAATAATGGACATTGATAGTCTTTTAAATTTAAAATGTTAACTGATTCATTAAGTTTTTTTTTTTCTTTGGGTAGAATATGGTAGCTATTTAGCTGTAAAAATGTGAGAAAAACTGAGAGCCATATAATTAAGCTCAGTTTGAAGGAGGTGTCTTATATATCTATCTATCTATATCTATATCCTCTCCTACATTACTGTTCTAAGAAGAGTAACCGAGGCCTAATTAAATTGGGTGGGTTTTTCAGTCACAGACTCTCCAACTACCAACCGAGATTGAAGTTTCAATAATTCCAATATTACAATTTTTCTAGCTAACAACAATGATAACAACAGAAAAAGGGTTCAGAAACACTCACATCACCAAACAAACACCTCCTAACCACGACTGTGACTTTCCAACTTTCTCATAGCACTCCAATCCAAACAAGTCGGTGATCATGATTCTCCCTAATTCCTTGTTTGGAAATTAAATTTTCGGTTCAAAAAGTAAAGGAAAATAAAAACGTGAGGAAAAAGATAATAAAAATACTCTTGTATTTTATTATATATTTTTTTTCTCACCAAAAATTCAAATTTCAAATAGAGCCCCACCAAAAATTTAAATTCTAAATAGAGCGTAAATATCTACTGTAGTTTTGAGACACTTGCCTATATTAATGCTACCTACATGAATATTCATGCGAAAATAAAACCAACCAGGCCTAGTTAGTTTGAGCACCATAGTAGCAAAAGAGAGGCCCAACTCTGTTTTAGAGCTTTGTCCACAATCTTGTCAATTATAAGTTTTTCTATAATTTTGTACTTTGGCCGAACTCTATTTGGCTAATGCACTTAAGATTACTCTTGTCCACATGGCCCGCTTATCAGTAATGGAAGAAAAAATTAATCATGAAAAAAGAATTACAGTGGAAAACTCAGTAAGTAAATACAAAGAGATCACTTCATTCTCTGCTTGAAATTTTGCAAATTGCAAAAAATTCATCATTGCTTAAATAAAAGAAAAGCTCCAGAAACTTGTCATAATGAGAATTTAATTAACAAAGAAGACCAAATCTGGACATCAGAGTTCCAAAGCTCTTTATACCACCATTTAGCTAAAAGTCTATCCTGCCCGGAGACTGATTTATATATTCCATGTATTCTGTATTCTCCTGTCAGTCCCAAAATGATTTGGCAGATGATACGGCTTATTCATCTGCTTTTGCACGCTTTGAGGGTTGGGAATTAGACTCCCCGGCAACATTTGTCTCGAGATCCTCGGAAGCTTCACTCTCTGCCGCCTTTTGTTTCTCTCCCAACTTCCTGGAAACTTGCACTGATGCTGTGATGGTATTAACTCCGGCATTTTCAATTTCTTCAGCGTCCAACTGTGAGGTTCCTGATTCGTTTTTGGCAGAGGAATTTGGGACGTCGTCCAGCATCTCAGCAGAAGGGTTTTCCACGGGAGATGATGGAGTTTTAATCTTGTCACCAGCTTTGCATTGCTTCTCAAACATCATCTGGAGGTATCTCCCTTGCTCTTCTATTCGTAGCTGTAGATTTCTTTGAATCTGCAGAAAGATGTTCAATATTTATGAATAATAGATGGCTATGGCTATGGCTATGGCAAAAAGAGACGCCAGTACTCTGCAGAAAATCATTTTCTACTTGTCCAATGGGTACTGGATTTTGAACTAGCAAGTCACTAGTATCCTTCAACAAAAGCAATCACTATGAAGTTTAGTGGGAACATTAATTGAGCTATGGCATATAAAATTGAGAGTGTGTTCTCAGAAGTATACATTAAGGGGGTTCCCACATTGCCATCTTTTGAACTACGGGGGGGAGTATGAGATTCTTTACATTGTCATAGAATCCCAGCCTTAAAAAACATCTTTGTTATTCAGTTAGGAGGTGTGTGCAACCATGGATGGCTTAACCAAATGAGCTCTCGAGTAAAACACTAATGGAAATCTATGAACTCAAATTGCTTAAAGACTAAGAAACAGAAAGGGGAGAAAAGATAAAAACTGAAAAATAATAGGCAATTTAGAACGAAGAACTGAACTTGAGGATTAATTTCTGCAATTTCTTTGGCTGTGATTTAATTAAAAGTGACCAGAAAAGCCTTAACAGCTGGTTTTCAAGGCATGTGTCAAATTGCTAACAAGCAGGCAGCAGGCTTTAAACAGATCATATTGCAGAACCAATAAAATTTTTCACAAGTTTCATTTTCTGTAAATTGAGAAATTTAAACAAAAACCGTTTTGGACAAAAAAATTCATACCTCTAATTGTTCATGCAGGCGCTTCTGGACTTCCATCTGTAATCGTAATGCTTCGGTGATCTCAATACCCCTGTTCACATAGAAGCTAGAGGTCTGAATAAAACATAATCTAGCAATCCATATGGGAGACACGCTGATACAAAACTCCATCTAGTAGCCTGAATTGCATTAAGAGGTATAAAGCTTCAAATGCATTAAAAGAAAATACAAATTATACAGAGAAAATGCAAAACAATACAAATCCAATCAGTGGTATGCAGTCACAAGTCAGAACAGCATATCACCATGAAATAATTCCAACAGTTACAATGCACCACCAATCTTGACCGAGAAATTAGTGGAAACTGCTAGGGGTACTTTAGATGGCAAGAGGAGCTACTATAATCCAACCAGTTGAAAACAAAAAGCTCCATCAAGAACTCACAAAAAATTGATTTCAAATCAATAGCAAAAATACAAACAATAATTACTGGTGAGGAAATATAATTAAGAATTGAGGCTCTATTATTTAAAAGTAAAACAAATAATACAACTGGGGGAGGAATGATTTCTTGTAAGTGGTCATTCTAATTTCATTTACAATTTTGCCGTTCTTAATTTTAGTATAAGAGCAGTACCTCAAAAATCAATTCAACAATTACGAGAGTGGAATACATGAAGACAACAGACTCTTGTTGAAATCATCTACAGGGAGTTCCATTAACTGTTCTCACATACACTTGGACTTAGTGGCACAGGGTTGGATAATTGCAACAAACTGGTAAAGAGGCCTCGTACTGTGAAACACCAATGAGAAAGGAGAGTTCTGACTACACCAGGACACCTCATTTTAGCATTTTCTGTGTCCAGTGCACTAACACTAATATGCATGTAAGATAACAAGTCAACCACCAACATCTTGGTGATCCTTCATATATCTTTAAGGTCGTCTTGTTTGATGCCTCATACCTATGTGAATCTATCAAACATATTTTACCAGTGTCATTGTCCCGCTACATGTTTTCCACGGCATCATAATTGTCCCCAGAAGTACCGTGCAGCAGCCATGGAGAAAAGTATACATATATATATACCATAAATCAAAGGATATGAAACCAACTTTGCAGGAAATAAAAATATATGGTATTTATTCCCAAGCCCACAATTATGAAATGAAGAAGTCACAATAAAAGCTATTGCTAGAGAATGAATCATCAATAAAAAATTTCAAGTATATCAATCAAAGAAGACAGATAGTCCATGGTATTGATGCTATCGTGGCTTCCATTTCTACAAGGCGGATTTGCTCGCAGCTTGGGATGCAATCAAATTGGTGTGCATGGCCTGGTCTTTTGATAAGGTGCAAGATACGAACACTAGAGATCCTCAAGGAAGAAAAGGAAGACAGCTTTCACTTGTGATGCACTCGGAAAGAATGGTCACTGAATCACCGAAACAACGAAATTCAAGCAACGAGAAGAATTTCATGGCAATTATAGATGTAGGCTGCAAGAGGAAAATATCCACCACAACAGGGAAAGATTCAATTCTTTTAGATAGACATACTATTACCAATTTACCATCTCTCAAGTGTTATATCTTTCAAAGGAGGAAGTAATATTTTCTCCTCTGAAGTATTACCATCTCTCAAGTGTTATATCTTTCACAGGAGGAAGCAGTATTTTTTGCTATGAAGCAGACACATATCCACTTAGGCATGTTGGACATGCACTCATCAGTGTCTTTTTAATTTTTTTTCTGGCTGAACACGCGTGTCCCTTTGGTGGACACTTCTCAAATATTACAGGGTCTTAAGTATAATTCAAAGTTCTCTAATGAGGGTCTAAAATAATAAAAACGAAGTTGAGGTTTAAGAATTTTCATTGATCAACCACTAAAATCACTAAAATCTGAGAGAGAGAGAGAGAGCCAATCCGATCGATGTCAAGCGTCAACTAGAAGAAGAAGAAGAGTTGCGATTGCAGTCACCACAACCACCCACCACCAACAGCAGCAACGGCAAAAGAAGAGGCAGGATCCAAACCTGTTCTTCAGCCAACAGCAACATGATCAATGATGCGCAATTTTTGAGGGTCCACCATATACAACTTTGACTTCAACATGTTGTTATTGTTGCTGACGCGGGGCTGTAGAACCCATCTTTGCTACCACAATCGCAAATCTTCCCGAGACGGAAATTGCAAGACTTACAAGAAGAGAGGATAAATCAAATGGATAAAACAAAACAATTAGGTATGTACGTGTGTATATAGATGGAAAAACAACGGGGCTCACTCTTATGGCAATGTACCCTATAGCAGATGATTCTTCTACCCACACATTTGTAAGTTTTCTATTCAATTATGCCCTCTAAAATTATCAAACGATGAATATGTCCACTTAGTTTTGTTTTGTTTTCCTTTTATTAGTGAAAATGTCCACTTAGTTTTTGTTTAATCAGGGCTCATGAAATGATTAGTGTCATAAATTAAATTAATCTTTTTTCATTATTTTTATGATTTATAAATGTGATATATAGAAAATAAAAATCTATAGTTTTGTGGTGTTGTCTTGTGTATATATCGTGCTTCCTAGATTTTTCTATTGTAGATTAAAAAAACACATCAGGCAAGACAAATTTCTAGTTCCCCATAGTTTGTGTTGAACATCACGCCAACCAAATTCTCTAAAGGCTGGCTCACAACAGTAGTTTTACAAGGTTCAGATACCATACCCTCATGACAGGGGATTAAGAACCCAATATCAACACGCCACACCACCCCCCCCCCCCCCCCCCCCCCCCCCCCCCCAAAAAAAAAAAAAAAAAAAAAAAAAAAAAAAAAAGGAAGGAAAAAAATGTACACACATGCAGACAACCGAGCAAAAAAAGGGGAATAATGTTGACTTGTAGGAAACAAGACATACTTCTTTTAAAGGAGCTTAAAGAAAGACCAGGAGATACCTGTTTTTTAATACGACATCAATCCATGTCAAGATTTGAGATAATAGATTGAGACCGGACACCTTATAAAAGTTATAAATCATGTGTGTTTTCCAAACTTCAGAAAACTGCATATCACCTCTAACCTTCACTATAATAAACTCGAACAACAAAAAGTTCCATTCTACATCGACATTTCCTACTAATATAACAGCAGGTTTAAGTTATCTCAATTAGTGAGGCAACAATAGGTGAACTATGGTCTCTAAAAACATAAATGAACAACGACTAGCAAAAGCTTCAGAAAAATAAGATATCTTTTGGCAATCCCTTCAATAAAAAATAGAAAAAGCTGCATTGTGTGATGGATATATGTATAAGTTCCTCCAAGTCAATTAACTTACGATTTCAAGTCCAGAGATGCCAATTCCTCAATAGGAGTCAACTTTTTCTCTGAGGATCCTGCAAATCAAGAGAACCAACTTTATAAACTACTGCCACAATTCTTGCACTTTTTCACATATTAAGGCCCATAATAAGGTAAAGAAGTCAAATATATAATATACCACCAAAGGAAAATAATTAATCTTAAGGATAGCAATTCAAGGCCCACCAAAAAAAAAAGAAGCGTGAGGGGGAAAAGGAGTTGACTTGATATATGAAGACAATTTTAACACAGTGTGAGACTTGAGTATCCCAGGAAGTACAGAACCATAAGCATCAAAACAAAGGCCAATGACATTGAGAATATGACAGTGATCAACAGAACGAAAATATAAGAAATTACTGCATTCAATATTTACCTAAAAGAGTAATTTCCCGAAAAATGAAAGTGAACTTGGATAACACGGAGAAAACTAATCAACACTTAAAATTCCAACACTAAATAATACAAGGGCAATGGTGCTTTAAAATTGAAAACACCATATAGCTGGGACAAGGAACACACGCACACACACACATACAGAGTTGGGGTACGATTCTTCCGTATGTTGGTAACAAGCTACATTACAAAGTTCTAAACAACTGGAGAACATTCAGAAATTTATGCAGATAATTATTTGAAAAAAACCAAAAAAGAAACAGCACAATAAAAGTGAAGGCAATCAACTTTAATTTTCAATTTAGAAGGTCATTTGCTCAAAAAGGTTGGACTTGATGTTTCATTCACCTCCTGTTGTGCCAATGCTCCAAGAACAAAGCATACATCACAATAATATTTGTACAGAACTCATAGAAGAACAGGAATTACAACACAAACACAGAGGCTAATACAGTACAACTAATATAAAGAAAAGAAGCTATCCTTATTTACCTTCCAATGACTCTGGTCTGTATCTGGCAGTTCTATACTTCTGCAATTCAGCAAATAATTAAATCTCCAATTGAATGAAGCAAAATAACAATCCAATTCTGTGGGGAACAAACAGCAAGATAAAAACAAATGAACATACCTGCAGATGGCTCTTCACATGATAGATTGTCAGACCTTCAACTTTCATTAGCTTCAGTACACCCTTAGGAGTAGCTTCTGTAGGTCAAAATGAACAGGTTAATATGAAAAGTTGCCCCCTTATTTCCACACACTAAATGAGGTTAAGAAGTAATGTAAGGTGAGAAGAACTACACACTTTCACTGCCACCAAGCTTATGAACTGCTTCCACAAAGGCCTCATGAAGTTCTGGAGTCCAACGCATGCGCGGTTTGGTCGGTGCAACACTAGCTGAGGGTGGTGAGTTAAGAACACCACAAGACTCCCCAGATGGAGCTGGAATCTGCTGGAGTACTTGGGGCTGGGTTGCCGGAAAATTTGTCGATGACTTCTCCATCTGATATGCCATCTACAGTAACCAACAAGGACACAGAATAATATAAATCAAGCACGTTACGATACACTCTCCATTTTTATCATAACTTGGAAATAAGCCAGTGAAAAAAGAGTAACATGTTGAGATCATTTCTAAGAGTCTTTTGTGGCGAGGGGACCCAACCTTTGGTTCTGGATCTTCAACATTGCTATCAACAAAAAGTTCACTCCAATTAGATGTCAAGGAATCATCATCATTGATTAGCTGGTCTGCCCAATGCTGCCAGTCGTTTCGTTTACTAAGGTCTTCAGTTGCCATGCCACCGTTTCTTATTTGACTGTTCCGGATAGGATTATTTACAGGATAATCAAAGAAATCTGGTAGAGAATGTGTACACCAGGAGTCATTGTTGCTCAATGTTGTAGATTGGAGCATCCTAGAATCACAGGAAGTTAGTGGCATTGATGCCCCACTTTTTGACGACTGAGAAATAAAGGGGGACTTTCTTGAATGCTTTTCAGGAGGTGAAATGGACGAAAAATGAAGATTATTGGAGAATCCTGAGCTAGAGGAAAACATAGGACCAACAACCCCGCCGTTGGAGGGTAAAGAAGAATGAAAAGCCAGAGACTTTGAATTAAGATCCCTCTCCATGGAAACCTGTTGAGAGTCTGGCAACTTAGAACATCTCTCTTCCAACCCAGAGGAAAGAACAGGTAAAGACGATGATAGAGCGCCAGAAGCTCCAAGGCTGTTGAGTTGTCCTGCACTTGATCTCTGAATGGATAAACCAGGGCGTGCTTCCATTTTTCTTTCCCCTTCTGCTTCACCAAGCTGCCACAGCTATTGAGTCAATTGAGGTTAGCCAAGCACATATAGCAGTACTTGAAACCTATAAAACAAGGAAGGTACATCAAATTATTGCTTCTCCAAAGATAGAGAAGAAAACACGACACATCAACAAAAATTTGAAACTCAAACATGAAAATCCTTGGAACTAGAAATTAAAAAGAGCTAAAAATAACTATTATGAACGGAAATCTAAAATGTATGAAATACCCGTGTCAAACACTTAACATTTGGGTAAGAGTAAGGGTATGAATATGTGTTTAACATGTATTGTTGGACATTCTCCTAACAAAAATGTTTAGTAATTCGAGTTTACCATATAAATATGCATAAATATCTCACATATTATGCATGAAATGCTCTATATCACATTTATTATCCCAAAAAATAAAAAGAAGTACATTAAAAAATATGAATATTTTGCCATCTCCCATGTCTTTAGACATGAAAATTAGATGAATCCGGCACTCAAACACATAACCGAATCATACACCCATACCCGTGTCCATGTAACGTAGCTTTTGCTTACTGAAGTAGATGGCTGCTGGAATTTGTTAAGTTTTACCTCACTAGACAAACTGAAGCTTATAGGTAGTCCTTCAAGTACTTCCTACTTTTGGCATTTTCATATGGGCAACTAAAAACGTTTTTAGGCTCCAGTAACTCCCCCCTCATAGACCCCAAATAATAGTCATCATTGGTGTGTAAAAGAATACTGAAGATGAATAGGTTTCCTAGCACTATTTATGGTGGAACTGGGTGAAACATCTTATTTTGGGATCTTTAATGTTGAGACAACATCAAACGTTAAACAAACAGCTGAAAACCAAAGTTAATTTGCACACAATTTCTAGTTGTAAAAGGTTCCAAAATCCCAACCCAGGTAAGGACATTACAACAGCAATTCCCCCAAATAATACTTTTTTTTTTATTTGATAGATACGAATTTGTTTTTGTTAGAGGAAGGGGGAGGGTCTATGAGCTTGGTTGTACAAGGCCCCAACCACTAGGGCAAGCCACTGTGTCACGGGCTGGCAAGCCGGGCACCACACGGTGACAGTAATGCGACCTGCCATGATTATACGTAGCGGAATACACCCATGAGGCGACTATGCACCAAGCAATAATCCCGCCAAACTCAAACACCAAGGCATAAGATTATGCGCTTGTCCAGGATCCATCCGTAATGCCCCGCATATCTCTTTAAGTTCGGACCTCCGATGCTCAAGCCATTTGGCTAACCCAAACTATAGGCGATAGCAACGCCATACTCAAATGCCCGTACACACGACAAGCAATGTGCTTAGCCCTAGTCCCTCCTGAAACACAAGCAAGATAGCCATGTGTAACTAGACATGTGCGTCAGCCAAGTATCACCTGTTAAGCACAACGCCTCCATCCATGAAGCTCTTAGCGCCCCGCGTCAAGGTTGCCCGCAAGGAAAGGCACCACCGAATAGCAACTGAAAGCCCACAACATAGTGCACTGCGACACCAATGCTAGCCAAACCAAGTGGCCGTGTACACAAGCGTGAACCCAATGCGCAAGTGCACACGAGGCACACGGCATGCAAGTGTGCACACCGAGGCCCAATCCGTCATGGACATAAGCCCCACCACTTTATAATTATGGCATAGCAAGTGTAAATGCCACAAAACCCATCCTCGACGCTAATGCCCAACATCTGCCCCACCGGGCACAATGCCGCCTATGTAGCCCCTTGACTAGTATGAGGACTGCAGCCACGTGCCACAGCCGGCCCCCAAGTCTCACCCACTCCCTTGGGGGACTCACTTGAATACTGTCCCTTTCGGTAACACCAGGGGGTGGTAGAGTCAACACCATGCCCCCCCTTGTAATAGCATTCTGAGTCATCTCCAAACTGATAGGAAGAAACATCCTACCCCCTCGAGGAGTCATAATCCATATATCCAATAAATATGAAAAATACAAATTACGAGATTGCCATGCCACCGCCCAATCATGCTCAGACATGTCCCACGCCAAGGTCCCTCGCGGCCCCAGACGTGCCACGGGTGGCAACCCGTGACATTCTCCACCACTTCAACCATCATCGTCCTCGATGATGCCAAAGCCCAGTGCCAACTCCTGGCACACGCCACCACTAGTGCCAACTCCTGACACACTGGCACTTCCCCCAAATAATACTAACTTGTACAAACTCATTTTGTGGTATTTCTTGATTGGCAAATGAAAGTTGATGACAATATCATGTAATTATCCATGATTGAGTTCAGTTTTGTGAGGAAGTTGAAAGGCCTAGCAAGTCAATGGAGTTGTAGTGTAACTATAACTCCATAGGACCAAGCACCCACTTGCAAATACAAAGGGATGACCATGAAAACGAAGCACTTTCTTTCAATGCTCCTATAATCTTATAAAGTGTTTGGAATTGAAATGAGATGTGTGTAAGCATGTCAAAGGAGCAGCCAAAATGTGAAAGGACTTCATTCAACAAAGGATGGCCTTACATGTAGGGAAAAGTGATATGCGTACCCAAGTAGAAGAAACCTCGAGTTTTTGGTCCTCCATAAACACCAAAAATTACACATGCTTGCATGACACTAGCAAGAACAGTTATGTCTTCTAGCTGCCCACCTAAGAAATGCTATTCAAGGGACTCGATAAAATTGAACAAGCAAGGGCCTATCCAAGATGGATTCTAACAAGATATTTACACAATGACAGTGGCTGACGAGGCTAATACTATTCATAGGAAAATGAATAGCAACGGTGAAATGTAATGTGAGAAACTCACTTGACCATCAGAAAAGCTGCTGCGATATAATCTCTAAGAATTCCCCGCAGCCGTTGCGGCCTCTAAGAATTTTGGCGCCTATAGTCATTGCCTCCAGATTGTCAAGCTAAGGAGGGCAAGCCGCCTGACCCTCTATCTCTACCCGAGTATGTCAGGTGAGCTGGCCTCCAAGGCTCGACCTTCCTATAAATAGGTCTCTACCTCCAAACAAGAGAAAGAACAAGAACACAACAATGCAACAATAAGCTCCTCCAGGTGAACTTTGAAATGTTGTTTTTCCATGTGCGCACACACACACTCTCTCTCTCTCTCTCTAAGAACACCTCACCACTTACTCTTTTCAATTCTGGTGGTCCTTCGCCATCTCAAAGCCTATCATAACTTTCAAAGGCCTACACAACTAGCCCTCTCACCATCCTCCACAATTGGCTTGATAGTAATGCCCTTGTTGCCAAGGGCGGAACCAACTCAACGAGTGAGGGGTGCCATGGCAACCCCCAACATTTTGGTAGCCCTCCTATATATTGAGTATATGTATTATGCTTTAACAAAAATTTATGCTATTGGCACCCCCCACAATTTAAAACACTTCTTAAAATCTTCACCCTATAACAAAATTAAAATTTTTGTATTTTTTATAATTAAGTGCCATCATAATAGATGTTTTATTTTAAAATTAAAAGGCTCTTATTCAACCAAATCAATTTGTACATAAAACTTGCATAAATTTTCTAGTTGAATAGCATTACCCTTTTGTATGTTGGACTCTAGGTTCTACTAATTTTTCCATATACGTTGCAATCCAATAAAATCAATGGTCAATGGGCCTTCTAACGTACACTATATCACCATCAAATAAAAGGACACACACACACATATATCTCAATATAACTATATAAATATGTAAAATTTTGTATTTCAAATTTTGGCACCCCTCGAAATAAAATCCTAATTCTGTCGCTACTTGTAGCATTGGTGATTCATTTAAAATCCATATTTTCTTTCCATCGTGGTCTTTAAAGGGTACCTGCTGCCCAAAAACTCCACCTGCATTGTCTTTAGTACCCATCTCTCAAATAGCAAGTCCTATATGCAAATATAGTAGAAGGGTCACGGTACTTGGATTGCCCATGTGAAACACATAGTTGCACCTTGTGAACATGAATTCAAGAGATGTGTAGAATTTAACAAGGATATAGTTCTTAATAGGGCTACATGTTCAAAAAAGTTTAAAAATCAAAATCACATACCTAGAGTTCAGAAAGACTTTATGCAATTTATGTTTAGAACTTATAAGACAAAAAAAAAAAAAAAAAAACTGCAATCACAAAGTAGCTTTTTTCTATTTCCCCAATTAGTACAAATTTGCATTAGAGGAAACAAATTCCTTCAACATTTATTGTGAATACTTGATACAAATGACAATGCAACACACAAAAAGTTTGATTATGGAAATTCACCTAATTACATTGGTCGTGTCTAGAGGTGTGCTAGCCCGGCACGAGGCACGGTACGCCACGTCATCGACATGGCACGGGACACGCACGCGGCAGACACGGCCCACAAAGTGGGCCGGGCCGGGCTTAGTATTTAGAGGCACGGACACGGGCACGATTAGGGCACGAGCACAGGCACAGGCCCTTGCTTGCCCTTACCACTGGCCACCTCGTGGGTGGGTTCACTATACTGCTCCATCCAATGCCAAAAGTTAACAAAATCACAAGTAATCACATGAAATCAGCTAAACACCAAAAATTGAGTTCCTACAACCCCATATTTCAACTTTCAAGCACGCATAAGCGTCAAATATGTATTAGGTAACAACATATTGATCTTCATTAACAAAAACGAATAGGGTGAGAAAGAGAGAACCCAATTCAACAGAGCCAATAAAGATTAGAAAGAACCAAATTGAAGCAAACATGACATGGGTAATTCTTTTTTCATTTTTTTTTTTATTTTTTTGGCGAAGCAAAGAACATAAACTGAGACGAACTCAACTCTCGGCATGCGTTGTTCAGATTAACAGTAACAAACGATGTACGTCCAAATCATACACTGTAGATAACGCAAAATTGTACACAATTGCGAAATGGGTATTCGAAAATCTTACCTAAAATCACGGGAAGCTCAGAAATTGAGACCTAAAAAGCTCCATATCGGAGCGAAACTTGATGATTGCAAGGCTAATCTTTTGCGGCAAACTGTAGCAATAATAGGCACAGAACGTTGCGAAAATATAAATACATACATATGTATATATATATATATTCCAATTGCACGGGTGGGTTTCAGAGTCCCGTCACCGGCGTCTCCAAAGCAGTGAACGGTGATGACTGCGAGTCTGCCCTTCAATTGGCCTTTGTCTCTGTGCGTTGTATAAAGGAGAGCGAAGATCCCACGCGCCTTTTGGGGCGCGTGTGAACAATTTAAGAATGTTGGGTGTGTATAATACTATTTGATAAATGATAAGGGCACTTGGATATCTGTGATTGGACAGTGAGGAAACTGTCTCATGGGAGGCACGTCGGGTTAGCATTTCTCATACTTATATATATGTTTTTGTATATTTACATACAATTATATGGTATCCTCATTGAAGATATCAAATATGTATTGCTCTTTCAGCTGCCCAAAAGGCCAAAGGGGTACCAAGCAGATGCTTTTATTCCCTTTGCATATGGGGACTTCTTTGTGTCTTAATAACTCAGACAGACATGTGGTCCTTTGAGAACTTTGAGTGGACATGTGTCACGTTCAGACGGGCAATTAGCTCAATGGGTGATACCATATGTCAAAATAAGACTAGTAACTGTGTTAATAGATCCAACTCACCCTTCTGTTTTTATTATGTGCAGCTATCGTCTCAAGTTGCCCTCTCGCTCGTGACTCCTATTATTAATGAAGTTTTGGGTAGTCTAAAAAATTTATCTCTAATTATTTTAAAAAAATTAATATAATAAATATTTAATAGTTCTCGAAAAATTATTATCTATACTTTGTTTTGAATTATTTTATCTACTTTATATTTTTTTAATTTTATAACATGTTATCAACACAAAACTCTAAGTGCTCATAAAAAATATAATTGTGTTCTTCCTTATATTAGGAAGATACTTTATTTTATGTGTAATTTATCTTTATTTTGAGTATTTTTATTGTTCACTCTTCGATTCATCGCATAATTTATATTTCTGTTAATAATTGATGAATAGTATAAACAGTGATTGACTATTGAGATGAATAGTCGTTTATTTTGAAATTTTGTTGGTTTATTTCTTTGAAATATGAAATTTTTGGCTTATAATATTTATAAATTTGGAATTCTTATTTCAATAGTTTTTCATAGACATGTGACTTAACTATATTTTGATGTCTGGATTGAAAGTTATAATTCAAAAAAAAAAGTACACTAAATCATGGCCTTGTAATTTTAGGTTCATTCAACCTTACAACTTTAAGCATATTTACTAATAATCTTACAACTTTAGGTGCATTTAATCATAGTGAGCTTTAAAAAAATTGCCGTTTATAGCACTCGTATTTATCTTTTTATAAAAATTTAATAATAACACAATGGTCAAAGCAACGACCATAATAAGTGTAGTTAAATAATAACAACACAATTAAAGTAGTAAGGCAACAAACCGACTTTTCTAAATAAACGGCTTGCAAGCCTTACTAAACATTCTACAGAATGCTTGATTTCTTCTATTGAATTGCATTTCTAAAGCAAGACAATTATAAGTTAATGATTATGTAAAATCTCTACCGAACATATTAATGTTAGGTAGGTATTATGATAAAAGACAACCGACAAAAATTTAAAAAGTATTGCATAATGTACTATTTATTAAATATTATTTATTATATAATTACTATGCAATTATTATTCATAAATAGTAAAATTACTATTTATAAATAATACATTATCAATTATAAATTATAAATAGTAAAAATACTATTTATGTACAGTATTTATTACTATGCAATTTATCCGATATATAATATCATTGTGCTTTAGATTCTTTTAGTTTTATAATATATATACTTATATGAGAGCCATATTTGGGTTGGAATCGGGTAAAGACGGTCAATTTCTAGCCTTTTTACTATAAATAGAAAATAAAATATCAATTTCCAAAAATTATTTTCAATTTATGTGAAGAATCACCAGTCACTCTCTATTGTTCTAAAAGTTGTGGACTCGAGCTGAAGATTTTTTTTCAATTCAACAAGAAGATATTATCACAATTCAAAATTAATGTTGTAGCTGTAAATTACATTGTTTTTGAGTATTTATTTGATAATAAGTTCCAAATACACTATATTTTAACCCATTGAAACTCACTGCCCCTTATTAAGCTAAGTAAACAACACATTTTTCAGTCATCTATTTAAGATTTCAAATTCCAACAGTATATTTCAATATTAAGTAATATATTTTAAATCAAAATATTTTTATCTATTCAATATTCTATATGTCAGTCCATTCCTAATTAGGTATCATTAACATCATCTTAGGGTGAGTGTAATCGCACAGGTTACCAACCTATAAGCGAAATCTCACAACAAATTTAAAAATAAAAATTTTAAGAGGATAATTAACATTATTATATATAAATAAAAATCATCTTATATTCTTTCAACATACATCATAAATAGAACTACTAATCCAAGCTTATAAGCAATATAAGACCATAATATAAACAAACTCCAATAAGACTTTAACACAATGCATAACAATGTACACGACTAACAACTCAACTAAAGAGTTTCTCAAAACTCCCTAACTCAACACCAACGTCAACAGCAACAATAATGGATTGGACATCTTCATTTGTTCCTGCTAAATAATCTGTGTGGGTTTGAGTTATATATCAACGTGCTCACAAAGATACTCAAACTCATAAAGAATGAATGATAGATAATCACTAATTAATACATCACCACTGAAATGTAATATCTCTTGTAATGCAATATATGATACACCACAAATGTGTGAGCTATTTAGATTACATTGACCCAATGTATTGATAGCTTGTTGACACCCTTTAGGTTAATCCACCGTGACTAAACCTTAGGTTGGTCTCACGTGACCGAACCTTTTCCCATGTAATGCAAATTATATACACAATATGAATTGTATGCAAATATCACCTCATAATTCAACAATCATTACCAATATAGACAAGAAAATATTCAATACAATATGAGTAAGAATATCTTAAACTCCCTACCTTTTATCACTTATAAACACAGTCGAGTCACTTTTTTGATTGAACCAAAGTGCTTTGCTCCGCTTCCAAACCTATCATCCAAAGTCACGTTAAACTTATGAAATATATACAATTAATCATAAACAATGGATGTACATAACTTATAACTGTATCAATATCAGAGATGACACATTCAAATGACATACTAGAAGTTTAGAAAAAAAGTGTCAACTGTTGGTATAGAAGTGTTAACCCCCAAATATAAGGTATCTACCCCTTTAGTCATAGGTGTCAACCCCTAGGAATAGAGAATAAATGTTTAATAAAATGTTAAAAACGTCGACTCCTCTACTCTAGGTGTCAACTCCTCAAATACCAGTATCAACTCTTCTAGTCATAATGTGTCAACTTTTCCAGTCACAAATGTTAACTCTTAAAAACAGAGAGTAAAATTTTGTAAAAATATTAAATATTTCAACACCTTGAGACCATGAGTCGATCCCTACGAACAGAATATCCAAAACAGTATAATCAATAAAAATGTGTCAACACCTGGTTTGATAAACAAGGTTAGCCATGTTTTTCACAAGCTTAATGTGTCAACACCTATAACAAGTGTCGACACCTAGACATTAAAATATAAGAAAATCAAGATTTCTTACCTTTCATTATAATCAATTGCATGAAAGCATGATTTTTATAAATATGTACAACTCCTCATGAAATATGCTACAAAATTATCAATAGTTCATATCTTTTCATTCATTTTTAGACTTTCCAACAACAAAACTAAACTCACTCTTCCAACATGAAATTATCGACATATAATAGATGTAAAGATATTTCTAATAAAGTAAATGGAAGAAATACAAATGTACTATCCATTCTTTACCTTAAACAATCAAAACACAAACTTCTTCTTTAATCTCCTATTCTTCTCCTTTTTTTCTCTCTTTTTCCTCTCTTTTCTCTACTTTTCTCTTTTGCTAAATACAAAATACTAACAAGCTCCTCTCTCTTCCCTTAACTTCAAGCCATGATAGATATAACTTATATCTAACGCACCATATGTCACACACACACACATATATTTGCTAGCAAATGAAGCACACTTTATGCACACACCACACTTAGGTGAAGCACACAAACTTAGGTGACACCTCCTTACTTTACTAATCCACTACTAATTCACATGATTAATATAATTAATTACAATTACGATAATTAAGTATCATTAACATAAACTAAGCATGAAGATTAATTAATTATACTAAAAAATATGATAATCCCCCCATAATATGCTTTTATTAAAACATGCTAATCTAGCTCCTCCATTAGTATAATAATGTTCCACAATTTATGCAATTAAGTTAAATATGATGCTAAGCACGTTGAGGTTTTACATTGTATATATTATTAAAATACAATTTTCATTTTAATAGCATGTCAAATGAGGCTATTATGCATCATTTTTAAAATATGTTATTGACAAATACTTAAATTTATGTTTAACTTCTTTTTATTGTTAATTAGCAAATTCGTATACGGTTCTCTATAAGTTTTGCCCTATTTAACAAAAAACTAAATCTACCATGTCTGCAAACTGTTACATTATTATGAGTTTTAGAACTTTGATACATTATATCAAAATATATCGCAATATACTAAGAGTGTTATAAACTAAATATAAATTTTGTCATGAAGTGAAGCGTGAACAGTAAAGAATCTAAAATAAAGGTAAATGAACTTAAATATTAATGAAGTACCTTCACTAATATAATGAAGTACCTTCCCGATATATAAGTATTTAGAATATCGTGCTGATAACGTGTTATAAATTAAATGAATTTGCAGCAAGCAAAATATTAAAACACAGTATATAAGAAAACTAATTCTTCTGGAACTGTCAAATAATAATGAAATAATTATTCTGGAACTATGGGGATAGATCTTCTTGATCACCCAAGTATGTATTTCTTTCATAAAGATACAAAATAAAGATAACATAAATTTAAATAGGCTACCTACACTCTTTGTTTTTTTTTTCTTTTTTCTTTTTGAATTTCTTAAATTTTTAAAACATGAGATTTCTCTCTCTTTCTCTTGATGTTTTTTTCTCTATTTCTTTCTCTCTCTGAAAAAAAGTAATTTTCTCTCTCTCTCTCTCTCTCTCTCTCTCTCTCTCTCTCTCTCTCTCTCTCAGTCTCTTTCTCTTTCTGTTCTTTCTCTCTTTTTTTCTTTCTTTCTTTCTTCTCCTCTTCTCTCTTTCTCTCTTCCATTTATATAGACAAATATAGGGATAAGTTACAAATCACGTGAAGGTCATCCACCGGTTAACATTTCGTAACAAAGAGTTAAACTTTAAATTTTGGTGACGTGGCTCTTTCATGTCTATTGATCTTAAACTGAAGGTTTTCAATTCTAATTGAAGCGAAGTCAAATCTATTCTAAAATTCCACCCAAAAATGAAAGTCACTAATATTGACAAAAATAGAGGAAAAAAAGGATCCCTTGGAAGGATGACAGATGATAATAAGGAGTTTTTTGCAAAATCATGATTGGTTTTAAACTTAATTACCGAGTGTAAGTAGTTTCAAACTTACTTATTAAATTTAAGTCACCTAAAAAGTTGTGATTTAAAAACACAGTTTTAAGTCCGAAATTGTGTTTTTAAAATATAACTTCAAGCTTAAAGTTGTGTCTTGAAAATATGTTTTATTGCTTAAAGTTTGTCCAGATATTTATAAAAATTGTGTCTTCAAAATATAACTTCAAACTTGAAATTGTATTTTAAATACAAAACTGTAAGCCTAGAGTTATGTTTTTAATATATAATTTTTGAATGACTTGAATTTAATAAATAAATTTAAAATCATTTGTGTTTGGTAATTAAGTTTAAAAATAACTGATAATAAAATTTGAAACACGTCTTATCATTTGAAAAAAAGACCTCGAGTGATTGAAAATGGAAGACAGATCCTGCCATTCAATATCCATTGAAAGTGGGGTCACAAGGCTAAACGCATCATCATAATCAATAATTCAATACTCCTTCGAACTCAGTCAAATCTGAATAGACATTACAGATACATAAATGTATATATACACGATACGCATATAGGACTCCCCTTGCAAGTTGTTAGGCCCGCTTGTTTGCGGCATAAAAAATTAAAGGATGGGTAATACTGTGTAATTAAAAAAGTGGTGATGTATAATAAGTAATTTCATAATATGATAAGAGATTATTCATATTATATTTAGTTAATATAGAATAAAAAATAATATAAATAATTTTAATATAATATTTTATAATTACAAAATAAATACTAATATAATAGTTGTATAACATTATTATAATATAATATAATATAGTATACATATAATAATATATAATAATATGAGGGGTGGGCAAAATGAATTTTCTATGTCTTATCCCCTACCTTTGAATATAGCACCCCACTCTTCATGTGGGATGACTTATCCTTCATTTTAAAAGATTACATCTCCTTTACTTTTTTTTTCCAAACATGAGATTAGATGAGCATCAATGATGGTATCTCCAATCCCACACGCTACACCCCACAAACAAACACCCCCTTAGTGCTTACTATAACATCATTCCCAGAACTCATGGACCACTTTATTCCAAACCCATCTCAATACTACATTTCACAAACAATCTCTGTGCAACACTGTTCATCATGTAAGCCATATTACAGCTCTGCAAACATGATGTCAGAGCCACGGGCTTCTTTGATTAAAAATTAGAAAAACGCTAGCATGGCTGATGCTAGCCGCGGCTATGCAACAGTCACCGGTTAATGCTAGCAACTCTTTAAAAATTAATGTTGTTACAGAGGTTTTTTTAGAGAGAGAGAGAGTGGTTTTCACGTCCTTTATACTGCAATTAAGGTAGCAGAAGCTAGCAATATCAGAGGATAGAACAGATTAGCATAATAGAAGATTTGTAAAATGATAGAGTTGCGGCCATAGATTTCAGGCACCAATCTCCACTTAAGCATGACAATTATTTCTGCTTTTGAAAATGAATAGAAACAGCTGCGAAAGAATAGTATAGTCTATTACTAATATTCAAGGACAAGTTCTGTATTCAAGTTGTGTATAAGACAATAACACAAAATGCAAGGGATAAAAAAGTCATATCAATAAAATTTTAATTTAAAAAAAAATGGAAAAGCAAAATTTTTTATTATCAGTTGGTGGAAATCCCAGTCAATCCTTCATAATTTGACAAGTGAACTGAGGGAGGGATGGGAAGTGGAGGCGCAAGTTGAAAAAAGAAAATTGCTCTTAATGTAATGCAATATAATATAACATAATAATTTCTCATTGAACTGTGGGTTTATGTGTGCATATATGGCAATTTCTCATTGATACAGTTTTGAAATGATCACACTATCATCAGTCCATAAGCTATCAAAACCAATAACTATGTAATCAGATTGATTCAGCTCATGATAACAGAGCCTACAGTACTACCAGAAAATGGGCAAGCATTTCAAGAATTGTTCCACCAGAAAGAAGAAAAAAAAGAATAGAAAAGGGGAAAGGAAAAGAAAAAGCATTTTCCAAAAGCAAAGCTGCATAATTACAAGACAGACATCATAAAGCATTGTATCTAAACATCATAAAAACAAAAAGCTTGTCTCTGTTCCTCAAATGGCACCCTGATCATCACAATTATTTAAACAGGAGAAAGAGAAACAAACTAAAATAAAATTATCTTGGAGCTAAAGGTGAGAGATATTATGCTGATCATCCAAGCGACCGTCGTCGAAGTTCTGAGCATAGCTATGAATGTCATAGCTGTACAGTGTAGTACTATTGCTTCTCTCCCAGTACCCGAGAGCTTGCTTCCACTGTGACTTGAACTTCCAAATCAACCGCCTCAAGATGCATGATCCACGGCGGCATTCCCCTTGCACTATTCTTCGAAAACCGACGAGAGTAAATGCAGAGCCACACTTCACTATTTGGATTCTCTTCAAGCTCAACATATTCAGAGACTTCCTTCCAGCTCCTAATTGCTCTCGCGTCCTGACTGAGAGAGAGTAATCACTACAAGGAAAACTTATATGGCTACAAATCAGAAGCAGACCAAACAGCTAACATGGGATCGAAAAATCTAAACTTACAAGAAGACGTAGAACTCGTGCTTTCTAGTGTCATTATTCCATTAGCAAGCATCAGCACCACTTGACAATGGCTGTCGTTTTCGCATTATGATATACATACACGAACCAAGCCTTTTGGACCCGTGGCCAAGCCTAAACCTAGCAGCATTGTAGACACGTTCAAAGGGGATGATACCCACTTGGTGCAGATTCGGACTATAGACTTACGTTTTACGCGTTCTGTATGGTCCCAACCTACCTTGATAGAGGACAGGACAACCCACTTCCAATCTAGTGGTGTAAGATCAATTGTGGTGGGGTGGCACTTTTTTTATTAGAAAGATTTTCAAAAAGGATGCTCAGAAATACCATTCTAGTTTCCTGGAAAGAGCATAGAGAGGAAGTTGGATGAGGTCTGCTATTACCTGAAAGTTACCACCGTCCCATGCCTAAATGGTTGAGAGTGACAGTGACCTACTAAAAAGCCACATTCATCTAGTAAAATTACCCACTTTCTAACTTCTTCATTGCAAACATGATCCGATGTAATGCAGAAAAGCCAAAAGGAGAGTTGCAAAATTATAATGTGAAAAATGATAATAGGGTTCACAGAAAAAGGGACAAAAAGATTAAAAAGGGAGGATATCCGTACCACAAAGGTACAAATATACACCCAAGACCTATCTGTCGGCATACAGAAACGAACACCTAATCCACTAAATTTGAAAACAAACCCATACGAAGTACGGACACAACGCATGTAAAATCCCGTCAAACACTCAACGCATATGTCACGGGTTGACAAGAAGGCCGTCAAACACTCAACACATGTGTCACCGGTTGATAGGTAGTGCATCATACAATGATAATAATGTGACTCGTCATGACCATGCATAACAAAAATAATTTGTGAAGCGACTATATATCAAATAATAGTTTCGTCAAACTCAAACATTAAGGTACAAGGTTATGCGCTCGTCTAACATTCATCCGTAATGTCTCGTATATCTTGTTAAGTTCCATCCTCCGATACTCAAGCCTTTCGGCTAACTCAAGTTATAAGCGATAGCAACGCCATTCTCAAATGCGCGCACATGACAAGTAATGTACTTAGCGCTAGTCCCTCTTAAAATACAAGTAAAATAGCAATTTGCAACCGGACATACGCATGAGCTAAGCGTTACTCGTTAGGCATAACACCTTTATCTATGAAGTTCTTAGTGTCTCGCGTCAAGGTTGTTGTCCGCAAAGATAGGCACAACTGAATAGCAACCGATAAGCCTGCAACATAGTGCCCCCTAACACCAATGCTAGCTGAACTAAGTGACCGTGTGCACAAGCTTGAACCCAATGCGCAAGTGCATACGAGGCATACGGCATGCAAGTGTGCACACCGAGGCCTAATCCGTTATAAGCATAAGCCCCACTACTGCACGGATGCGGTATAGTGGATGCGAATGTCACAACCCAATCCTCGACGCCAATGCTCAACATCTGTTCTACCGGACACATTGCCGCACATATAGCCGCTTGACTAGTATGAGGACTGTAGCCACATGCCACAGTCGACCCCCAAGTCTTACCCACTCCCTTGGGGGACTCTTTTGAGTGTTGTCTCTTTCAGTAGTTCCAGGAGGTGGTAAAGTCAACACCAGACTCCTCTTATAATAAATAGCATTCTGAACCATCTCTAAACTTGCAGGAGAAAACATCATGCCCCCTCAAGGAGTCATAATTCATAAATCCAATAAATATGAAAAATACAAATTATAAGATTGTCATACTACCGGTCAATCATGCTCAGACATGCCCCACGCCAAGATCCCTCGCAGCCCCAGACATGCCACGGGTGGCAACTTGTGACATCCTCCACCACTTTAACTATCATCGTCCTTGATGATGCCAAAACCCAATGTCAACTCCTGACACTCTCCACTACTAGAATAATCAACGCCCTCGTTGATACCAAGTATAACGCAGAATACAGTGGTGCTTATATGCCCCCACGATGAGTTTCCACCACCTCTCACAGACCAACACCTCGGTGTTGATAGCCTACAAATCTGGTCTCCCCCAAATCTGCCCCCACTGCTATTTGAGGTAAAGGTTCGCCCAAATTCCCATTCTGAACTTGGCTAAGCAAGACACCTTTTCCACCACATTAAGTAAACACAAACTCCTCCGAGAAAGTGCCCCATACCATATTGCTCCATCTGTCAGCAACATATACCTGAATATGCATTGTCCGTCGCGCACCCTCCACCACTTCAAGGGGTCGATGCACTCGTCGACTAGCACTATGCGTGCACCCTTTATATAACTCCGCAGTTAAACCCATAAAACCTCACTTGACATCAAAATTGACCCTGTGCATGACCCAAAAACGCCCTCACGACATCCTGTGGTTACGTCTCACACTAGTTCTCAACTGACCGGCACTCCCACCGGATGCAAGTCCATTTGCACTGTCAAAGTAAACCCTGCTCATTGGCTAACGGTTCCAATTACTGAAATTTCCACAATGTTGCTCTAGTACCTCAGTTATTAGACCTTCACCCGAAGACAACCCATGTTGTTTCAGTGTCTCAGCTCTCCAGTCTTCACCCAAAATCTTTTTGCACAGCTCCAGTGCCTGATCTTCTGATCTTCACTTGAAGTCTGTCCACAATGCCTCCCTCTGCTGGAGGACTTTATGTCTTGATAAACCCTCGCTATACGATGCTCTCAAGCAATGATGAACTCCTTTGAGTCACCTGACATTGGCTAGCCAACATGTATTTCAACGAGGCAAGACCACACAAAAGATCAAAAACACGCTCTCCACAAATGCCAATAACCAAGCGTAGAAATGAGCACGACCACTAAGTGAGCATAAAGTCAACAAAGTAACAATGCAAGAATACAAGCAAAGCTGTCAACAATTTTGGCCAACTTAAGGGTTAAATAAAGGTAAACAAATCCCCACAATATGAAGCAAGTTCTTCCGCATAAGTTTACATACTGTAGAAACAACCAACCAATCCAACAAAGTAGCACTCTAGCAATGCATCCGAAATCAATAATCTAACACACAAAAGCATCCATGTACTACTAAGCCAGTCATATCCACATCCTTAAGGCGGCCTGCTACACTGAGCACCACAACGATAATCAAAGAATCGAGCGCGTGTCCAAAGTTTGTTGAAGCGGCCACTCTAACGAATGTACCAAAAGGGTTCAAAGGAGCAACCAAGTCCATTGATACCAAAAGATTTTAGCGCACGTAGACTAGAAACTACTAGCTCGGGCCACCAATCCATTCGTTATAAGATTAAATGACACTTGCTCCACCGCAAAACCAACAACCAACAATCTGAAGCAAACAACCCAATGAAGAGATGCTCACTACAACTGAAGAGAATGCCCACACTGATAAAAGAAGCAACACTTAATTGATGCATACTACAGATGGTTAGTGCTCTGATATTAACTGTTACGGGCTGGAAGGCCGGGCACCACACGTTGACAGTAATGCGACCCGCCATAATTATACGCAGCAAAAATAACCCGTGAGGCGACTATGCACCAAGCAATAGTCCCGCCAAACTCAAACACCGAGGCACAAGGCTATGCACTCGTCCAAGATTCATCCATAATGCCCCACACATCTTGTTAAGCTCCATCCTCCGATACTCAAGCTTTTTGGCTAACCTAAGCTATAGGCGATAGCAACTTCACTCTCAAATAAGCGTACACATGACAAGCGATGTGCTTAGCGCTGATCCCTTTCAAAACACAAGCAAAATAACAATGTACAACCGGATATGCGTCTGAGCCAAGCATCACCCGTTAGGCACAACGCCTCCATTCATGAAGCTCTTAGAGCCCCACGTCAAACTTGTTGCCCTCAAGGATAGGCATAACTGAATAACAACTGATAAGCCCACAATATAGTGCCCTGTGACACCAATGCTAACCAAACTAAGCAGCCGTGTGCACAAGCTTGAACCCAATGTGCAAGTGCACACGAGGTACTCGGCATACAAGTGTACACACTGAGGCCCAATCCGTCATAAGCATAAGTCCCACCACAGCACGGATGTGGCATAGCGAATGTGAATGTCACAACCCAATCCTCGACGCCAATGCCCAACATCTGCCCCACCGGACACAATGCGCACATGTAGCCGCTTGACTAGCATGAGAACTATAGCCATGTGCCACAGCTGGCCCCCAAATCTCACTCACTCCCATGGGAGACTCACTTAAGTGTTGTCGCTTTCAATAGCACCAGAGAATGGTAGAGTCAAACACCAGACCCCCCCTTATAATAGCATTCTGAGTCATCTCTAAACTTGCAGGAGAAAACATCATGCCCCCTCAAAGAGTCATAATTCATAAATTCAATAAATATGAAAAATACAAATTACAAGATTGTCATGCCACCGACTAACCATGCTCAGACATGCCCCACACCAAGGTCCCTCGCGACTCCAGATGTGCCGTGAGTGGTAACTCGTGACATTCTTCGCCACTTCAACGATGCCAAAACCCAGTGTTAACTCCTGATACTCGCCACCGCTTGTGCCAACTACTGATGTCACACCCCCATCCCAATTAGACATTAATTTAGGTGGGGCGTGATTGCACAGGTCACTGTACCTGTAAACGACACCTTAATCTACACCCAACAAATAGAATGTAGCGGAAGAAACACCATTGCCTTATGAAACTATAAATCAACCATGTATAAATATAAGATACATCAAAGTAAACCATCCCATAACTTTGCACACATCATGTCAAGTATAGGTATATGACAAAATCTCAAACTCAAGCTAACATAAAGCAAAATACAAATATAACTCAAATCCCAATGGTTTATATAAATATACGAAAAGATGAGGGCAAAATAACAAGAGTTTTCTCAAGTCCTGAGACACAACATCCGGACACCGACATGAATGCTACCACGGCAAGGACCAAGACTGCAATGAATCGAACTCCATCCATTGCTCACCTGTTACAAAAGGTCTATGTGGGCGTGAGCTAAAAGTCAACGTGTTCACGGTAGATAAACAAATTCATAGAGAATGGTAATAAACATCCACAAGGTACACAGGTATAAATGATCAATATATATCATGGATGCCTCAATGCAATGAATGTATCACCCATATGAGCGTGCAATTTTAGATAACATTGGCCTAATATATCGATGGCGCGATATCAATGAATGCCCACCGTGGCACCCTTAGGCTAGTCCACCGTGACTAAGCCTTAGTTAACCCACTGTGGTTAACTCTCTCCAGTGCAATGCAAGGCATACGATATGGATGGTATGTAATGCCACCATATATATATAATTATCAATCTGTCCACATAACTTCTCATACATATAAATACCAATTTCATCTCATGTATGAACACATTTAACACCTCAAATGAATTCACCACCACCATACATATAGAAAGCAATTAATTCATTCAATATGAATAAGATTATCCCAAAACCCACCTGTCACCGTACACACACTATGCCAAAGATCACTTCTTGGTTGACGTTGCAAGATCTTGCTCTCCGTTAGCTCCTATCACCACAACTGTATTAGTGTAGAAAACTCAATGTATAATTTAGCAATAATCATCAATATAATGTATACACTCCAAACAAGAGCAATGAAATTATGCATTAAAACTACCATATGATAATCTCAATTAAACTCCCAATGTAAAGCTAGAGCTAAAAAATACCAAAATACACTAAATCCTTTAATCTGCCAAAACTAACACAAGCTTCATAATTTGGACATAATTTTGTGAGCTTATACCCAAAACTTCTACAACTTTAGAAATACAAAATAGACATATCTTAGAGTGTCCATACCAAAGTTTACATTTTTTGAACATGCCTAAGTATTTATTTAGTATTTTCTAAAACAGGACAGTGTTGCAGAAACTCAAATTCAGCAGCAGATGATCTATTTTTGACAAATTAGTAATATAGGTAAACGACATCAAAATGACCTGAAATTTGGTACAGATTATCATCAACCTTTCTACTATATCGTATTATATTGTATCGTATCAAACCTTGCTCTGATTCCGCTGACTCTTCAGTGGCATATGCTGCGCCTCTTTCTGCGTTTGTTTAAGCTATAAAATTCTTCGCTTCATCGATTAGAGAGCGGTTATTCCGCAGCGTATAGGGGATGCGTTAAAGAGCCGTTATGTAGCATCTGAGAACAAGAAAGCAGCGAAAGTGATAAATAAATGTGAAAGCCGAATCTCAGGTTCGTAGAGCTGGTTAGATGCGTGGGACAGAGGGCTCGTAGTACCTGCTATACAGTAAAAATTTCATAATTGTTGGGCTACTCTAACTTGGTTGAATGCTCTGTCAAACCAGAGATTACAAATCTGGGCAGATCTGGACATCAAACTTCTACAGTGGCAGCTTAACTTTGAAAAATCACCATAATTCGAATCTTAAACATTTTTGGTTGAAAACCAAACCCAAATTTCCCTATGATCTCAAAGTTCAATTATACAAAAATTCAGTTACAAATCATATTTTTAGATAGGGCAAACAACCTCTGAAAATGGCTGTTTTTACAGATTTTCGCAGCAAAAACTCCTCCAACTTTGGACAGAGTTTTCTCTCTCAATTCTTAATCAAATCAGATGAATTTTGTGTATAAATTGAGTAATTTTTTAAGATATTTTCACATATAGTCTCAGAATTTAGATCAGATCTCATTAAGGCTTCAAAAACAGGGTTTGAAAGTTGCTGCCCCTACCTAGATTTTGGGCAGCAACCATGGTCCTCTCACCCCCTTTTTCTCCTCCATCTTCCTTCTTCCCTGACAAGGATACATATACAACATACAAGAAACAAATATGGAACTTACCTTGATAATTGCAACCAATTCTTCCCTAGGGTTTTCCTCCCCTTCCTCTCTTCTTCTCTTTTTCCTCTTTCTTCTTTCTTCTCTCCTCTTTCTCTCTCTCTCTCTCTCTCTCTCTCTCTCTCTCTCTCTCTCTCTATAAGCAACCCTCTTCCTTGACTTGCTCTTTTCTTTCTTTCCTCTCTCTTTCTTTCTTTCCTTTCTCTCTTTTTTTTTCCCTTTCTTTTGGCTATCCCCCCTTGACTTCTTCTCCTACCAAATTCTATCTCTTTCTCCAAATTTCAACTTGTTAGGTAAATGTATATCACACCCTTAGGTGTCACCCATTTCTTTCCCCCACCAATTCTTATTCACTAAGTGACTTACACCTAGGTGTCAACTCCTATTGGTAGGGTAATTAAACTTATTTTACATAAATGTTAATTTACATACCTCTTAACCATGCAATATATGTACTTTACTTAATTAAGAGTTTCACACCTAACACTTTTCACCACTTGAACAATCAACTCCCTTGTTGATGCCAAGCATAACGCAGAATGCAATAGTGCTTATATGCCCCCACGACGAGTTGCCACCACCCCTCGCAGACCAACACCTCCGTGCTAATAGCCTACAAATTCGGTCTCCCCAAAATCTACCCCCACTGCTACTCGAAATTAAGGTTCGTCCAGACTCACATGCTGAACTCGGCTAAGTAAGACACTTTTTCCACCACATTAAACAAACACAAACTCCTCTGAGCAAGTGCCCCGTACCATATTGCTTCATCTGTCGATAACATATACCTGAATATGCGCTGCTCGTCACGGACTAAGGAAAAGCATGCGTTAATCGTCGCGCACCCTCCATCACTTCAAGGGGTCAATGCCCTTGTCTACGAGCACTACGCGTGCACCCTCTACATAATTCCGCAACTAAACCCATAAAAGCTAATACGACCCGCCATGATCATGCGCGACGAAATAACCCGTGAGGCGACTATGCACCAACCAATAGTCCTGTCAAACTTAAACATCGAGGTACAAGGCTATGCACTCGTCCAAGATCCATCCATAATGCCCCGCACATATTGTTAAGTTCTGTCCTCTGATACTCAAGCCTTTCGGCTAACCCAAGCTATAGGCGATAATAACGTCATTCTCAAATACGCGCACACATGATAAATAATATGATTAGTGCTAATCCCTCTCGAAACACAAGCAAGATAGTAATGTGCAACCAGACATGCGTATGAGCCAAGCATCACCGGTTAGGCACAACGTCTCCATCCATGAAACTTTTAGCGCCCTACATCAAGGTTATTACCTGTAAAGATAGGCACAACTAAATAGCAACTGATAAGCCCACAACATAGTGTCTAGTGACACCAATGCTAGCCAAACCAAGTAACCGTGGATACAAGCTTGAACTTGATGCGCAAGTGCACACGAGGCACACGGCATACAAGTGTACACATCGAGACTCAATCCATTATAAGCATAAGTCCTATCGCAGCATAGATGCGACATAGTAAATGCGAATGTCACAACCCCATCCTCAACATCAATGCCCAACATCTGGCCCACCGGACACAATGCCACCCATGTAACACATTGACTAGCATGAAAACTATAGCCACATGCTACAGTCAGCCCCCAAGTCTTGCCCAATCCTTTAGAGGACTTGCTTGAGTACTATTCTCACCAAACCTCCCTTATAATAACATTCTAAGCTATCTCCAAACTTGCAGGAAAAACCATCCTGCCCCCTCAATAAGTCATAATTCATAAATTTAATAAATTTAAAAAATACAAATTACGAGAATGTCATGCCACCAACTAACCATGCTTATATATGCCTTACACCAAAATCCCTTTAGGTCCTAAACGTGTCACGACTAACAACCTATGACACATATACATGTTAAACGCCCCTTGTACCCATGTCAAACATAACACTCAAGAAGCTTACCACACATCCTACTATTTTTTAATTTTTCTAAAATTAGAAAATACGCTTTATATAATTCAAATTTGAAGAAAATGACATAAAATTAATGTAAATTTATTCCTATTCCCTCTTACCCCAAGGAGAAAAAAGAAGAAAGCCAAAAAACACATATGGTTATAGACTCGTGCAACAAATGCCACCCGTACTACTTTCATTTGATTGGCATACGTCCCAGACACTGTACTAAGAAGCTAGGTGCACAAAACAAAGTAAAAAAAGAAGCAAATGTTATATAAACAAGCACAAATCAAAAGCTAAAACGCTAGGAAATGATTCTCTTCTCGGGCAACAAATAAAATAAGCATCACATTATAAGCTGTAAACAAAAAGATAAAGACTACTAAGAGTCTCACTGCCAATAACAATTACCACACTCGTAAAAATAAAGCCAACTAATTTGAAAAATCTAGACCAGACAAAAAACATTAATGTTCCAATCACTCGTGATTCACACTCCTAAACAATAGCATTCGCAGCACTAGCAATTCTCGGCCACAGATCAGCGCATTCCTTTCCAATAGGGCCTGTTATTGCAGATCCTACAAACACCAAAGCAGAAAAACAAACGGGAATCATTAACACAAGATATGCCTTCACTTCGTGAAGAGATCAGCTTTTGTGGATGCAACTCGCAATGATTTAATTGCCCAAGAGCATACAACTTTTGTCTTAGATGCCAGATAATTCTGAGCTATATATATCTAACACCCTCTTAAATTGGAAAAAAAACATTTGGTACTCTTCTGTTGTAAAAGCATATTATCAAGATGGTTGTTGTCATTCGCAACATCCATGTAGAAAACATTAAAGGTCAAAGGAGCTAGTTGTTTGATAACCCCTGCTCCCAGTCCCAGTCAGAGGCTTAAATAGTTAAATGTCAACATGTGAAATTACTCTTCTTTGAGGACTTGGATGGTAAACGAACACAAAGCATGAGCACCCCAAAGATCTAGCTTTGATTTAGTAAGGAATTGAGAATGTAACAACCACATGTCTAGTCCATTATACAGGCAAGTGGAAATATTCCAATATTCAGTAATCCAACCAGAACGCTATGACAAATCATATCCAGATAGACACAAAAAGAAAAAAAAATTTCCACTTTCATAGAGGCCATAAAACTTCTGCCGATTTCATGAATGTGCCAATGAACTCAAACAAAGTGATCCATTCACTTCCAATATTGTGAATCTGGTTGTTATATGGCATTTAGTGGGGTTGTATTTACAACAAGACTACAGTGGAATTCTATCAAATCCAGTATAAAAAGTAACAGGTACCTTTCATTTCTCCTTTAGGATTCACAATGACACCAGCATTATCTGCACATATGAAAAACAGAAGTTCAGCAATTCAAAATCTTCTAACTGCATAAATTAACAGTTTGCATTTGGAGCTCAATAAAAAAAGATAGCAACCCCACGATTCTAAACAATAATACTAATAACAATCCTGCCGTATAAGACAAGAGCATTAGGCGAGTGGCTAATATTGCCATAAAATAGTGACAAACTCTTTTCTAAAAACAAACAACAAATTTTAACTTCAACTACAATGTGGAGAAAAGAACTGCTTTTATAAGAATGAACACTTGGTGAATAGAATAATCAGAATAAAAATCATCACCTGCTGTTTAGAGAACCGGAAAATAACTTCAATTTGTCTTTGTAGGGCCAAAGTATTTGAAAGTTATCCCCAAAATTAGTAACAACATGATAAATATGAATCCTAAACCTACCAAACAGGAATAAGATAACAATTGAAATGGAAATTGTGCTTCTATTATCTCATCTATACGTGTTCAACACAGTTCTTAGGCAGCAAACGTAACCCATAGTTTAAGTATGAAAACGGGGCAGGAATAGCAACCAAAAGTCAACAAATAGGATGATAAATGAGTCATGGATGCTGATGGTGCACTACAACAGCAACCAATTGAGTTCAAAGTAAATAAATTGGTGTTAGGACACTAGCAATGGTTTTAGCACACTAACACAAGCTTCATGCAGTAATGAAGGCCCTAGGAAGGTGGAACAATAGTCATTTCCCACAGTTAAGATATCTGGATGTTAGGATTCATAATAAAGCACTCCACCCTGCATGTGCTCTCTGATAGGATAGTCAAAAGAATATAAATAACAGATGCATCTTTCTAAGGGATTGTAAAACTTACAAAAATATAAGCAACATTTACCAGGAGACAGGTAACATAATGCAACAGACGAACATCATGCTGTTTAATACTGGCAACATATTCTTTGATATATGCTTCCTGAAATGACTGACCAACTGATAAGGCCATTCAGCTTTCAAAGAAGCAACATCAAAATGGGGATGGAAAAATATGGTACAAATCTCGAACTACAAAATGTAACCTTCAAAAAACTAAGAAAACAAACAAGAAAGCATTAAAACCTAACACAAAAAGCAACATTCTTAGGATGCTCGACTGGCTCAAAACGTGTGTGTGAGAGAGAGAGAGAGAGAATAACTTGGAACAGAGACAAGTGATACACATATGGTAATGTCACAAACTATGACCACCGCGAGCAATAGGTCTGGCTTAGTGGTTGAGCCCTACGGACCAGCGGATTTGGCGGAGGTTCAAACCCACAGCGGCCCGGCCAGGCCCGGCCCATCCCTTCTTCCCCTTCGCCTTGTATCAAAAAAAGAAAAAACTAAGACCACCGCTACAAGTACAATTTTGATCAACTTAAAATTAAGATGTAAACAAAACTAGTATGTAATGTAACTATTAACTTCCAAGAAAACTCAAGATCATATAGCATGACATAAAGTACTGTGTGGCCAACCCAAGTGCCATTACTAGTAGTACTATCGAATCAACATAATATATTTCTGTTGCCATAATAGAGTAATTAAAAGCTTAAACAGCACATATAACCATCAAACCACAAGAAACCAACATCAACAAAATGAAACACGGGAAAAGAAAGAGAGATCAGAATAAGAAAATGAACGACACAAGCATATGTAGAAATGTCTTATGAAGAAAATGACCTTCGAAGTACATGAAGACGCCATCCTTTCGGCGCCAGGGCTTGCGCTGGCGGACGATGACGGCAGGCATGACCTTCTTCCTGAGATCTGGCTTCCCCTTCTTGACTGTTGCCATCACCATGTCCCCGACGCAGGCCGACGGCAACCGGTTGAGCCTACCCTTGATTCCCTTCACCGATATGATGTAGAGATTCTTCGCCCCCGTGTTGTCCGCGCAGTTCACCGTCGCCGCCACCGGCAAACCAAGCGACATACGGAACTTGTTACCCGCAGAACCTCCGCGACCTAAAACATCCCCCAAAACAAAAGTTTAAATTCAGACAGACGTAAGCGGATCAAAACAACAATGCTAACAACACACTCCGTTTGGTTGATGAGAAAATGTAGTGAAATAAAAGGAAATACAGATAGAAAATGTAGTCAGATTAGATCAGATCAGATCAGATCAGATCAAATCGTACCTCGCTTCGACATCTTGGCTCAGCTCTCTCCGTCTCCTCCTGCTGAAGAAGAACGCATTCGCAGGAGGCGCGGCGAGGGTTTTATAATATTGGGTGAAGATTGTATACGGTCTAGGGTTTTGTGGACTCCAGGTCCAGAGCCGCAAACTGGGCGGCTCAAACCCAACCCCTGACTATTTTTCTCCAAACCTATTGTGCTACTGGAGCCCAACATTAAGTAGTTTGGGCAACCCCAGCCTAAAAAAATTGAGCCCGAATACGCCAACTCCACCAAGGCTGCCTGCCCACCAACTACTGCATTATAATATGTATATGTAATGTACCAAATAAACGAAGGGTAAAGATCATAAACCATACGGTACCCTAAAAGACATGCTATATCCCTTAAGAGAGGATTAAAAGCTGCTTTGACGGTCGGTCCATGCAATGACGGACGAAGGGTAGGCAGACGGTGGCCAAGGCCCCAAAGTTATAGAAATTTTCTTTATACCCTCTTAAGCTTCTTTTTAATGTTTAAAATACAATATAGTATATTAATCCTCAAATTTTCTTAATTTCCATTCATCTTTGTAAATTTTTAGATATTTAAAATACTATAGAGTGTACTGATCGCCAAAACTATACAAAAAAAAAATAATTTCCTTAAACCCCCCTTCAATAGGAAAATTTTGTTTCCTGCGCCCCCCCCCCCCCCAACCCAAAATAAAAATCATGGGTCCGGCACCAGGCCCTGGCCCTACAGAAAGGAAGGAGGTTTCAGATTGGTTAGCAATCCGAATTTGGAGCTTTCGCCCCCATCACAAGCAGATTGATGAGCGGAAATCAGAGTCTAGCCCAACATTAATAATGGTGTCTATAGGGAAAATGCATCAGAGGATATAAACATTCAACCCCATAGAGGATTGCAAAAGCAATAACCTGCAAGGCCTTTGCAGGATCCACACATTTACAGGGCTTGCAATTCCCAACAGTTGTGAAGATGGGACTCAAAACAGACAATTGCAAAAAGCAACAAAGCTAAAATCCCAGGGAAAAAACACAGGCTAAGAATGGAGCATTATAAATGATGAGGAAATAAAAGCCTATGGTGGTACCTGCATTCCAAAAGTCCAAGACTTTGCTTAGGGTAGGTCGCCTGTAGCTAGGAAACAAACACAGCCAACCCTTATTTTCAGCAAATTACTTCTGCTACATATATACATATATATACAATATACATGACAGACCTGACGCAACCAAAAAAAAAAAAGACAAGAAATACAGAGAAAAGGAAGAGGAGGAGGATACAAAGCTGCACCCGTGTACTTGATAGCTGCTTACAGAACAACAGTAATTAATACCAAGAGATGCATCCACATAACACCGTACGAAAGCATCCTAAAAACTAAGAATTCCGCAAAGCAAGCTTCAATACTAACCCTGAAACCCTCTGGATGCATAGTCAGTGCATCAAAAACTAGTGCCATTAGCCAATTTTCCCTCACCGAGGGGAAAAGGCCATAACATCAAAATAGCGAATAGCTTCACAAAACCCCACATGTTCATCTTCTAGTCACAGCAGATCTAGATCCTGTGCCAGAGAACATTCATTATTAGCAGGCAGAAGAAACATGAAGATACTCTTGTACCAGATGTGGCTCAAGTATTGGCCAAAACTGAATAATCTAGCCTGCTGTAATACCAAAAGCTCAAATTAAGCAAATACAAGACAAAGGCCAATGAGCACAATAATGAGACAGCAGTGAATTGGGGAACAATGAGCTCAGATCAAGGGGACGAAGGCGAAGAGATATATGCAAGATGGCAAGGGGAATAATCAAAATCACATATATCAACCACAATATGCTTTACTTCAAACGAATAACCGAAAGAAGCTAAGCTATAAGCAAAAGAAGAAGAGCATGAACAAGAAGAAAGGTAACAACACATTGTGCAATTGATCACCATCAATGTGCGTTCCCTAGTAGGAATCCAAGAGAAGACAACCCCTCCCAGCCAATCCCAGATTAGACAGCATAACAAAATATCATGGTCATAAAAGATAGGACAGGAAAGAAAGAAAGCAGTTCAGCAAGGAAACCCCAAGCTCAAGTTTTCTAAAACTGTTACAAGAGGAATGATAATAATTTTTTTTTAATAACAATGATAATATTAACAATAATGATAATAACAAAGTAATAATAACTATAGGACTGAAGATAATATAATGAATAATTTAATTCTAGTTGATGTTCTGCTTTTGATAAATAACATGCCGTCCTCATGTAAAGTCCTTCATTCCATGTTTAACTTTTGAGAATAGGGCTTCCAACTGAAAATTTGGGTATGTAGACATACTACTAGGCATATTTGTTTAGCTGCCCAGTCAACTTCCCATGCCAATCAGAAACATTGCTTAGTCAATATTAAATTTTCCAAAAATATTTTTAATGCAGGATCTTTCATTTTAAGCACCAAATAAGGTGAAAATTTAGGTTTAGCTTGGAAAAAAATGTTCATGGATCATTGGGATAGGTTAGTCAAGAATTATGAGATATGTCACAATTCACAACCATCCACCATGAGCCCTACCATGTGCTTGACCATACCAAATTAACACTGCCCGTCCTCTTCTCCCTCTATGACCAGAACCACCACCTCCTCTTCCTAACTGACCACTGCCCCATCCTCCTGCCCTCTTTGTCTGCTCACCTCACCAACTGTCATGACCTAGTACTGCCACCCTCCTCTTCCCCCCTTCCCCCCTTCCCCCCCCCCCCCCCCCCCCGGGCGGGTTCTCTCACCTCAACAACCTCCACGACCCAGAACCGCCACTGCCACCTCGCCAAACATCACCACCACTGTTGTCAAGCTCACTGTCTTGCCATGTTCCCTCTTCCCCTCCGGTAAGGGTTTTGCCAAAACCAGACCATTTCCGGTTTTGCCATGATAGGTTCCACCTTCCCTCATTGAGACCGCTCAGTCAAACGAGTCTCAAAATGTGGGCCAACATGCTGATCTCAAAACAATGGCAGCAAGGCCAGCAAAGAAGCACATATATCCGATGAACTGAAAAGGATAAAATGGCGAGTGTTAGCTTGTCCACCATGGTGTAGAGAGCTACAATGGTGGCAGCTGAGTGAGCCAAGGAGAGAGAGAATTAAAAGAAAAAGGCAAAAGAACAAGAGGAGGAGGGGCTACAGGTGGCTGCAGAAGTTGAAGACAGCGGTTGGGCAGTGGTCTTCGAAGGAAGTGGGTTATGGGGATGTTGGCCGAAGCCAAGGGAGGAAAGATGAAGAATATGAAGAAGGAAGAAGAAGAAAGAGGGGAAAAGAATAGGTTGTTCAATTGTCGGTTGGCTGAGGTGGTGTTCGGTCAATGGGGAAGAAAAAAAATAAAAGAGAGGGAAGATGGAAAGAAGCAATACTAGCCTCTACATGGTTCAATCTAGTATCACCCCACACTAGTATATAATCAAGTAATGGTATCGTTAGCTAAAAACCATGCCTGATACCCAAACTTCCAACTTCATACTCCAGCAAATCTCAAAGTAACCAAGCCAACCATACAAAATACTGACAGGGCACACATAATTGTGCAGATATGCTCATGAGCTTGCCCATGCAATCTACAATAAGGAGATGGTATCGTTTGAAGGAGAAAATAAGTCCAAATTTGTCATTGCTGAGAGAAGGAAACACAACTTCATGCCTGACAACAGACAAGTACTTACTACTCAAGCGTTTAATGTTTCGGCAGAACTTGCTGCCACACCGGCACTTGAATGCCTTGACTGGATTATCATGATCATCGAAATCAATACCATAATCCTGCGCACACACATTCATCAATTAACAAGGAAATAAATACAAACCCCCACAAGTTCATTTTTATGCATGAACTAAGTATAAAATGGTGCCCAAAAATAATTCGTCAATTGAGTTGACATGCAAAAAATTGACAAGGATACAAGTGAACAATTGGTTGTGTAAATTTCATGATGGAAAACATAACCATATACACTTGTACCAGGATGCATAAAACCATTTGCAGACATTCCAGATAGACTTGATTTGCACAGTACAACATTAAACAGGTAATTCTTTGTGCAACTGTTTATTAAACCTCACAATCAGACAGTCTTTGATTTTGTCACACACACATCATAGAGTGCATGCAATCCACTCTGACAGGTCAATATGTTTGTACCATTACTCAGCCTCTTTCTTCTAAATTCCATGACATATAGTACGGCATCATACAATGTTTCAAAGCTTCAGAAGATCTTATCTAAACTTGGTCAATCAATAGATGGTAATTTACATCCACCTTAACACGTTCAGGCAAATGATTCTTTTAGAAACCTCAACCATGGTTCACAATTTTTGGAGATGATGTCATGGTGTGCCTGATAGGTCCAAGAAGGTACTGATTCAGGTAGGTCGCATAACTGTGATCGTCCTTGTTCCTGAATACTTCCTAATTCAAAGCACATTTAGCCTTTTAGAACAATTTAATGAATGACAGCCTATACTCATCAAAATTTGCTTATTTTAAATAAAAAGTGCAACAAGCAGTACAAGTGTTATGACTCTTTGACTCGAACATAATTTGGATAAAACTTTGAAAAATACATTATTAGCTCTGCCTTATCAGAATTTATTAATCTTTCCCAAAATTTCCAAAGAATAACTGCTGTTACCAACCTGATATAAATGTTAATTGACTGGCACTCTCAGAATACAGATTCAAGATAAGGAATCATATTTTGGCGGCACTAACAACACATCAAATAATAACAGCAAAGAGCAAGTGTGAATGGAGCTGTATCAGTTCTGTATTATAACAATCATGTTCTTTTAAGTATGTACTGTAGCAATGGCAGCATCATTAGTTCTATGTTGCCATCTAAAGTCACCACGTGTTGGACAGACAGTTCTTCCCAAGTTTACAGCTGAGCTGAAAAGAGTTAAAGACACAACCTTTACCAAAAATTAACCACTGAAACATTCCAATGGGATCAAAGTTCCACAAAGATAGAAAACATCTAAACAACTGCTGTGTTGTATTGCAAACCAAGAAGAAACTGCTGACCTGATGGAATATAGAAAGCCTAACACAAAATAAAACTAACTATAAGAAAGCAGAAACTCCTGCAAAAAAAATGTAGCTTCTAGTCAATAAAACTTTATAAATTAATTGAAATACTAAACTTTCCCTAACTAACGATAGCAAAAGCTAACTTGGATATTGTGGGTACATGTGTCCAATCTCCTATGTGGCACGCCACATCATCGCCACACCATTATCTCCACGAACTTGGGACTGGCGTGTCAGCCTCAAAGGCGACACTTGGACTAATCAAACATCTCCACGTGTTTTGATGCTCCCCTTTAGGGTTGAGCCACGTTACCAAAGGTAACATATGCAGTGCCTTCAATTTTAAGTAAAGCATTAACCATGAGCCTGGGTGCTCAGACACGTTTTGACACACCTTCTAATCGCTCACCTAGATGCACTCAACACACCCCCAAGCAAATCTCTGCTCAATTGTGCAGTCCCTCCTCACGATGACACACTCAATACCATGGGCTAGCCTCAGCAATCTTCACTCAAGGGCATCATCTGTCCCACTTGGAATGACACACTCACTCCATTAGCTTGAGCGGTCATCCACCCAACCGGTCCCTCCTACATCTCGGTTCCTTTCTCTAATATCATCTCCAAGTGACACCCTAATGCTCTCACACTAGCTCAAGTCCGCAACATGGCTTAAGAACCCCCTTGGGGTGGTTGTCACGGTTATGGGACACCCGACTAACCCAATGATCATTTTGACAGACATTCGGGGGCAAGAGAGTCGGTGGCTCTTTAGGGGTTTGTCAAGGTGCTTGTCCTCCACCCTCAAGGGACTTGCACACTGACCAATCTTAAAGAAATTGAAATCTTTGTCCGAGGAGAACTTCAAACCATGGCAAAGACAAGTAGCACGCTCTATACCTTTACGTACCTATGGAGCACTTTCCCACGATATTTGTAACTAGGGCACCTCAAATGATATCGGCCTACTAGTAGTGAAGGTCGCTTCGCTAATGGATATCAGACCACGCAGAGCCAGCCACCAACCCCTCGACCAGGTACCGCTAGGCATGTGTGGGGAGTTGGACCTCATGGTCTGTCCCCTCTATATATATGAGCAGCCTCCACCTTTGTCTCCAAGCATGAAGCAAGCACTCTCCTCCGGCATCTGAGGAGACTCTGGTTCATAACCTCCAACTCTCCACCACAGTCAGTCTCTCTCCTAAAACTGCCTCAGCTTTCAGCCCTTCCAACGCATGTGGACTCTCACTGTCTCAGTGACTACCATACTTCCCAAAGGGCTCCACACATAAAACTAATTATACATTTCTTTATAGTATACATTCATAAAGATACACATCAAAAAAAAAAAAAGAAGAAGAGAAATGCAACTGCGCACACCATCCAACTATGCTAATCCACACTGTTATGTGAACAACTTCAAAACATAATCTGATGAAAATCAACTTACCCATGTCATTTCCTCCAAAGCTTCCACCTTTCTAGTTGTGAAGAAGGCAAGCTGCATGAAGGGAAGAGACACAAAATATATTAGATTTGTGATCATAAATGATTAGTCCAGCACCACAAATAATGGGCAAGGTAGAACGATGCACTGAATTATCTGAGATTCCGTACATGATAATAGCGATGATCAGGAGTCTCCACCTCCACAGGTATCTCAACCAAGTTTGAATCAAAACATCTAGCAGAATAAGAGATAAAGTTACTTGATATTAACCCTCATGAAGATTTAACTTCAGAAAAACACCAAAAGAAGAAGAACAAAAATGACCGGGATTTAACCTAAAATGCAAGCGCAAAAATCTTGTGATGCCATCTAAATGCAAGCACCAGCAAGAGAGAGAGAGAGAGAGAGAGAGAGAGAGAGAGAGAGAACAAAATGCAGTTCAAAGAAAATGAAGAAACATAGATGTTTGCAACTTCCAAGTAGTAAAATGCCATGCTTCAACACCAGATATAAATTGAACTTCCAGAGGTTTAAGGCTTAGCTGTTAGGGATATCGCATACAGAAAACCAGGCAATCAAGAACTGAATCTGCAGCCCTTCGGTTATTTTGTTTATTCTTTTTTTTTCCCTAGTACAGAGCAATTCCCTTTCTTCTATTGTAAAGTGAAAAATCACAATGCGTGAAACAGAATAAAAAATAACTTGGTATCAACTACTATCCTGGTACCATCTTTATTATACATATGCATAATTCCATCAGTTATGGATTGGGATGTTTCAGAATGCAGTGATAATTAGAGAATGCCACTAGGGATACACAGGTTTGTGTGTTGAACTTACCTATGATTAATAAACCTTGAAACATTTCCATAACATGTTGCATCCAAACAAAGAGCCTCTTCATCCTTTAAGACTCCTTCTGAACCCCAATCAGCATCAAGCAGCACAGGACATACATGCTCCTTGCTCCTGGGGCTTTGTGAAATTCGCTCATAGAGCTCTGCATTGGTTAATATTTCCCCAACATATTCACATACAAATGCACCTTTTGGGAGGTCCTCTAGGGTACGGAGACCCCATCCTTTTCCATCAGGGGTCATAAACACCTGAAACAAGGGGGGATATGGGGAGGGAAACAGAGGGAACCAATCATAGAAACTATGTGTAAACTAACATGTTGATCGTATGGAAGTAGGTTACAGAATATGTAAACATTGCTAAGCCTCACTTTTGAAGAGAATCCTGTCCTAAAAAAGTTTGTAAAAGATTATTTCAGAGAGTTTGCAGTTACACAAGCACGTGAGATAACCATAAAACTCCAGTCTCAACTAGCAAAAACACTTGAGATCCTTAGCACAAATTCTCACCTGCAAATTGCAATTTATGCCACGCTGTACCACCCGATTGCCACACTGCTTACTGCAGCCACATTTCCACCAACATTCTTTGATGAACTTCCTCACCAAGTGACCCTTGCATGGTTCTAGAATGTCATCATTTTTCGATCTTTGCAGTGGGCATTCCTTACAATAGAAGAGGCAGTGCTTTTGACGATCACGATTCATCGAGATACACTCTTCTAAAAAGTCCTCCTTAACCAGGCCTTCTAAGGTATAGGCAAAATCACCACAAGTTTCAAGTGCGCAAGCACAAGGTGTTGAAGATGATAAACAATCACCAAAACAAGTCAAACAACAATTCTCCCCAATCTGAGCCAGAGAGAAATTGACATAACCATTCTGAAAAAACACATTCTGGGGGATATAGTGAAAGGATGGCAGACACTCATTGTTGACTTCATTTATCAATGAAATTACAACACTTTCTTGTCCTTTGCCTATGTCATTAACATCGTGAAGAGACCTGACATCATCAGGTGGTAGTTGATGCTGCTGAACCACCACCAGACTTTGAGAATTTGCATGTTCAAGGTCATTCTGTTCCTTTTCCTTCTCAAATTCACAGCTGTTTTCAGCAGTATCCTTATTAGTTTGTGTACCGTCATCCATCCCATTGGAAGATGGTGGAAGTCTTGAAATTTGAGACCATGCTGCTTCAGCACCACTTTGTGTATTGACTGATCCATTAGAAGGACCCAATGGATTACCTCCAGCACCCAAAGCATCCAGTGCATTAGATTGTTCTAATAAATCAACAGCTGGTATTACATCTATTGGTTCTTGTGACTCATTGGCAGAGTCAGTTCCTAGTTCCAGGATACCCTCAAACATATCATTCATTAGTTTCATCACAGAAAAACTGGGGTCCAGGACTTTGTATGATCTAAGACATTTATCCTCCATCATTTTGAGAATTGCATCAATACTAGGCATATGAAAACCAGGTCTTCCAAGAGCAGAATTATAGGTCAAAGAAAATTTTAACTCTCCAGTAGATGAGGAAGCAATCTGTAAGTTAGAAGAAGACTCATCCACAATGTTTGCAAGCTTGCAATTGGTTCTCATTCCACTTGATGAAGTTGGAACACCATCACTTCTATCTTCTCCATGAACAGGTTGGGATACTCTGATTGAACAATTTCCACTAGAAGAATCTTCTTTGCTCAATGGCTCTGTAAAATTTGAAGTAAAAAAAGCTGACCCATCAGAAAGGCATACATGGGAAGAAACAGTATTGCCTTTGAATTGAACAATTAAATAATTTACGTACTAGTTAATCACAAATAAAATACAATGGATTGATAATACCAACTGGTATATCAAATAATTGCAATACATTGATATAACCAACCCTCAATGATATTGACACACTAACAACATTATCAATAAAACCATGAACATATCTCCCATCAGACAATATAAATGACGAGGTTCGGTTGGGATAAGCCTTCAGAATACCAGTGTATTCACATGTGTTTCTGATAACTCCAGGTTATACTCCTTCCTGCTGTAAATGATAATAAAATCAACCATAGAAGTCACTAACTTGAAAGCTTTCTCAGATAAGCTGATAGATCACATTTACCAACAAGGCCTACAATATATAACCTTATGTGCAACACAATTCTCCCAATTTTTAGCTAGTCCTCCGACAGAGAGATTGTGAACTTTGTTATCTCGTAATAAAATGCCAGTCAGCAGTAACATGTCAGTTATCATGACAGGAAAGCAACCTTAGAATAAAAATCACAGTCCAACCACAGTAGATCAAATGTACCAGGATGAATCACTGCAATAGGAACCTCAAACTGCGGCCCATCATCGGTAAGTGGCCCATCTCTAGGCTTGATCAGAGCATGAGATTTGTGCACCAGTTGTTTGGGCAAAAGAACAATGCCAGGCCCAACATTGGTCTCTTTCAAGCGCACTGCATGAGTTGATCTCTCAGGAATTGATTTCTCATCTCTTGGAGCAATTTGAGGTGAAAGGGATATCTGTCCTTTTTCCCTAAGACATATTCGAGGAGAAGCTGAATCAGATTCAGTCCTCTTTGTGGCAAATGGCTGAGTTCTGTCAGCAGCACCTGGCTGAGATGGCTCAAATCTTCCCTGTACTGACAAAGGCTTAGGCAAGACAAGTTGCTTTCCTTTGCTTCTAATAAGTGACTGCGGAGACAAGGGATGGGATTCAGCCTTCACGTTTTCAATATTTGGCTGAGATGGCTCTGTCAGGTCCTGTGACCGTTGTTGGGGACAAGTTACAGGTAGTTCAGCCTCCTCCACTTTGGGCTCTCTTAACAAAGCTCCACCCAACATAGGGCGAGAGCTACCAAAAGAAGGTGAAACATGACCTTCTTGGTTTCTTAAGCGCAACCTCTTCAAAGGACGTTCAGGCTCCTCTTGCATCGGTGCTTCTTCATCCATTTCTTCTTGCTAGTTGAAGTGGGAAAAATAAAAATGGAAAGAGAAAGTAAACAGGAAAAGAAAAGAGTCAATAAACATTAGTAAAGTGAGACAACTCCATCCTGAATCAGTACAGAGATGAAGAATAGGCCACATACATCAGTGTTGTCAGGTTTCTTCTTTTGCTCCGCTGCCTGAAAGATGAGGTAAATAAATCAAAATAAATAAATCAAAATAAATAAATGGATGTTTAATTAAAAAGAAAGGAGCCAAACAGTCTGCCTAACAAAAGTGATGGCTATCAGGTTAGATAAAACATGCACACAAGAGAGAGATACGCACTTGAACTTCATCTTGGTCAAATATAGCATCTGCAAGGGCTCTGTAATTTTCTTCTTCAATAAGCTCCCAGTTTTTTTCATACAATTTTAGAAGGTTTTTCAGGACAGGTTTCACTTTTTCTTCAATGACGCCAAGATCCCTCATAGCACGAAAGGCTTTTGCAACTCTTGGATTCGGTGCCATTGGTTATCTCAAAGCCAATATTTTTTCAAAAAGGCTCCCAATCATCCCATGCACCTGCATTTTCCTAGCATTTCGTAAGGAAGGGAATAACAGGAGAAAATTACATACAAAGTACAATACATTCAACAAAGGAAAAAACAGATTTATATGAAAGAAAACTTCAGCTGCATAGAGTAATGCTGTCAAAAACTAGATAGTGTTATGAACCCAAAATGATCAACCTTAATCCAATCCAATAATGAAAGCTAGATGAGCATATAATAATTGCAATAATTTAAATGTCCAGGTAATTCATGTTTTTAATGCTATGTTCAGTAGGGAGGAAGGAAAATAGGAAGGAAGGAAAGTAGATCCATTAGGGAAGTTGTAAGGTGGAGTAGAAAGGAGAGGAGAAAGGAAAGGAATAATTTAAATTTATTTTACAGTTGTGCCCTCAGGTTATCTAACAAAAATAAAGGGTGAAAAAAACTCATTTCACCTATTAAATGAGAGAGGGAGCTTCTTCCCTCATGCTTTCCGCCCACTTTTGGCCGGATTGCAAATCTACCACAGAAGCATCGCCCTTCCCTCTTCCCTTCCATCCATCTGTCCCACCTACCAAATCAAGGAATCTCTCTGAGTCTCTCTCCCTCCCGCACCCCCCCCCCCCCTCTCACTCCTTTCTGTCGTCCCTCTTCCTTCCCTCCATCTTTCCCTCCTACCAAACATAACATAGAGGATGGAGGATCAAAATAAGATAAATAGACAATTGCCCTTGAAAGTTGAGGATAAATTTTAAAAGTAACTGCAAGTTTCTGTACTTTGGTTGAGCTGAGGATGAGCCGAAACTGCAAGATGTTTAAATAGTACATGAGAAAGCTGATTGAGACATTTAATAAATGGAAGTATAAATTATGCTGATGCTTGCAAACTACAGATTTGAGCAAGGACTTAATATTGTGTAGGTCCCACTCGATATCATTCATCTTTAGCTCCAAAAAGTATAAATATGCCAGTGGTCCACAATATTGTAATCCTGCAAATTATTGGGGTCTAGGTGTGCCTTTAACAACCATACCCAGATGCATCATTAAGCTAACAAAAAATATACACATCTATGTACGCAACAGTATATTTACTCAGACAAAATATGTTCTCGGATTTTAGTTACACAACAAATAAATCTTGTGAAATGCAATGATTTGATAGACCCAAAACCTACACTACTTCCATAAACTAAAATGAATATATAAAATAAAGGTGCTTAGAGTAGCATCTTAACCTTTTACTTTACCCAAAAGGTGCACGGCTTGTTACTCTAGCACCTAGATGAACGTGGTTTTGCATATCCTGGCTGTATTATGCAGGTAGCTCACTGGACAAAGTGGAGAAACTATAAGGAAGAAAGTGAGGGAAGCATCAAGTTCTCAATCCATTCTCACATGTTTCCCATATAGTTTCTATCTAAGAATGCTTCCAATATAGTTCATGTATTCAAACATGTCACCTATCCATTTTAAACATCAGCAAACAAATCAGGACGCATGTTCACATCACCAATATAGACTAGTCAATACGTGCTGGAAATCCAGTACAAAAGCACTTGAAAAATATGTCCTACTAACAAGCATATATACACATAAAATTTCCCGTTTTGAGAAAGACATATCAGTTGCTGCCTTGTGATTAAATCCACCGCTAACTTACCACATACTCATGAATATCCACAAACATAAATATCCGCACACTTGAATAAAGCTGACAGAAGTTGATGAAGATAAGCATAGTTAATATCATTAGTACGCAGGAAGCATGCAGCATTAGTTAACGTGTTTACTGCATAAAGTATCACAACCGAACCCAAGACCTATATGAAGACAAATGTAAATAAAGTAGAAAATTAAGTCGAGTGAAGTCGTTTATTAACATTTTACATTGCATAAAAACTGCACAGTTTTTCTACGTAGCACCTTAATCAAATCATGTGCCTACACTAGTTGCATTAGGCACACGCCTCATTAGAAAACCAGGAGGAGCCATAGGTGCACCCTTGCTGCTCAAGCATATAATAAAGACGAAGACAATGATGATGATTGTAACGAAGGGAAAAGAGGGAAAATATTGCTTCACGGACAACTAAATGGCATTATCTATTTGCCATATTAGAAGTTAGAACACTACAAGAGACCTAATTTCAGACACCAAAAGCTCAGTCTGAACCAAGCCAAACAAGAAACAGTGTAAATAAGGAGTCAGGTACAGCAATCATCATTGTGCAATTGCAATATCTCAACTGGTGTACCCTAGGATTATGGACAGAATGCTCTGTCCAAACAATGGTTTACTAGATCAAACCAAAAGCATCCCACAACACATTACATGCCATGTCTCCACAGTTACTAACTATGCTAACAAAAGTATCAAAATCACAGCCAAAATGTCTTATCAAAATACAAATTCAAGGCCAACAATGAAAGAATGAGTCCATCCAAGAAATGATAAAAAGAATAAGAACCACCAAGAGAATTTCAAACTTCTAATATTTCAATTTTCCTACAGACTATATTTTTAGGGGGCAAAAATATGGCCAGAAAACTCATGTGGCAGAAAATAAAAAAATCATACCATGCAGAACTAGAACTAAGCTCCTTTACCCATTTCAACAAGCTGAGAACTAAAAGTTTTTGTGTACACCTTCAAACATAAGCAGTTATGCAATAGGCACACTTGAGTGGTGGGTACATCAAGGAATTCTTACTTTAACAGCCTGAGATATTTCAATTAATTTTACTGACTAAAGCAACATGTTCACTTCTGGTCAATTTTTCAACACTCAAAATGATCCAGACTTTTTTTTTTTTTATGAGCGGTTGTCCAAGCCAGCTTGCACGCGCCTGGACTAATCCTAGAACTTGTGCAGTATGCCGTCCCACACAAACTGGGTAATTATCAGACCAAAGGTCCTGGGGTCACTCTAAGGAGTTGATAGCACCTAAGAGAAAATTTTTAGAAAAATATGTTTCTAGTACTTCCATTTTTAGCATATATTGACCTCTATAAATCATCTAGACTACCACAATGCACAAAGAAGAGGAGTTACGACATTTGTGGCAACCAAACACAACTTAGTTCCCTCTTCTTTACTAGAAAATGGATGAAGAAGATAGTTACCCTTCCAAACAAGGGATATACTACTTATCCCATTGTCTAGAATTAAAAGATCGGCCATAAAGCCCCACTCAAAATCGTTCATTCATGAAAGTCATTCCCAACCTCAAATTCCAAAACGTAAGCTAAAAAAAAAAAAAAAAAAAAGAAGACGAAGAACCTTGGTTGCCATCGATCTTGACAGGAGAAGCCCTTCAAAATTAATGCAAGCCTTCAAAACCTGAAATTATGCCCCAAAACAAGAAATACCTAATGAGAACAGGCTTCAAAGGTCTAGAAGAAATAGTTACAGCTATAAATTTGCCAATTAGTACATGACTTAAAAACCAATCTCTTTGCAGCAAGTCGAGGAAGAAACAGAGATCATCACAGTTAGTAACTTAAAATTTCTCAAAACTGGAACTCATTGAACTTACCTTCCTTTTTCTTGGTTTGCAAACTTATTTCTTCCCCTAGTGTGCAAACCCATAATTTTCAATTACCAAGCAGAAATCATAATCACTATGATGTGAGTCTGCCACGGTAATTCAGTAAACGCAAAATAAGGGAAATCTTTAACTTTCTTGTTAAACTGGACCTCAATTACATGCAAGGTTCCTCTTAACTTACACTAACACATCCATCGGCTTAGTTAATGTTATTTCTTTACTTCTTTTTTTCTTCTTAATATTCTACACAACCAAACAGACGGTGTGCGAACAAGGGCCCGAGTGTTATTTACAATGCAAATAGCAAAGACATTGTAAATACGAGTGAATAGAGGCTTCCCCAAAATATGGTTCAGAGGCTAAAGAAGAGCAATGTACTTCGCAATTCAAAGACCCAAAACCCTAAAAAAAATTAAATTAAAGAAACAAATAACGAATGATAGAAATTGAAAATATATTTCACCGTTTAGAACCGTCGAAGCCAAACTTCGAAATTATTACCACAAACTGATTTTCTTCGAATAACTTTCTTTCATAGTAATAATAATTAAAGGAAACAAAAACAAAAGAAAAGATTAAAATGGAGAGAATCAGAGACCATACATAATAAAGAGATGTCATCTGAAGAAGGAACGCACCAGCAGAGTGTGTGAGAACGATATGGAGTGCAGAAGAAGAAAGGGCAAATATTTTTGCAGAGAGAGAGAGAGCTGTGTGTGTTTTAGAGAGAGACGTTGATGTAGTCGTATGTATTTTTTTATCGGGAAAGTACACGCTCCAAATGGGCGCGTTGAAAGCACGGAAAAGAACTTAGCGCCGTGTACTCATTGACCTGGCGAGACGCATTCATTAATTAGCCGTTTGTAGTGACGCGTTGGTCTTAACGCTATCGTGCGCCTGAGGTCATGACGGGCCAACTTAAGGAGGTATGCTACGAAGATAATGGGAAGCTGGTACAAGTCCACTTAGCCACCGTTTGTTTCCGGTCTTGTATATGGGGGTATAAGAGTGTACTAATAATACTTGGATATTTAATCCCAGACGAGAGTAAATGGCTATATTTTATGCACCCTCGTACAAACTATTATCATGTTTGGTTTGACAGAATTTGTGAGGGTATAAGGACTTGCAATATTATTATATACTTGAATTGACATGATATTATTGGTACAAAATTAATAAATTTTTAGAAATACTCTTATTTTACCAAGCATTTTACCTTACCTTGCCTCTCTCTCCTACTTGACATAATATATTTTTTTTGGTACATGAGAAATAAAGCAATTTTCTTTTTTTTTTTTGCTTTGTTTGGTTCTTCTGTTTTCTTTTTTCTTGCTTTGATTGTCTATGTACCCAAAACGAAAAAAGGAAAATATTTCTAACGTAACTACCAAATTGGTAAGTCAATTGCATACACTGCCTTATAATAAATAGTCATATTACTTAATAAAATTGTGTAACGTACCTAAATAATTAAAATATAAAGATAAACAAACAAGTAGCTGCCTTCTCTTACAATTTGAACAACCATTACCACCGCCAAATATGCAGTAACCAAAAAAAGCATCAGCAACCAAAAGAAGTATTGGCACCAAAATGTTACACTATCATAGACAAAACATAAGTTCTTTCTCACACCCCTTTAGACATTCAAGTCATAAGTAGACAAACTATCGTAAACAAAGAAGCCCCCAACAAAAATATTAGTATTTTATTGCAACTATCAATGTTAGCTTTGGGTGCATTCTCAACCACATTCAACATCATTGTATGTCGAGAACGTTTGGGTGCCAAAGATAAAACGTGGGGAGGCTCAGGTGTCAAAGACAAAATTGGATAAGGTTTAGTTACCAAATACTTAAGTGCTAAAGGAATAATTGTAGAAGGTTCAACCACCAAATGTAAAACTTGACAAGTTTCAGTTGGCAAAGGCACATGTGTATTACAGCCACTGGAACCTCTGCCATGTTTTTGCATGTAATTCCTGAATTCAATTTCAGCTTTCTCATATGATGAATACTTAGCTCTATGATATTGATGCACTTGTAAATTATACTCGTCCCATGTAGCATATATACCCTCCTTTCTTTGTCATTTCTATTTCAATGCATAAATGTAACCAATAAAATATGGGCAAAACTTTAATAGCATATTAATGTACCTTACAAATAACCTGGTTTAATTAAAAGGTTGATATATATATATAACATCCATAACATATTCGCAAAACACGTCACCAGCAAAATACCTATAAACAAAATACATAACCAGCATGATACTAACTACCTAATCATGGGCATGAGAGGGGAAGATAAGGGAGTTATCATCCAGGTACAAAACATTGTAATAGCAAAATAAGTTATAGCCCCTATCAATATCATATATTTTAGTTAAATTGTATTAAACATCCAAGAACACAGCTAATCACATAAAGTTTGGCAACAACAACGTCTCAACCCAACGCATCCCATCCATCTCATTCAAACTGAAGAAAATGTCCACCTTATCAGCTTCATGCACAATCATAGCAACATCTCTAAGCCTGTAGGGAAAGAATGGTGCTTACTGATGATTTCTTAGGATCGAAAGAAGCTTTCAAGCTTAGAAAATCTTAGCTACTACAATGGTGGAGAGCTCAAGCATTGGAGATCACTCGTAGAGCAAAAGAAAGTGTAGGAGAATACCCTATTCTCTGGTAAATAATATCTCACAATGTCTAACGCAAGGCAGTTGAGTAATTTCATCACCTCTCCCATCAGTATGGCAAATTACTTCTCTACCCCCCCTAACACTGCCCCCTCCCCTGACACCCATTTTCCTTCATGACAATTACTTTTATACCCCTCCCCCTCCCTTGAAATTACAACCCATCGAACCACCCACCTGCGTTTCCTTTTTTTTTTTTTTTTTCTAGTTTTGTTTAATTTTTATTTTGTTTTGTTTGTTTTTTTATTAGTTTTGTTTTTTTTTTAATCAATTTTATTTAGTGTTTTTTCATAAATTTTTTTATTATTTTATTTTATTTTATTTTTGACACATGTTTTTTTTTTTCCTCCTCCTTTTAAATTTCACATAATTTTTTTTTTTTTTTTTATTTGTTTATTTTTTTAATCAGCTCTGTTTATTGTTTTTTCCCATCAATTTTTTTTTTTTTTATTTTATTTAATTTTTGACACGTGTCAGAACTCCCCCCTCTCTTTAAATTACCCTCCAACCTTTGACACATATCAGAACCTTCCCCTTCCTTGAAATTACCCCTCCAACCCGACACCCCACTTGCTTTTTATTTTTTATTTTTTTAGTTTTGTTTAATTTTTAAAATATGTCAGAACCTTTCCCTTCCTTTAAATTACCCTCCAACCCTTGACACATGTCAGAATCTTTTCCTCCATTTAAATTACCCCCCTCCAACTCTGCTCTCGACCGCTCGTTATAAGACACGTGTTTCATTTGTGGTAGAAGTAATAGGTATAGTACCAAGCGTGCCGAGAGCAAAATTTGGAGGCAATATTGATTAAAATTTTTATTTTTATATATTTTCGTGTATCTATTTTTTGTGTATTATTACATATACTATTTTCTGAACATAGCTAAATTAATATTGGCCTAAGAGACTTTTCATTTGGAAAAAAGTGTTTGTTCGTAAGTTATTATTGTGTTTGCTTATTAATTGTTAATATTTTTGTTATTTTCATATATCTACTTTTTATTTTGATCCACATTTTTATACTTTTTTAAAATTTTTACAAATAATGACTCCCAAAATCTACAAACATATAATAAAAAAAACTTTTTATCCAAAAAGAAAAATAAAATTGATAAAAAAAAGAAATAAAATTGACAAAAAAGAATAAACAAAACTGATTAAAAAAGAAACAAAACTAATAAAAAAAAAGGAAACAAAACTAAAAAAAAACAACACAAAATTGAAAAAAAAAAAAACTGGGGGAAGGGCGGGTTAGGAGGAGGGCAAAAGCAGTGGGGGATATAATGGTAATTGTTAAGGGGGTTTTCGAGTGGGGCCGCCTGGGGGGGTGGTGTGTGTAGGTAGGGGGGGGGGGGGGGGGGGGGGGGGGGGGGGAGGGGGGGGGGGGGGGGGGGGGGGGGGGGGGGGAGGGGGGAGGGAGGAGGGGAATAAGCTCTCCATTAGTATTTAGTACCAATATAAACAATAACATCTCCCCCATAGTATAGCAGAATACCCTCTACATGGGTTATTTAATCCGGAGAGCTCAATTTGTACTGATCCTTATTTTACAACCTAAACGCAGTAGTAAGGCTTTACTCAAGACATTTAGTCCAATCCCACCCCATTGTATCGGAAACAAATGAGGCCTTAGTTCCGAGCATATGTGGTGCTTTTAGAAAAGGGCAAAAGCTACCATGAAAGTAGTGTATGGAAAAAGTTAAAATTAATTATAAACACAGAACTATAACTCAGTATTATTATACCCATAAACTCTAAAACTTGAACCCTAAATTATCAATTTGTATCAATCAATTCATTTTATTAGCAATTCATTAGGAAAATGAATGAAAAATTGTTATTTAACTTGTACATGTTAACAAAAATATAGTGTTATACCTAAATTGATCTACTCTTGTTAAAATAATTGCTTAATGACTAAAATTTTCCTTCAATTGACATGTAAATATAAGGACAAACTAAAGGATATTTTAGTCATCAAACAATTATTACAAAAAGAGAATGTAATTAAAGTATAAAATGAACTTTTGTGCAAATATACAAGTTACATAATAATTTTTCAACTACTCTTCTACTTAATTACTAAAATATATCTAATAAAAGGGATTGATTAATATAAATTAGTAGCATATGGAGTCATCTTGTTAGGTTTTAGAATTTAGAGGGAATAATTATATTGAATCATAGTTTAGAGGTGTACTTGTAATTAATCCAAAAAGCCAACATTACTATCAGATTTTTCTCTTGTGAAAATACAAACTCAAAAAATATATAAAATGAAAAAAATTATAATAAAAGTAGTATTTAAAATTAGTTTTTTTTTTTTTTCATTTGCGTGATGTGAGTAAAATGGAATAAGCAATTTTAATATTGATCAATCACTTCTAAACAAAATGCTAAATAGAATAACAGTTAATTACAAAATTGTCACCATCAACCATTTTAATGATATAATTTTTCAAATAAGATTACTCATGTTACATAAACTACTAAAAAATTAAGAAAAACATTACAATGATTTTGACACATATACACAGGCAAAAAAACGAAAAAAAAAAAAAAGAATATTGTACACAATATATCAATACTCCAGAACCACCACGAATTTTTAAGTATCGTTAGGTTATATGATTTTTTGGGTGAAGTTTTTCAGGAGAACCTTAATGAATGATAAAACATGGCATGCAGGCCAGATGTGACACTAATGACAAGCCAGCACATGCAAGTGATGGTAAACAGAGGAGAAACATAAAAAATTTAAAAAATCAAAATTACCAGCAAAGATAGGCGGTTTAATCATGCTTTTATGATTAGCACTAAGAAATTCTCCTTGGCAAAACCACAAAAACTTCAAAAGTATTGCTCCCAAGTCCACAAGTTTTGTAGAGCTGAACGGGAACAAACAATGACAACAACCACAAGGTCCACAACAACATCAGCTATAACAATGGCCATGGCAATTACATTTGGCCAAGGTATTTCCTGTAATTGACCTGAGATATTATGTACAAACTTCACTTCACTATATACTAAACAGACCTACCTGGTGTATATGCTGTAAAAATGAGGTTTTGAATCAGAACTTTGCTAAAGAAAACACAGATCATTAGCTTTACAAGAATTATAGCCTTGGTTTCCTGCATCAGTTTGAGCCCACAAAGTTTTTTTTTCTCACTCCTTGCCTCGTCCAGTGACTGCAGTAAACATATAAAAGAATCAAACAAAACAAAGCAGACATGTGAAACACAACTGTATCACACACAGCAAAAAATGACAGTGCAAAAGTATCAGTTATTCCCTTAATAATATTAGAAACCGAGAAAAACAAGGTGATACATAAAGTGCACATAGATTAAAGAACAAGCAACCAATAATCATTTATGCTATATTTGGATCTTGGATTTCTCAAGGAAAAGGAAAATAAAACAAGAATGAAATCAACCATACCTATTCATCTTTTATGGGTAACTAAACAAAGATAACATTTTTTTTTTTCCAAATACCTATTCATTTTCTTCTCATTTTCCTAATTCACAAAAAATAAAAAAAGTAAATTTAACTTTCTTTAATTTCATTTTACTTACCTTTTCCCTTCCTTTTTCATTTCCTTCACAAATCTAATATCCGACATAGTGTTGCTCAATAGCAGGATTATGCTTCTATAAATTTTAGGGTTTAGGGTTTGTTGTAAAGAAATAAACAAATAATGCATGTAACAATAGCATAGAAGGAATATATTGACTAAGAAAATCAACTTGAAGATCATAATTTATAGGGGCTTGCTTTCAAAATCTTCAAAATTTTCCTGTAAATGGGGTCTCAAGTGGGAACTTACGCGTTTGATTTATCTCTTTTTCAACAGAATCAATGAGATCACTCATTGATTTAATGACTTGCCCAATCTCTGTATTATCAACTTCTTGCTGCACAGCAATTGTGACTAGGGTGGCATTAGACCGGATATGTCCATCAGATATTATAGCAAAACCCGAAGGTTGTAAGGAAATATCAGTCCAGTTCCCAGAAAAAAGAGCATCTGTAAATTCTTGTTCGGTCATTGGTGCAGCTAAAATGAATGAGCAAAAATCATCCGTTGAAGTCTCTTGCAACAAATGTTCACAAACCTGTAAAATCAGAAGAACATTTCAGTTAGCATTTTGAAAGATATGATCCACCAATGAAGCAAGTGAGAACTGTAGAACCACTGGCACCTGTGTGGAATCATTACGCACTGTAACTTTCCTATGTACGGTAATGGAGTTTATCCCTCCGAAAGTGGAAAGGTTAATTAGTTCTTCATGCACCTCCGGATGTGGTGAGTTTCGCCACTGCAATATATGAATAGACAAAATATTAATTGAACAAAAAATTAGAGCAGTTGATCACAGTTGTGGGGATTAAAGTTTACCAGTATCTCCAGATTCTTTTTAACAAGAAAATGAAAAACTGAGTCTGATTCCGCATTAACACGGAAGCTAGTCAAAGCAATGTAAATATTTGAGCCCTGCATGTCCACATGATCCTCTGTAACGTTCTTCAAAAGCCTAATCTCTTGATTATGTAAAGTGACCCATTTACTTTTATCTGGAGTTGCATTAACACACCCCAAATAGGCCATCTTCATTGACTCAGTCAACTCCAGAAGACAAGTATCGGCTGCATGTACAATTAATATGAAGATCAAATCGAGGTTCTTTAATGCAAATTATGATAATATATGCATTCGTAAGAGATGAAGAAAGTATCATAAACCATAATTTTTAAGCCTTCAAAATCTAATATCAAACAAACTGTGGGTGTACAATGTCACCATCTTTAGAATATCATCGTGTTTGTATAATATTTGACACTTGCCCTTCCTTCCTCTTCTTCTTGCAGTTTCTGCTTGGAGAAGTTACATTGCAAGTAGTGTCCTCAATTTTAAATCTTTAGTATTTTTTTATATGCCACAAACTGCTTCGAAATGTGTATTAGCAAGTAGCAACAGAAATTGCAATATTATTTAAAATGAGATTAATTCACAATATGTGGATTGAGATATCAGCTTTGCATTTAGCACCCACAACCCACAAGAAATGGAAAATAGCATACCTTGTCCATGCACTTGAATCTTAGCCTGAAAAAGTCTGCTTTCATCTCGTTTCAACTTCCATAACATCGTACTAACCCAGCGCCTTGCGGAGAATGCGAAATCTGAATTCATTATTCCAGAGTAAATATAATATTGCATTTTGTCATCACTCACTTCCATGTTCTCAATCCATATGACCTGAAAAACAAATAAACATATAAATTAAAGATAATTAATAGAAAGAAAAAAAAAACAAGTGCAGGATATGTATGCTTAATTCGAAAAAGCATTACAAGAAAGCATTTTAACAGCAATGATATATCTGCAGACCTGCTGAGCATAAATCATTGATCACAAAAAGCCTTTAATACAACAAAACAGGAGTTAATGGTAGAAAATGGCAAACAGTACATCGCGCTAACCTCTGAACCATCATGATGCTTCCTGATGATCACCCCGGATGGCTTCTTCCAGCAGGTTGGTAAAAAATCTGAATCAGAAGGCATGTGTGGGAGATAGTCATAAGATAAATCAACTATAGCCCATACATCCGGCATGATCTGTCTTTGACATCTCAAGAAACGTGATCTCCAATTTTTCACAAATGGTGTTGGTAAATGAAATTCTGCATTCACCTGAGAAATTGATGGCAAGGACTGTGTGACAAGTTTGATATATACCAATGGATGGTGTCATTTGATGAAAAACTTGGGTGGCAACATGGGTCTATCTAACAATAGAACTTGTTGCTAAGGGTCAGCATAAACTGATCTGGCATTTTTATCAACATACAGAGGCTTGAAAAGTTTACCATCTGTGCATCCAGAATTCTATGATCCTTCGCGTTTAATTGCCCTAGAACACCAGTTGGGATGCTGCTGGATCCACTGTGAACAATGTGGCAGAAAAACGAAGCCCATTTTTCCTGGAGGAAAAGTAAAAATCAAAATGCACGGAGGTTGCATGAAGAAAAGAGCAAATGCAAAAATATTATTTTGTTTTTATCATCAAACAAAATCCAAGGACTTGGCATCAGGTGTGTATGCATAGAGGCATTTGCTCTGGTTCCTTATTCCGAATTTCATGGAATTACCATCCCGAATTTAAAAAGTAGCACATTCATCATGCACTGAGAAAACACCAATTAAACTACCTTAATACTCAGCTTTTCAGTGAAAAACAGATGTGCCCTTCATTAGTAACTTGGGATGAGCAGTAAAAGTTGAAACAGAAGGCTGGTCCCATGGGGTTCTGTTTTACAGCTCAGACAACATTGTTTCAGCTAGTATGGACCATTCCTCTTTCCTGTGACCTGTGCCCTAATATCAATGGTTCAGTTAGGTCCTTTAATTCAGAGGGAGACAGTCCTCAACTAACCAAAAAGGCAATGGTATCTGGGTATGCCAACTCCTCTGTTTTTCCAATAATGTGTTGGACAATACCCTCCACACCATACTGTGATTAAGAAGCAAAACAGAGACCACCTTATTCTTTTCCATGTGGCCTTTGATCTAGTTTTGCAAGAGCAATATAATCATAAAGGTAATGCCAGTTAATAAGCCAACCAAAACATTATTGACCATAAAGTGTTAAGCAAAGCAAGTTTTTCAGGCCTAATTAGAAGAAAGACAGGATACACGGATGAAATAGTGAACCTGCATGGTTTAAGTCAGCGGGATTTGGATCATCTCTAATTTCTATGGTAAATGGAAAGGTCCAGTTTGAATAAATCCGGGCCGTACATGAAAAAACGAGTGACTATGATTTTGCCACATCATTAAAAGCATGGTTTGTACCATGCTTTTAAAGGTGATTGTGTGGTTGCCAACCACACCTACTTAAATGGTATGATTAAAAGATGGTTGCTAATCATGCTTTCAGTGACGTGGCAAATTCGGGAGTGTTCATTTTAAAATGTGCAACAGCAATCTTTTGACTGGATCTCTCTATTTCGTACAGCAATGGAGAGGAAGATCAAATCCTAGTCAGTGCATCTTAATGTCAGAGTTCATCGTTCTCACCACATCCATCATCATAGAAATAAGAATCTGTGGATCAACTGGAACCGTTGCACTCTCAATGGAACATTCAACTGTAAGGCCTTTTAGAGGTTCTGCTCGCAACCATATTAGGTGATATTCTAGTGAACCTAATGGAGGAATAGCTTTAATCCAAGTATTTGCTCCCAAAGCTTTTGTCATGATTTCCATGTAAGCTGCCTTGGATATGTTGTTTGCCTCTTGTAAGTCTAGGAGTGAATCTTTATTCTCCACCTGGGGAGGCCCACTGCTGCTAGCATCTCCTGCTAGGTTCTGTCACACATGCATAAACTGTGGTTAAATTTACCAATATCGTGCTAGTTACAAAGGATTAGAAAATTAGGCCATGGCCTAAAAAGTGGCTGTTCTAGAACATTGGTCAGAGTTTTAAGACCAGTGCCATTGGCTATAGAATACCAATACATATAATCTACTTTTTGTGCATATTTTACGTATGTGTTGGTGTCTGCATAAACATCTTAAGGGGAAAAAAATACATCGATTTTGGATCTCACATACTAAATCAAAAAATAGCATATCAAATTGAATGACAAGATCCAAAAGCCTCCTAGTTAAGGTGGGAGCAGTAGAATACTATGATATCTGTAAACAGTTTGACGGATAGTTGGACAACTGGACTTAATATGCCTGATTCAGGCAGCATAGCTTCAAACCTGATTAAAATCCAATATCTACAAAATTAGCAGCACCATTTTTTATGCAACTGTTTATATGACATTGTTATTACCACCACATACATGTATCCGCAAATACATATAATACTTATACATAGTTACACTCAAAGCATTAATTCTGTATGCATATGTAGTTTTTCCAATTATATATACACATGCATATATTTTCATCTTATGATTCTTTAATGGATAATTTTGCAGACCATGCATGAATTCAACTTGGGTTGACCTGCTTCCACGTAACATAATCCTGAAACTCTGTCAGGCGTGCTGGTGCTCATATTCTAACATATAGTAGGCAAAATGTTGATGATGTGAACTTGGGAAGGTTGAGGACCAACAATATTAGGTTTTGAGCAGAATATTCGTACCAATGATTAATGAATGTAGAAAAGTTATCCAGCTTCAACGACATGGTGGTAACTACTAACAACAAAGACAGACCCATCACATCATAATTAGTGATTGCTAGATGTTGTGGAAGTTTGGTCTTGATATTGGCACTTGAAACTACTAAAACTGGAAGGTAGATGCTGTAAGTAAATTGCTATGCAGTCAGCTGCTATAGCACTTCATTCAAATGCAGCCATTTGAATAACTTGCTCAGCTTGGTATTAGCTTACTTCTGACAAAGTCCAAAAGAAAGTTATAGCCCATTGAAAGCCCACCCCCACGCCCCCCAAGTCACAGTGGGAGGAAAAGGTAGGAAAGTGAGTCCAACTGACTAAAGGGGCGGAGGAATTATGGATGCCTTAATATATAAAAGAGATAGATAATCAAACCTATTTCTCGATTAAATAAAAGCCCAAAATAACGCAACAATGGGATATCACTTAGTAAATGAATTTAGCAAGTGCATGAAAGAAGGGCAAAGACTAATATACCGCATCATCATTAACTTCATTTGCCTCATCCTCACTAACGTCAGTTAGCTCATCATCATTATCTTTGTTTTCCGTATCAGACATTTTGTCAGCTTTGTGTGCACCAACCAACGTGCTTGTAGCTGCTTGATCGGAACCTTACTGCATATCTTACCCAAGTAAGAAGCACCAATTCAAACAAAACAAAAATAAAACACTTAAAGTTAATACAAGAGGCTTCCGAACTCAATGAATATGTTTAACGTCAATTTGTCCTAGGAGAATAAAGTTGATTGAATGCATGTTAAGTCCCAACGTAGCTGAAAAAACTCATCCTACTGCCTGGGATAAGATACACAAATCTTTTGCAGCCATTTGATAATCATTGACGAAAAGGCCAAATAGAGTAATAATATTGTTAAGAACTAAAGTAATCTATTTAGTGCATACTAATAAACAAGAAAGTTAAAAAGATAAAGCCCGGCTAGATTGGTATCCACCTACTTCTGACAAAGTCCAAAAGAAGGATGGTGAAAAGACTTTCACCTTTAATTTAACAATTAGCTGGAATATTTGCATTCATACCTAGTCAGTGAAAGTAAGTGCCAGTTCAACAATACGGCAAGTGAACCAAATTTAACTACCAGTAGAATTCGATGACCAAAACAACATTATTTCCAAATTAACTAGTTACAAAAGAAGAAGAAAAAAGAAGAAGAAGAAGAAGAAGAAGAAGAAGAAGAAGCTGGCAGATTAAAAACAAGGGTAAAGGGTATCATAGCTCTTCCTCTTCCATATTTATGTCATCCAATTCTGCATTAAACAGTGTACTTAAATTTGGTTATTCTAAAATTTGCAACATGAAATGCCCAAATAAGAACTGTATAAGTGGAACTAGAAATATACAGATAAAACACTCAGATTTAGTTCAACAAGTATCATGATATAAATTATTATCCTTCAATTAACAATGCACGAGATTAATATTATGAAGACTAAAAAGTGAGATTTAAAAAAAGATATACAAAATAGGGGTCTTCTCTGGAGAATTTTAGAAAAAAAACAGCTTTAAACAGAGTGATTCCATGATAGACAAACATTATACTCTTCTCAAATAGAAAGGACTAAACAACCATCACAATGTATATTTTCCAATGGATCTTCAGTAACATACACTTTTCTTCTATTTATCAACATACAAAATGTAACTTCTATCTTGATGTTACTAGAAGGTAAAGTTATTTCCTGGAAAAAAAAATTAAAATAAAGAATGTCAGAACTGAAAACATCAATAAAAATTTTATTGCAATATACATCAAGCCAACGGAAATTGTGTATTCTATTAAATTTTGCATGAAAAACACAAGGCAAAAAAAAATTGAAGGAACTTTCAAAATAGAGACCACTAAGTTGATGAAAGAAACATGAAAGTTAACTTGCATCATTAGAATAATATAATCGCTTCTTCCACTGACTGCGTTGACTTTGACTTTCAGTACTGCATTTTATCATCAGAATTGTACCTAGTTGTACAGTTTTCACTGCTCTCATTCTTTGATGTACAAAAGACAGATGTAACATCAAATAAGTGAAGGGAACAAAAACTAAGAACTCAACCGGAAACTCTAAAATTCTTTAAGTGCATCAACTTATGAGTAAAAAAAATGGAATAAACTTCAAACATAGAATAAAGCTCAATGTACAGAATAACGTCTATCAGACGACAGTGATATATATATACCTCTAGTCATAACAAATAAAAGAGAACGATTCAAGAAAATTTGAAACGGAGACTGCTGAGCTAAAGAACAAAGATAGTGAAAACTAAATTGCATTGCTGAAGTACTGTAGGATTCTTAAATCTTTCTCACATAGTTCAATTGTCTGACTGTTAATCTTCCAAATTGGTAAAATATAGATATTAGCTCAATGAAATGACTAAAGCTTGATTAAATTTAACAACCACTCTAAAATAATCAAAGGTATCATGTGCAAATGCACAACATAATCCCAAAATATTGCTCTTGTCAGGTTGCCGATGTTAAAGCCTAACCCCACTCCAAATTATGCGTACATTATTTTTTCAAGGGTAAATTTATAAAGTGATGGCTTTGACTTGATATGTACATGTTCTCTATGTTATCTGGAGTCGGGCACTGGTGTGGAGTGCAGGTACTTGTTTAAGCATCAAATTCATCTAACTCTCAAGTCCATAGACACTTGACATGGCTAAATTTCATATTTCTTAATTATTTGTTTTGCTTTTTTAAGGTTAAATGGTGTTTACTAACTAAAATATAGCATTTTATGAATGAAATAGAAGTCTTATGCATAGTTCTATAGTAAATTCAACTACTTATGTATACTTGTTAGATGTATGTCCAACTAACCATATCGGACACGTAGCCATATCCTTATCTGAGTGTTGAATGTTGAGTGTCTGACACAGTGTTTTGCAAATTTAGGAGAGTTCAAGTAACATAACATGTTCTTTCCTAGCAAAAATGACAAAGAATTTTCAAGAAGTATGGCTGCAAATAATTTGCAAAGAATGCTTCTGTACTTACACAATTTCTTATCACTAGTCATTCCAAAACATCAAAAAGATCAACATTGCTTCGATTTCGATGAAAAAAAGATGTATCAGTCACACCCCATAATATAAAATAATAATAAAAAATTGTGTAGAAATCTGAAAGATAATCACACCTTGCATAAAGCACGAACTCACTAATCATATTATGACACAGCGACTCACAATCAGTTTTCTGGGAAAGGCAATGTATGGTTCCAAATGGAATATCAATCAGAATATTTAATAATCATCAAATGTCAAAAAACATGTACACATCAACAAAGGAACACGCGATGTTGTTCTTGAATCAGAACTAGACCTATAAAACATTTAAAATACAGATTCAGATTTCTTGGAAATAGAACATTAAATTTTCACTTTAAATTCAATTCGAGAACTCAAGAAACATTAAATGTAACAATTCTTCCGTAACAACAGTAAAAAAATGAACTTCGAGTATAGTAGTAGGATTGAATCTTCAGCAATTATGTATAAACGAAGGCAAGTGACGTGGATTGATAGCGGTAAAATAACGAAAATGCAAGAACTGTGAAAAGGATCGAATAATTGATTGACGTAACGATGCCAGGTGATTGATTTCGACTCGAAGAAGTTCACCTTCACTGGTCTTCAATGGCGGAGAGAGGGAGAAACTGATATTTTTGCTTCCGTTCTCTGTTTCTCTTTTTCCCGCCGCGAAGCTTTTTGGTTTCCAGCTAACAAAACGGTACCTATTCGCCGTATATATACTTGACATTGGACTTTGGAGTGACACGTGAGGCGCACGTTATCCACTTTCTTTCATTTTTTTTTTTATTTTCCTTTTTATTTTTCTTTCGTGTGCTTGTTTGGGTTATGCTTTTAATTTTTTTCCTTTTTGTGTTTTTTTTTGGCCGAAAACTAAACTAGAACATATCCAGGAAATCACCAATAATAGGTGTCCCGAACAAATTAAATGTTCAAATATGTTATGTCTAACCAGAAGATCCACAAAGTCTACATGAATTCCCTGTAAATTTGGTCATTGATGAAATAAAAAAATAAAGGATTACCTAATTTGAAATTCAGTTATCCAATGTACGTTCTGACTAGTGGTTTCAGAAAAACCTAAATTAATTAAAAGTTAAATATGTAATGAATTCATTCGCACAAACCAACAACAAATAAATAAAATTTTTATTTATTTTGAAAAGGGTGATTTGGGGCACATGCATGATATGTTTGCCTTCTTCCTCCTACAAATATATATTATCCTCGAGAAAAAGTGATGTTTGATGTCATATAGCACATATAAGTTGACATATACCAACAACAAATAAATAAATAAATAAATAAAATTAGTATGAAAGCTTGAACACTAATTATCAGCTTCCCCAGCTTGCTTTGCCAGCAGAGTGAAATCAGGAGTGACCTTTAATAAATACATGGGCTTAGGTGTGATATAAATCCGTATCGATCTAGTTCCATCTAATTAAGAACTTTCAGAAATCATCTCATCAAAAAAAAAAAAGAAGAGAGAACTAAGGCAGAGAGTGAAGAATCATCTCAGAGATTATATTTTGATAGTGCTCCTTCTGGTCCATGAACTCTCCAAATAAAGGAGGCAGCCAAGTACTACATACATCTCTGGGAAGGCTCCTTGCTTGTTTCTTATCACATATACTGGAAAATATATGAACCTAAATTTGACCATCTTTAAAAGCCAATGGTACTTCACAATCAATTCAAAACTGAGTACCTGAGATTTATCAACCTCGAACAACTACTATTTATTGACATTCTATGCTGCAAAAAATGAGGATGAAGTTGCCAGAAAATAGAACGTAGAATGAACTGTACAAGATCTGTCTTCAGTTTCTCAGATAAGTCAATTCCAAAGTTCAGCGTGATGCGCTGCTTCCTCTGCTAACTGCAACAGATATGAACAGAATTACAACAAAACACAGAGATAATGATATGAACAGAACATTAACAGCATAAGAAATAAGTCAGTGTGAAAGTAAACCTATTATAAGTCCAACATTGTCCAATCAGAAAACAGTAAAAGAGTCACTTGCAAATAAGTTTGTGGAATTTGGACCTAAAAATCTCTTTGAAGGTTTAAGGACAAATAAAAGAAGATGCAGATTGAATGCAGTTTTTGTTTTTCAAATATACACTTGTGATCTGTCTTTATCTGAATCATTAAATTGTCTTTATGATTATGCTTACTGTAATGAACTCAAAAAACTGTATTTTGATGAAGATACTACAAGGTGACTGCAGCTTATCAGAAATTCAGATGTAAAGAGGACCTCCACTAAATGAGACTAAACAAGACAGTTATTGATAATCGACAACCATTAAGAGTTCCAATGATCCCCTACATGTGCCTTAAGATCCTTGAATAATTTTCTCAATTGGGTGTTTGGGAGGAAGTTACCTCCTTCAAATGTATCGTTAACGATGGCATTAATGAAACCACACATCATTGCAATTGCTTGATCAGTCTCTGGAACATTCAGTTCTCGTTGCATTGCAATTGTTATTAATGAAGCAACCGAATGGAGGCCATCAGGTCCATCGGGCATTATAGCAAAACCTGAAGGCTGTAATAAAGCGTCTCCTGGACGTCCCAGAAAGAGAGAAGTGTTGACATCTAATTCGTTCATTGCTGATGATACAATGAAGGAACAAAATCCATCCCTTGAAGCCTCTTGTAACAAATATTCGACACCCTATCAGATTAGAACAGTTCTTCATTTAAAATGAAATTTTAGGCCGAAATTTGCTAATGAAGAAAATTCAAGACATTTGGTACCTTCATAGACTCATTTTGGGAAACTACTTGCTGATATAGAGTGATGCAATTATTACCATCCTCTGAGGCAAACCCGATCACTTCTTCAGGCTCTTCCGCATATAGTAATCTAGGCCACTGAAATAGATGGACTGATTAGCAGTTCCTACAACTTGATGGATCAGCATGTTGGCATATAGTCAGAGCAGTAATTAGGGGTTGGGGATACCTGTATATCCATATTTCTATCGAAAAGAAAATCAAAAACTGAGATGGGTTTTGCCTGAAGCCGAAAGCTAGTCACAGCAACGTACTTATTCAAGCCCAACTTGTCATCACAATCCACTGTCACATTCCTCAAAATCCTCATATCCTTGTTGGACAAAGTAACCCATTTTCCTTCATCAGGGGTCTCACTGACAAGGTCTAAATAACCCATCCTCATGCCCTCAGATAAACTCAGTAAATGAGTGTCAGCTGCACATCCAGGAATAAATGTGAAATACATATTGAGTCATGAAGCACATACCCCTCTCTTCTCCAATAGATATGTTATAAATAAATTAAAAACAAATATATAAATGTAAATCCCACAAATTTGAAGTGTAACCTTAAGTTAACAATTGTATAAATATTAATTAAATTCACATATAATGAAACTGCATCATTCTTACCGATAAGCGATAAATCTTTATACAGTACTTCCGAAATGTTGAGTCGTATCATAATATGATTTCTAGTTCAAATCAAATAAGTTCTGTACTGGAGATTGTGTGCCTCAAAACTTGGAAGTACTGGATTATGGCTGGCAGTATAAAATAATAAGCCTCGAAAGGAACTACATCTTCATGCTTTATTTTGTGACATGCCCTCCTTTCCCTTCCTTTCAAGATAAATTATATTTTTATTTCAGAAAGAATTTTTGCTATGAGACTTCATAGAATTTACAAGTTCCCAAAATTTTCATCTAAAGAAATCAATCCACTGTCTCGTTGCCCGAGGAATCAGTTACAGTAGAGCCAAAGGCAGCTATCGCGGTGAATTGTTACGATGTGTGCCTCCTTCTGGAGAAGCGCGCATGCAGGTGCAGGAAGGAAGCTTCCGCACAGCAGACAATGAATCTATGGGTCCCATTCCTTGTTATCTTTAAGATAGTGATAGCATTAGCACTGCAGTCAAATTTTGCATAACCACTACTTGGCCATTTTGACAACTGCAATCCTAACTTTTCCAAGCAACTCCTACATGGAACGGAACCTGGCACACCTTTTTGATTCACTTGAATCTTAATCTTAAAGAATCTGCTATCATTTCGCTTCATTCTCCATATCAATGTATTAACCCAGTTCTTTGCAGAGAATGCTGAATTTGAATTTATTATTCCAGAGAAAACACCATTTTGTGACTGGCCTTCAGGAACTTCCACATTCTCAATCCATATAACCTGCATAAGCCAAGATAAAATTGAACAGGGAAAGTGTAACACGTGTAGAAATTATTGAATAAGAAGGATTAAACAAAACAGTTCAGTAGTAAACGGATAATCTCTCCACAGCCTTCTTACCCGTAAACATGAAACAGACATATTTGCAGAAAGACCAAAACAATAGCATTGTGCTAACCTGGGAATAGATGCCATGCTGCCTGACTATTAGACCTGATGGCCTCCTCCGGCATATTTGTTCCAATCTAGAACCAGATGTATCTGGGAAATAATCACTTGATACGTCAACAATCGCCCACACATTTGGTATGATCTCCCTGAGATATCTCAAGAAACAGAATTTCCGAGTTTGTACCAATGGTGTTGGTAACCGGAACTCTGCATTCACCTATTCAATATAGAAACAAGGATTGATGCCACAATTGACCCCCACAGTGAATAGGCAGGCTAGTGTATATTAAACCAATAACACAACTTGATGTCAAAGTGTTGCGTAATACAGACATAATTACAAAGGTATGGAAATCAAGCATGATAATCTCTATCTAAGATGCCAAAAAGCTAACCATCAGCAGGGATTTGATTGCACTATTAGACATTCTCAGTTTTGGCAATACTCCAGTAGGGATATGGCCAGATCCACGAGAGACAATGTGTGAAAAGTATGAAGCCCATCTACCCTGAAAGAAAAATAAAAATATATAGTAGGGGGGAAAATACAAGAGTAAAAAATTTATCCATTATTTGGTTAGCAAAACCAAATCCAAAAAGAAAATGACACAAGCGTACTTTCATGATTATGTGGTATATGCTTAAAGGGCAGGGATAATTTCTTCAGTACAAAACTCAAGCACAACTACTCTTTTCATCGTAATTCGTGTTCATGCAAGGATTTTGGTTTGAATAGGCAATCCATTGTTTGCAGGAAATAAGATTATAGACGATACAGCACTATCTAAGATTTCCTTTTTAATGTGTTTGGGTCACCTTCATCACCCCATTTTAGTCTGCGTATGATTCCTTTAGGGCATGCAGATATGGCAGTCATTTCCATGCTGTAGCCTGTACGGCACAACTGTATAGCAAATAGACTATACAATGTGGAAGCAGAGGTGATCCTTACCCTTTATTTTCGAGTTCATATAGCATGTGAGAGCATTTCATGTTAGAAAATGCAGTGTAACAGGCCAGGATTTCTGCTTTTGTCTAGATCATATTTTGAAGGAAGTTATTAGCAGGGCTTAGTAACATAAACTAGATTGCAATCATGCAAGAGAAAATAAACAGGCCAAGAAAGTGAACTGGCATAGTCCCCAAATTTTGACCAGCCCATTCATGCTAAACTAGAACTAACTGGAACCATTCTTATATGGCATAGCAATTTGACACTAAATCGCAGTATCTCCCTACAACAGTTGATGAATCTCACCGCATCCACCATGATAGAAACCAGAACATCCGGGGCAACTGGAACAACTGCACCTGCAATGGAACATTCAACTCTCATTCCAGGTGGAGGTGGACTTCGAAACATTTGTAGGAATTCTTCAAGTGAACCTAATGCAGGAGTAGCTTCAACCCAAGTCTTTGCTTCAAAAGCCATCGTCATGATTTCCTTGTAAGCTGCCTTGGATATATTATTAGCTTCTTGCAGTTCCAGGGAAAAAACCCCACTATTACCAACGTTACTAACAATATCTCTGGAGGTGGATGCTTGCTCTGGCTCTTCAATTTCATCGCCAGCAGCAATTATAAGATCCAAGAAACTGCCCCCCAAAGATAGTTCAAGATTCTGCCACAGAAGTACAAAAATAGTTAAGTAGATGATTGGCATGCCAGTTACACAAGACAATAAAGCCATGGTCTAAAAAATTGTTAATTGCAGTCCAATAGTTTAAAGTTCTATTATGCAGTCTGGTGCTGTTTGCTTTCTGCATGAGCTAGACTGCTAGAGTCTTCTCTTATACTTTCAAATTGTTCCCTACAAATGGAACATGTACTAACCATTGTGTCAATGCTCCACTGTTCTGCCATGAGTTCCCTGCTTTCTGCCTTAAGCCTTTTTTCTTCCACGAGTTTACGCCTACTATATGTTGAAATTCTTAAACTGTAGTGAAAACAGATACATCACTACAACAGATATGTTACATATCAACATTGGGTAAACACTTATAAAATAATAAACAATAGGATAAAAGAAACCCTGAAGTGGCCATGCCAAAGTATGCAACACCACATCCCTTGGAGCAAAGTTTGCAGTTCATACTTTATTTAAATAATGAAGGATGTGGAATGGCCAAAATTATCAAAATGATACTAATTCGCAAAATGAATAATAAGTACTTAAGCAACAATGCTCGTTTGAGTCCCCAGCCCACACCCTGTGGCTGTTCCTGTTCTTGCTGCTTGCATAATTCAAAAACCACAAATTGTACTTGAACATTTCCCATTTCTAAAGGTGCATCATAGTGAAAATTAGTTGGGTGGACAATACAGTTGAGATCTGATCCCGAGTCAACGGAACATAGTACTAGAATAGGATATATGTTATCTACCATCGATTATTCATATTAAGCCTCATGCAACATATTCATGTCGCATCATTTAGATGAAGAGAAGTTTTACCAGCTTTAATGACATTGAGCTGACAATGAAATCATGAGCTACTACTAGTTGATGGGAGTGAAACGGAAATCTCTGGAAGTTAAAGCAACAATTTCAAGTTGGTGTACTGAGATTTCAATGCTGCATAGAGTATACAAACACTTTCTCAAGTTACCAAAGTGAATGTACATATTTTTCACTACCAACAACACAAAGATTCATTTATTAGATTCCAATTACGCAAAATTAAACAACTTTATAGGGTTTTTTTTTATTCACCTATCAATCATATTTTACAGAGTTAGATTGAATTTATGTTAACTCTCAACTTAGCTGAAAAAACTCATCCTAACTGCCTGGGATCAGAGACAAATTGTTTGCAGCCATTTGGTAATCATTGATGACACAGGCAAATAGAGTAATAATATAGTTAAGACTAAAGTAATCTATTTACTCTGTAATTATCAACGAGAAAGTTAAAAAGCAAAAGCCCAGCTAATTTGGTTTCTACCTACTTATGATAAAGTCCAGAAGAAGGATGGTGAACGCTTTTCACCTTGAAGAGTGGAAGGTATGAGCTTGTAAACTATATTGATCGAGTAAGCATTAAATTTCTTTTTTTCTGTAGGTTGACCAAGACTACTGAGATTGCACAAAAATTAAGATTCCAAGCAATTTGTCGATTAATTTAACAATTAGCTGGAATGTTTGCATTCATACCTAGTCAGTGAAAGTAAGTGCCAGTTCAACTATACCAGTAGTGAATCAATATTAACAAGCAGTAGAATTCAATGACCAAAACAACATAACTTCCAGATTAACTTGCTACAAAAAATAATAATAATAATAAAAGAAAAAGAAAAAAAGAAGAAGCTGGCAGACGAAAAACATGGGTGATGGGTATCATAGCTCTTCCTCTTCCATATCTATGTCATCCAATTCTGCATTAAACAGCTTACTTAAATTTAGTTATTCTAGTTTGTAACATGAAATGCCCAAGTAAGAACTGTATAAGGGGAACTACAAACATACAGAAAAAACACCCAGATTTAGCTCATTAAGTAGCTACTTTAATGTATTTGATTTTTGTTTCATCAACTGATGTAAATTATCATCCTTCAACAAACAAAGCATGGGATTAATATGGTGAAGACTTAAAAGTGAGATTTTAAGGAAGAGATACAGATCTTCTCTTGAGAACTTCAGAAAGAACAGCTTTAGAAAGAGCAACTCCATGGTAGACAAACATTTTTTTCTTCTCGAATAGAAGAAGGACTAAACAACCATCATGATGTGTATTTTCCAATGAATGTTCAGTAACATAAACTTTACTTCTCATTATCAACATAAAAAATGTAACTTCTATCTTGATGTTACTAGAAGGTAAAGTTAAGATAAAGAATGTAAGAGCTGCAAACATCAATATAAACTTTATTGCAATGTACTTCAAGCAAAGTGAAATTGTATATTCTAGTAAATTTTTCATGAAGAAAATTACGCAAAGGAAATTGAAAGAACTTTCAAAACAGAGATTATTAAGTCGATGAAACAATCACGAAAATTAACTTGCATCATTATAATGATGTAATCACTTCTTTCACTTATGGAGTTGATTTTGACCTTCAATATTGCATTTTGTTGTTAGAATCTTACCTACTTGTACAATTTTCACTGCACTCATGTTTTGATGTACAAAAGACAAATGTAACATCAAATAAGTGAAAGGAATACACAAACTGAAAACTCAAAAAATTCTTCAAGTGCAACAATTTGTGTGTGAAAATATGGAATAAATTTCAAGCATAGAATAGAGCTCAATTTACAAAATAATGTTTATCAGAAGACAATGATATACATATAACTCCAGCGATACATAAAAAAGAGAATGATTCAGGAAATTTTGAAATGAAGACTGCTGAGCCCAAAAAGAAAGATAGTTTGCATTGCTGAGTACTGTAGGATTCTTAAATCTTTCCCAAGTTGTTCAAGTTTCTGATTGTTAATCTTTCCAAATTGATAAAAGATATATATCAGCTCAAGGAAATGACCAAAGCTTGATGAAATGTTGGCAAATATTTTTTGGTGGTTCGAATGTTTTAGCATTATAACCAATTTTATTACATACACTGTAAAATAATCAAAGAAATTATGTGCAAATGCAGCACATAATCAGGTTGCCAGTGTCTAAAGCCTAACCCACTCCAAATTATGACATACATTCTTTCTTCAGGGATAAATTATAAAGCGATGATGGCCTTGACTTGTAATTCAATCAGAAACCTTAAAAGGTCCTGACAGTGGTCCTTTGCTAGCAAAACGACAAAGAATTTTCAAGAAATATGGCTACAAATAATTTGAAAAGTAAGTTTTCGCCACAATTTCTTATCACTCTTCATACTAAAACATCAAAAAAGATTGATATTACTTCAATAAAAAAAAAATGTATCAATCACACCCCACAACCAAAGAAAATCGTGTAGAGAGCAAGATACTCACACTGTGGTTATGGTATCGTAGTTGATGCTTTAAACTCTAACCCAATAATCAAATTGTTACACGCAATCAGTTTTCTTGGAAAGACAATATATGGTTCCAACTGGAATATCAATCAGAAAACTCAATCATCATCGAATGTCTTAAAAACATGAACAGATGAACACACGATGTTGTTCTTGAAACAAAACTAATACCTAAACCCTAAACTCAAATTTAATTAAAATACATATTCAGTTTTCTTGGAAATAGAACATTTAATTTTCACTTGAAACTCAATTGGAGAACTCAAGAAACATCAAATGTGACAATTATTTTCTAATTACACTAGCAAAAAACTTCGATTATAGAAGTCAGATTGAATCTACAACGACTATTTATAAAATAATATAGTGATATGGATAGATAGTTGTAAAGATGACGGAAATGCAATATGCAACGATACCTGGTGATTGATTTCAACTCGAAGAAGTTAATCTTTCAATGATCTTCAATGGCCAAGGGAGAGAGAGAGAGAGATTTGCTTCCGTTTTCTGTTTTTCTTTTTCCCGCCACGAGCTTTTTGGTTTCCAGCGGACAAACGTTCTTGCTCGCCCTGTATATATACGTGACACTTGGCTATGGACTTTTGCAGAGTGGCACGTGAGGTGCACGTGATCTATTTTCTTTCACTTTTTGTTAGATTAATTATACTTTGCATTTTTGCACTTTATACCAAATCTCACTTCAAAAATTTTATTTTTAATTATTACAGTTAAGTTGTTTACTTTTAATTTATTACAATGTTTACCTTCTTCCAACTTTCGTTTGAAAAATGGGTAATGTAAGTGGGATTTTTCGGGAGGGCTGGGCCGAACTCTCAAGCCCCAAATGGATGAGTCCAAACTTCTTATTGCAAGACAAGGGGGTTAGAATGGGTCGACCCTAGGTGGGTCGATCACACTCCGAAGATTAAATTAGCAAGCTTAATTGAGAAGGATGAATGAAAGTTGTGTATGTCAAGGGTTAACTCTCCATACCTGGCTCTCGATTCCTCGGGTCTTTATAGAGTCCTTCAGGGAGTGTGTTTTGTCTTGGCCTATCAGCAGGCTCTCATGGTCTGCTGGTTAGGCATCATCATTGACGCCGCCTGGCTACCTGCAGGGTCTGACGCACCGTCGTGGAAGATTCCGGCTGACCGGACGTGCACGTCGACGTTTGTGTGGGCAGCCGCTCATGCATTTAATGCAAGTCAACTCCGCATTTAATGCTCAAAGACCGCTAGCGGTTTTGGCAAACTGTTCGCTATTTGGGCTACGCTGGGAGGAGGTCGGCAGTTTGGACTGGCCTTCCCTCATAACTGATTTGGGCCTCCAGGCAGCCCCAACTTTAATTCGAGCAGATTGGGCCTCACCCATTGGGTTGGGCCGAGGGTTATTTCCCCACAGGTAAAAAACGACATGACCAAAATTAAGAGACAAATATGTAAAATTTAACTCCTTCTCCTAATGATCTATAACAAATCACTCTAGAATTATTAGTATGATCAACTTTGTGATGTATATATAATATAATTAAGCCTTGTATGTAAAATCTTGGATTCCACTCATGCACGATATGCATGAATTTTTGGATGAAAAAATATAATTTTACAATTTTATCTTTTGAAAAAGGTATTATGCTTATTAGATGACAATTTTTCTTTGGATTTACAAAACGAAAGTTGGTAAAATATAGGCATTGCAACAAATTAAAAGTGTAATGACTTTTATAAATGAAAATAAAAATCCTTAAAAAATTTGATATAAAATATAATTAATCTTTATTTATTTTTTATTTTTTGCCCTTTGCTTTTGCGTGTGTTATATAATGCCTTGTTTGGGTTATACTCTGATCTTCAAACCGATGACTTCTTTGAACTAAAATGTTTGCAGACACTACTGGCTAATGTTTGCTTAGTTGAGAAAGCCATGGGTTTGCATACACTGGCTTTGCAAACAACAAAATGGCTTTCTCAACTAATCAACTCTGTGAGAAAGCCGTCTGTTTGAAGATCAAGTATTGGGTTATTTTAGCACTTCTTATAGAATAAACTAATCAATATAAGAGCTCATAATATCAGTTGAACTGGTTAATCAAGCCTACTTTATAGTTTATATGAAATCCCTGAAAACTTTATCCTTTAATTCAGTAAACTGAGGATAAAGTATATCTCAAATTGTTATTAAAGTTGTATTTTAAAAATACAATTATAAGCTTAAGTCTTATATTGAAGTCAGACATGAAATTATATTTTCATAACATTTTTTGTTGCATAACATCCGTTTGATAATTAAGTTTAAGACAATCTCAAAATTAAGAAATAAAATTTTAAAATAACTCTTATTTAAGCATAAACTCTATACGCGTATCAACAGTGCTTGCCCTTTCAAGATCAAATAAAAAAAACAATGCATCTTTGCACGTCAAAACCTTTTGGACCCATTTCGGGGTAGTGATAGCAACAGGACTGGTTCATTGTGGAGCCCAAGTCCAATGTCCATGATGGGTGTTGACTCTGTTCATGCTTGATCACTGTAAATCTCTCTCTCTCTACTTCTTTACCGAATCTCTTCTTTAAACGGAAACGCAATCCTTTGTTACCATCCTCACTCTGTCAGCTGCTATGAAGCCTGACAGACTCTCTCTCTCTCTCTCTCTCTCTCTCTCCTCGCTTCCAAGTTCCAATTCATATCCAATGCAATCACCGACTGTACTTGGCAATTACAGAGAGTTTTGGGAACTGCATGTACCAGCAGATTCTATTTGTTAATCCCAGTCAAATACAAACCTAACTTAGCAGGGTTTAGTCAAACCGCGTAATATACACCAATTCAGCAGCCAGACAGATCCAGATCATCTTTCTTTTCACATTAGTATACTTCCTGCTCGGAGTCAGGGAATAATTCATGAGCTAAAATATTTTATTATAGTGACAGTTACACCATCTTTTTGTCAGATTGCAGCATGATTTAAGTTCAAAAAAATCAGAAATATTTTTTTATTATCTCAATCAAACATTATTAACGATCTTTACACCTTTGCCAACCATGGTGTTAGACAGAGGAAGGTACGTAAAGGGAAAGGCACCCACAAACCAAATAAAGGTCTAAAGCCTTGCTACAGGGTGCAAGACCCTTTACCAAAGAGTAGAACCCATCATCAAGCTTTCCTTCTTGTTAACCAGAGACCCATAAAAAAAAACCCTCCAAATCCTTACAAAACTGTCATGGTTTGAGAAAATATTCAAATCCCAAGATGGGCGTGTCTTCATCTTCCAAGATATTCTCTCTCCTCTCTCTCTTTCTAGCTTACTTCACCATTATTGGTACCTCTTCAGATTACACAAACCTAGTGTACAAAGGCTGTGCAGACAAGGAATTTCAAGACCCAACTGGGGTTTACTCGCAAACCCTCAAAACCCTTTTCGATACGCTCGAGTCTCAATCAGCCAGCACCAAATTCTACAAGACCACCACTGGGGAAGGCGAATCAGCCATTCTTGGACTCTTTCAGTGCAGGGGTGACCTCTCAAATGCCAACTGCAACAACTGCGTCAGCAAGCTTCCAGAAAATTCCCAAAAACTCTGTGGCAAAGCCATTGCTGCGAGGATTCAACTCGGTGCGTGCTACCTGAGGTATGAGGTTGCCGGGTTCAAGCAGGTCCCTGGGACCGAGTTGCTCTACAAGGTGTGCGGGTCGATTCAGGCGAGTGGGACCGGGTTCGACGACCTGTTGGACACGGCTCTTGGGCAGATAGAGAAGGGTCTAGCGAGCGGTAATGGGTTTTATGCGAGTAGTTATCAATCTGCATATGTTTTGGGTCAGTGTGAAGGGGATTTGGGGAGTGGGGATTGTACGGACTGTGTCAAGACTGCAGGGGAGAGAGCGAAAAGTGAATGCGGCACCTCAACTTCAGGTCAAATATATCTTCAACAGTGCTATATTAGCTACACTTACTACCCAAATGGGGTGCCCAGCAATTCACTGTCAGCAGGTAAATACATACATATACATACATATATGTTTATGTACATGTAGTAAAAGAACAGTCTCTCTCTCTCTCTCTCTCGTTTTGATGACTATCAAGTGTTTGATTTGTGTAGGGACAGGGCAAGGGCAAAATACACACAAGACGGTGGCTATTGTTGTAGGAGGGGTAGCGGGTTTTGGGTTTGTTATTGCCTGCTTACTGTTTCTAAAGTCGGCGTTTAAGAAGCGAGAAGAAAAGTAAGGAGGCTGAGGTTAGTTTCCTATTCTGCCATTACTCTGTTTTCTATTTCGTTTCTTTTCCCTCTAAAAATTCTTCGAACCAAACCTCTTTTTTTTGAACTACTCTGTTTTGAACTGCCAAGGCAAAGATATTACGTGCTGAGAAAGTTGGTAGAAGTGTAAAGTCGAAGAGATTTCGTTGCGGGTGTAAAGCGAAAGGATGGGCAGATATATTCTTCGTCTCCAAGTTTCTTTTTCTTTTAAACCAAACAGCCTTCTCTGTCTCATAATACACGTTTTAGTGATAGTTTTCTTTTTATTTTTTCTTTTTTTAATGTACAGTTTGATAATTGATATATGAATAGTAAGGTTTTGCTTTACATCAAGTGCGAGTGTGCTCTCCACCTTGGCATAATTAGTGCCATTATTTAACTTCTCTTTTAGAATTTTATAGTATGGGAAAATAATTTGGAATGTTCCTACGATTTTAGCCTCAAAAAAGTTGATAGATATGTTGGCTTTTCCTTCGGTCCAATTAGCAACTAAACAAATCAATAATGGGTAGCCGGCACCTCCAGTGGGTTCCACCAACAATTGGAAGGGCTTATCTGAGGTGACGGCTGTCCATTGACTGTGTTAAGCAATCGTGAGTGCAAATAGCTTTTGTCGAATGGGATATCAATTAGATTTGGGTTGTTCAGATCGGTCTCGACAGGTCATACACTGTCAAAATTTTCTTTTATCGGATTTAAAATGATATCTCAAGCATGTTTAAAATAAAAATTATGATTTCTAAGCATACTCACTTAACTTAAAATTATTTTTAATAAATAGTTTTTCTTTAAAAATAAAGTTAAACACATAAATATAATAAAAATCTAAAAAATATATTATTTCATATATCAGGCTAAACTGGTTTCAAACACAATTTTTTAATTCACCCATAAACTAATTAGGCTTAAAAAATATTTGAAGTCCTATAAATAATGGGTGAATTTGGATCGGCCAAGGGAGTGATTGAGCTCATGTCCACCTCCAGTATCAACTGCCGCTTCTTTTTGTTTGTATATAGGCAGTCCTTTTCAATCTAGGTGGTTTTTGGTTTGATATTCATAGAAGTTTGCTAACAATATTTCCAGCTCCGGTATCCTCAACTAGTAGATGAATTCAGCAAGAAATGCCATAGAGAAATTTAAACCAGAAACCACGTTTAGAAGAAAAGTTTAACCTAATGATTCCAATGCCCGTTTTACTGAAAAACCAAGAACACACGATAAGGACAAAGGAGCAGTATATGTATTTATTTACGAGCTAATCCAAAGCTTATATCTGAACTGATCAAATGTTCTTGAGCCTTGATTCAGGGCTAGATGTGCAAGATTACGTGAGAAAGGGTCTTGAGTAGGAACTTAGGGAAAATTTGATGGGTGATGGCATTTTTAGTAATTAAGAGTGATAAGGATAGATGTTTATTTTTAAAATGAAAATATCTCATTCAACCATATAATTTCATAAAAAAAAATTGTGTATAAATTTTCTGATTGTATATTAGAAGATGACTTTTTTCTTTTGATATATGCAAAATTAGTTCAACATAATTAACACAACACATTAATAAAAAAAAAATTCAAGTTCGATCCCTCCATGCTTTTATGTGGTCAATCATTGTTTAATACATGGCGTTTAGCTAGTTCACATAGACGACGGCCTGCACGAATGGTCAGTTGAAGGCATTGACACTTTGTAAAAAAACAAAAAAACGTGTTAAACAATAATAAATTAATGAAATAAGTTCATTGGACTACGAAAGTAGAATAAAATGAATATACATTTATCAAACGATTATTTTATTATTTTGTCACCATGGCAGAACAATTACGTATAAATAATATCATTTTTCTTTTCTTTACCACCTGGAAAAGAAGTGGAGAGAGAATGAAGAAAAAATATTTCTTTAGACAATGTTTATTTTTCTTATAGATTATCTTTCTGTTCTAGATAGAATCAAACAGAGAAGTAAAAGAAAATAATAAATTTTCCTTCCCTAAGTGACAAAGTTACAAACCGTTAGTACAATTTACATCCAAACAAACTGTTGGTAAAATTTACTGCCGGGTTCAACTCGCGGCAGCGGAATTCGTTTAAATGTTTGTTTCATGGTTGTAGACTTGCTATTGGCCACAAAAATAAATATATTCGTTTTACATACTTTATGTCACTATCCATGATTTATTTTATTTAATTTAAGAAATTTTTGAAGTACATCAGTGTTTAAATTCAATCACTTCTCACGTCTCATTATACAAAGAGAGTTTACTTAATTTATGTAAGTGATGACTTATTGAGTATAAAATAATAATTGATCGAAGACATTGACATGGGTTCTCCATTGAGAATGTTTGAGTGCGCGCGTAGTGTTTAAATACCTCACCAATTTTTTTCCTTTTTTCTTAAACTTGTTAGTTTGGTTTGATCTGTCAAAATTACCTTCCATCTCGTGTTGAAATAGTCCACGCTGACGGAGGGTTTGCAACTCTGCGGGTGGGTTTTGGCTCGGGTCTGTGTGCGTAGACTGCGTTCCCACATCAGAAATCTCCGAGTGCGTGCATTGTGTTTAAATATCTCACCAAAATTTTTTTTATCTTTTGTACAGGTAGTTTGGTTTGATCTATCAAAAAAATAGAAAGAAAAAAAGGCATTCGTGTTTTGAGGAGCAACATTAAGCTGACAATCCTACCTAAGCTGGTTCGAGTTGATTTCATTGGTAAGTTTGGGAGATGAGATAATTTATGTTCACATACTATTGGATAAAGTGATACTTGTGATTTTCACAAAATTAAATATTTACATGGATTGAGTTAGTTTGAATTTGTGTAAAGTCTATAACTAAATCGGTTTTTCTAAGTTTCGTATTTTAAGAAACAAATTAAATTGACAATTCGACCACATACTGTGAGACTTGTGATTTTCACAAAATTAAATGTTTATATAAGTTGAGTTGGTTTGAGTTCATGTGAAATCTATGACTGAATCGATTTTACTAAGTTTCATGTTTTGGGAAACAAGGTTGAATTGATAATCCGATTTGAGTCAGTTTGATTTGATTTCATTGTTTTGGGAGATGGGACAATTTTTGTTCACATATTATATGAACAACATGAGTTATATATAGCCAATAATTATTTATAAAAATATATAATTTTGTTACATACGTGTATGCTGGCCGAGATTCCAATTAAAATCGTTATGTTGATTATTTTTAACCAAATAACCGAACCAAATTATTAGCTACCCCGAAACAAGATTGACCCATAAAAATCAGATGGGTTCCGTTCTCAGTTTTTTTTATTCTTCTGGACAACCATAGCACAACTCATATACATAACAACCTGTGGCCTTCTCTCTTACTTCTTAAAGGTAAAATTACTAGCTTTTTTAAAGAAAAAAATTGGTAACTTAACTGATCAAAATAAAATCAAATTGCAACAGTGGTTGTCATGTGTTAGCAGAAGGGTCCATGACTTGTAGGAATTTCATATGTGAATAATTGCTGTATTTCATATATGAATAATTGTTGGGTAAATTACATTGACCACTTTGAGGTTTCGATTTAATATATAGACTATTCTCACATTTAAAATATTACATTAACCTTTTTGTCAGAGTTTTTCTGAAATTATTATATTACAATTTTACCCTTGTTGAAAAAAAATGAATTAACTAAGACATTTTGACTTTAAAAAATCAAATTCGTTTATTATTTTAAGTACAAAAAATTAATCCATCATCTCCACCTTACATCTGGGTCGTCGCCCATCGCCGAGCAAACACCATAACAACAACAACAACCCTTTTTCCACCATCGCAAACCTCTCATCACCCATAGCCCCAGGCCCCCCACCATCGCACCCATATGTTGTTCTTTAGACAACCAGATTTTGACCACCACCCGCACAACACAGTGTTGCTGCCCACCATGACTTACACGACAACAACACCCATTCTGGCAGACCACCAATCATGCTACCACCATCATTCACAATACCTGTAAATGTATATGAATATGTATATGTATATGTCTATACATATATATATATATATATATCTTACGTATCACCAAAATTGGTTGACTTGCTTACCGAAACTGCTCACAGGATTATGGGTGATTGTGGTTGGTGTGTGTTGCTATGACGGTGATGATGGAGTTAGGGTGTGTATGTAATCGCCGCTCACCGAAATCATAAAGCCCTTGATCAGTGAACCATAGTTTTTGTACAGTTTCCCCACAAATGATGAAATAGGGATGGTGATGGGTACTTCAACGCCTCATGTTCTGTTTCTCACTCTATAAGCATCGATTTGTCTTCAATTGATGAAATTTAGTAATAGTGGCCTGAAAGAGTAGTGAAGGCACAGTAGGGTTCACTGGCTGTGGTGGTGGAGGTGATAGCCGAGATAAGTGGGTTTGGAGGTGGTCGGTCGGTGGCCATGGAGGAGGTCGAAAGGCGTGGGGAACCAAGGGCTCAGCTGGCTGTCGAATCTGCTTTCGTTGAGGGTGGGAGAGAGAGAGATATGGTGACGCTGGTGGGTTTGAGAGAGAGAGAGAGAGAGAGAGAGAGAGAGAGAGACCGTGAAACCGGTGGTAAGGAGCAGCCGTGGGCTCGTGACCATCGATGTTCTTCGGTGGGTGGGTTGGTGAGACACGGTGATGGTGGTCGACCAGGTGTTGGCAGTTATGGCAGCGATGGCGTTAGTACCGGCGGTGGTTTGGTGGTCGGTGAGGTGTAGTTCCAGTGTCTATGGTAATGGGGTGGAAGGAGGAAGAGAAGATTGGGTGAATGTGGTGTGACTACTGTGCGGGTGAGAGATAGAGGTGTGGTGAATCTGGTGGCTCTAGGGTTGCTGTGGCTGGGTCCATTTTGTTCCACTGGGAAAGGAGTGAGAAAAAGGTAAAGCAGAAGAACAAAAACTATTAAAAAAAAAATTAGAGGACAAGTGTCAAAGCATTGTGTCTGGTATTTTTTTATTTTTGGAGGTTATTTTTGTCATTTTATTGCATTCTAGGGCATTTTAAATATTGAGAAATTTATTCAGGTGATGTCAAGAAAAACAGTTAAATTTCTAAATGACAACTTAACAGCCAGGAAAATCTGTTACAAGTTTAAAAAAGTAAGGGATATTAGTGTAATTTTTCAAAATGTGATGAGTAATATGTGTATTAAATTGATACTTCAAGGGTGGTCTATGTAATTTACCCCAATTGTTGTCACAATATTCTAAATTTATGTTTCCCAAAATATTTTGAGTTTATCAAAACCCACCTCATAACACTTTTGCTAACTCTATCAATCTATTCAATCATTTGGGTCTGTTTAGTAAAGATGATTTTAAGTTTTTTTTGACTTATAAATTTAAAAAGTCATTTTTTATTTATTTTTATTTTTTACTATTCTTAACTTAGAAAAGTAAAAAAAATTTGAAAAAACTTAAATTTTTTAACTTATAAGTCAAAATCACAAAATTATAAAAGCTAAAAAAAAAACTATACCAAACGAACAAAAATTAATAATGTGATTCCAAAGAATAAAAAAGTCTAAACTCTAATACTCAGATTGAAACTCGAATCTTTTGTGTAAAAAAAATTAAAAAAAATAATTTTATTTTCTTTTCTATCACTTTTTTTTACTTTCCTAATAAGAAATTCGGATTTTAAACAAATAGGAAAGAATTAAAAAGGAAAATAAAAAGAAAAAGGCCGTAATTACCAAAGTTTCGTCTCCGAGAACAAAGTCATTAAATCCGACGGTGCGGATCAAAAGCATCATGTGTATTTCAACGGCCCAAAATTAGATAGCAGTTTAAGCGAACGCGCAGCGCCCCATCCTCACCGCTTCCCGATATAAGCTCTGTGCAGAATCGGAACCCTACTTCTTCCACTACTCTCTCTCCCCTGCGCTTCTATTTATCTAGACTAGATTTGAGGTCTCTCGAATTTTCTTTTGATCGCTCGCGTCCGACCCTATCAGGCTCAGGTGTGCATTCGTTCTGTCTCTTCCCTTCGCATTCGCGTTATTGTATTTGAATTTATTATTTGTTGTTTTTAGGTTTTGTATATCTCCATGCATGCGCGTTTATGCGGACTTTCAGATACTTAGATTGCAATATTCAGTTTTAAGTTTACAAGTAGGGTTTAGTGTCCGAAGGACCGAAGTTGTTAAATGCGTTCTGGTTCAGTGTTCATTGCCAGACAATTCTTTTTAGTTTTGAATCTTAGCTCAGTATTTTTGGGTAAACCACAATTGTTACGGCTCGCTTTTTGTTAGAAGCTAATCAAAACCAGGGAACTACATTACACGATTGTTCGGATATGTATCTATTGTTCATTCTATGAAAACAAGGGAATATGAGATAAGGTTTCGATTTTCATTGAAGTTGAAAATTTTGGGACTGCATGTTTATGGTTTAATTAGATATTTTTGAATAGTCATGGAAACGTAATCATGGCCCGCTGCCTTCTAACAACCAACTCCAATTTTCAAGGCCTATTCGTCTATGGGCCAGAAAGCTGGTGTGACCACATAAATGACAGTATGAGCTCATAGACAGAGGTGATTGAATGAATAACAAGTACATTGATGCATATACTACTGATTCATTTTGCACACTGTATAAGAATCACACGCTTTAAAAGT